>BMAU01017294.1:0-600000 GCA_019973935.1 Trichonephila clavipes | reverse complement strand
AAATATTAAATTAATCTCCCAATTATTTCTCTGAAGCATATGGCCTAACCACTAAACATTTCTGATCCCAGATCATTATATTTAATAGCCCTATATGTCAGCATTAGCTTTCAAGTACACTCATTAAATCAGAGGTACTTTTCACATCTGGATGTAAGTGGTAAAACACTTAAGAGATTTATTTCACTTTGGCGTTATTTTTCTCTCTGACTCTTAACGTCAGATGATGTCGAGAATTTATTGAATAAAGTTGCTTTTTAAAATTAAGTCTGATTCTGACTCGAAACAAGTCATACATATATATTGTTACGAATTTTGGGTAAATAGTGTAAATAATTTGTATTTGAGTTTTTAATGCATTTATATTACTCTATGTTATATTTATTTCATGTTAAAACTGTACTATTCCCAAGCAATGCCACCCCTTTCGTTATAATGGCGATTCAATGAGAACTTGGCGAAATCTTGGCGGTAGAGCCAAGTTGGCATCATTTTTGGTGACCATTTTGGCGTCATTTGTGACCATGTTGGCTAATTCGGAACCCTCTGGAATCTTCTAGAAACTCATGGATCTCTCCACTAAGTCACGCTAATGACACGAACGGTTATATTTCTGGAAGTTTCTGTCGCGCCTATAAATAAAGATGCATGCCGGTACAGCGGGCAGTCTTGATTAATCCAGCGAGTTGTGAACATTGTTTTAACTAGCGATTAGCTCGGTTGTGCTTGTGAATAATCTTTTACATACATGTATTTTTAAACTCTAACAATTGTGTTTGAGTGCTTTTGAAGGTGGGAAGACCTTCGGAGATTTATACTCTTTGAATATTGCTGTAGAATCCTGTATTTAAAGGATTGGATTTTTGATACTTAATTCGCATCGCTCTTAAAGAAATGTTTATTTTCTTTGTGATTGTTTTGCATAGAATTCACGAACCTGGATCTACGTAACAATATATTGTTATTATTTTAACATATAATACACTCATCTTTGTTGTGTAGTAGTGACAAAATAAAGGCTGAGTAACAAACTAAGAATTTTTATTTACGTAATTTAAATATAATAGAGAGAGTTGCAATTTGTGTGACCTTTCTCTTCAAATTTATATCCGGAAAAAAAATTCTGTGCCACTCCACTCAAGTGAGAAAAAATAGAAGAGAAAATTATTCCTGTTTCTACATTTAAATAGAAGAAGGGGGAGGAAAAGGTATAACTGACAAAATATAAGCACATGTTCAGTTTAAGAAAAATATAAGTTATTTTTAGAAATTACGTGTTTTAAAAATAGTTTCAACTTCTATGCTACGTCTTATCAACTTTTTAAGAGTAATAAAGAGTGTTTTTTTCCAGGTATAGAAGTTTAAGTTGGCATTACTTTCCAAGATGGCGACCGATTTAACAGCTGTCAAGTGATTTATTCTCAGTTTGGTTTGGCAATTCATCAAAACGATCGTCAAGCAAGGCGTAGATTCGTCGAATGGGCTCGAAACGAGATTGCCCTTGTTCCCGATTTTCATAAGCGAATTTTGTTTAGCGATGAAGCGCACTTCTGGTTGAATGGGCTATGTAATAAAGTCATTGGTCTACGCGGATAAGCCACAAACGCTTGACCATTTGGAAGACAACATTCGCTGTGTTATTGCCGATATACGGCCACAAATGTTGGAAAAAGTCATCGAAAATTGGACGTCCAGATTGGACCACATCCGAGCCAGCCGTGGCAGTCCTATGCCAGAAATCATATTTAAAATGTAATGCCACAAGATTATCTTTCAAATAAAAAAAATTCATGTCAATCGAATAATACATCGTTGTTTTATTGCAATTTAAAGTTCTATACCTCTATAAAAAAACACCCTTTATATTAAGGTATTCCTTTTCTAAGAATTTGAATTTGAACTTGAATTTTAATGGCGCAAGTGCCAAGTTCGGCCAAGCTGTGCCAAACACTTGTTAAAAAAGGCTTATATATATATATACGAGGGATATTCGGAAACTAAGGTCCGAATCGTCGTAGCTAATCGAATGTCGCGCAAACATTGAAATGCGCATGCGTATCAACTCACGGCATACCTTGCTCGTCAAACGACACCATTTGCATACAGTGCTTTTTCAAAATGTTTGAAACAATCGATCAGCCCGCTGACTGTGAAATAGGGTCAGTGATTTGGTTTTTGACAGCAAAGAATGTTTCAGCAGCGGAAATTCATAGACAGATAAGCGACGTGTATGGCCCAAATGCGATGAGTAGCAGCAAAGTGCGTAAGTGGGTGAGAGCTTTCAAGGACGGACGGGAAAATGTTCATGATGAACCGCGTTCCGGTCGACCATCAGTGATCACAGATGATTTGGTCAATGCCGTGGATGAGAAGATTCGTGAAGACCGGCGATTCACAATTTCAACTTTAGCATTGGAATTTCCGAATGTGGGTAGAACAACTTTGCACAAAGTCGTTTCCGAAAAGTTGAAATTTCGCAAATTGTGTGCACGTTGGGTTCCCAGGCTGCTTACTGAGGAACACAAACTGAAAATAATGTCTTGTGCTCTTGATTTTTTGGATCGATATCATAAAGAAGGTGATCAATTTTTAGAGAGGATTGTCACAGGGGACAAGACGTGGGTTTCTCACATAACCCCAGAGTCTAAGCGTCAGTCAATGGAATGGCGTCACACAAATTCACCAGTCAGAGCCAAGGCCAAGCGGACAATCTCAACACGCAAGGTTATGGCAACCGAGTTTTGGGATAGACATGGGGTCTTGTTAGTCGAGTTTATGCAGCAAGGGACAACAATAAATGCAGCCGCTTACTGCGCTACCCTAAATAACTTAGACGTGCGATACAGAATAAGCGACGTGGTCTTCTGACGTCTGGAGTTCTGTTGCTGCATGACAATGCCAGACCCCATTCTGCCATTAACACACAAAATCTGATCATATCTTTTGGATGGGAACAGATTTACCACCCACCGTACAGTCCAGTTTTGGCTCCAAGTGATTTTCACTTATTCCGCCACCTAAAAGAGTTTCTCGGCGGCAAGCGCTTCGACACAGCGGACGAGGTGAAAAAAGAAGTTCAAGACTGGTTATCCTCACAGGCGGCAGATGTCTACGACTTAGGCATAAAGAAGCTCGTAGAACGTTATGACAAATGTTTAAACAAATATGGAAAATATGTAGAAAAATAGAGACACATGTAAGGAATTTAAAATACAAAGTGTTTTGAAAAAATCTGTAATGTTTTAAACGGAACTTAGTTTCCGAATATCCCTCGTATATATATATATATATATATATATATATATATATATTTTAAAAAAATAAAAGTATATACACACATGTATATGTATGCATGCAGCATGCACACATATATACATACATATAATATTTTAAAAATCTAATTAAACGCTCAAATCAAATTCCTTTTCTAAGAATAACGAATTAATTTGTCAAAATGTATTTTTAATCCTTTAATGCGAAATGAAATGAGGCTTGGCTTGCGTTTTGAAATAGGGTATTTTAATTATGATACATATAAGATTAGAATTTTAAGTAAATATTGTTCAATTATTTCGTATGTATGTATTGTAAATGTTATAATGCCATAAATATTGTTATATAAATATATTATAAATATTAGCACAAAATGGTTCTATATATTCGAAGAGTAACAAATCCACTTACAATTTTAAGTTTTATTCAATCATGTTTTCGCAATCAATTTCGGAAATAATATCAATGTGAATCACATGGACATCAAAAGAGCATTTTACGTCCAGGATTTTCGGAATTAATTAAAAAAAATAAAATGCTACAACTGATCCGATAGCCGTTTCGAAATTGCACTTCAGTTAAAATTCGAATGAATTAAGTCACAGTTATTCATAGTCTGTCAAGACAATACGCTTATTCAATAAATATAATTATGTAAACCGCAATAATGACGAAATTCGACATAATTGATAACTCTGTGCATTTAAGTATCTGGAGTAATTTAATATCAAAGAATTTAAGATACTTTTAGTGGATAAAAGATTGATGTCAGTTTCGTAATTAGAGTTTTAAATTCTTTAAAATCTCCAAGTTTTGAAGATTAATTAATATACAATCGAAATAGGCTGCTTTTCTGAAAGAAAATTGTTATAATAATATCCTTCCGTAAATTTTGAAACTGAGATATAAATTGTGTTTAGTTAATTACTTGCAACAGAAGGCAATCGAGTAAAACAGAAATGTCTGCTTACGTAATATACCATCGATCAGCTTCGCACAATCAAAAGACGTCGCCAAACGCCGCAATGTACAGCCAATAGGGGAAACCGTTCTCTCACACGTTCGAAAACAGTGATAAAAAAGATATCAGCGTTTAGCGACATTTTTTGAATTGGCGATACGATTTCGTTCGGGGAGATTGGTCTTGAAGGTATAATACGTAAGTACCCAGATTTCTTTGCAGCAAATAAAATGAAAATGTAACTGCCTTTAATAAAGAGAATAATTCCATTCATAATTCTATATATTCTTCTTCGACATTATTTTCATTAAAAAACAAAGAATACTCCTACTCATTAAGCATATTTGTATACTTAAAAAATCTTCTGTTAACCTATGATTCTTAAGAAAGATTGAAATTTAAAATCTTTGCTGTGGGTATGAGATGAGTAATTCTTGCCTCTTCCTAGAAAAAGTAATATATATATATATAATTCCATTCCTTTCTTTGTTAGAGCTCAAACTATATGCTACAAAAAAGAACACGAAGTACTTACCTGACAAATTTTTCTTCAAAAAGGTAGCCTATTTTTTATCTCTGCTTTAACGCTTAATATTGCGTATATCAATCATGGAAATATAGAGCCCAAAATGTTTTCCATGTCGTAAGGGTTTTCGCGCTATTCTCAAAAGGTTTTATCTTCCTTTATTTCCATGCCTTTTTCAAGACATTGACAAATTTTAAAAGCTGTCTTTGATAGAATGTGCTCTTGTATTTTCAAGAAAAAATGAAAGAAATAAAAACGTGAAATTGGAAAAATATACCATGTCCCAGGTATATCCTTAATACGTTAACATTTGAAAATTTAATAACTCATTGAATAATGTATGGATAGAAGTAAAAATTGACACACATGCTTAAAATGACATTAGGTTTTATTTAAACCAAAAAAAATTTTAAAAATGGCTAAAAATGGCTATTTTATGTAATCACAAAAACAATAATCAGAGTAACAATTAATTTTTAGCAATGGACGATGTTTTTAATAACAAATATTTAACATGTTGACCGTCATTCCTCGAAAATACTTGCAGTCAAAGGATAATGGTGAAAAAGGCTCTGTACATTATATTTGTAGGTATGGTTGTGAAAATGGGCTCAATTCATGAAGTCACATGATAAAAAAACGAGTGTTTTCCATTGAATTCAAAACAAACATTAAACTAATTGTACTTAATGTTCTTTTTTTGTAAAACTCAGATAAAATTTCAAATTTTATATTTGGGTAAAGATGTTTAAATATTCAGAAAAAAGATTCCTCAAAAAGATATTTTAAGTTTAAAAAATCATATATTTTTTTATGTCTATACTTTCAAATAAAATGCATTTTGTATACATATGTACTTTTTAAGTACATATGTATACAAAAGTTTCTGCAAAGAGCAAAACTTGGCAACACTGGTTAGCTAGAAACTGATTAGCTGAAAACACTAGATAGTTTATATCGTGTGCATTTGACGTCGCATGAGTTTTTGAATTGATTGGCTAGAATCACGTGGCTTTCATTATCATGCGACTATGACGTCACATGAATTGAGCCGTCGGATGTTGTCTGTAAGCATCTCTAATGATGTCGCAGGATCGCTGTAGACTTGTGACTTCAGGTAACACAAAACCAATAATCAAATGGATTGATGTCTGGGGATCTCAGTAGTAGCTCAGCACATGTTCTTTATCAAACGATGTGCGCAAGAGATCTTTCACTCATTCCTTCTGACGATAGGATCGTACAGCTACAACAACAATTTCTTTATTTTGATAGCGCAGCTTTATTAATAATGCCTTCTTTAGTAAAGTCAACATGCTACAAATGCTGGTGCATCTGTTTCCTCTCTGACTGCATCTCATTCTATACACAATTTTCGTGCAGCAACATTGAATTTTTGAGTTTTCTGTCCAGTGTCATCAGTTGGCTATTTCATGTATTTATTTTTGAATTCAATAAAATCCCCTGTCAATTTGTACCTCCCTACCTACATTATTCCGTAAGTTATCGAATTTTCAAATATTAACGGACTTTTCGGTCACCTGGTATGTGAACTATTTGTGTCAAACATTTCATGTCTAAAGCATAAGCAGACTGAAAAAAAAATGTTATATCTGCTGTAAAATATAACGAATCAAAAGAGGCATATTATAAACCCATATTTTTATAAGTAACAAATATTACATAGGAAGTCGTTTAGAGGACACAAGACACAAATAAATTTAAATTTAGAATAAAAAATACTCAATTCAAAAAGGTAAAATATAAGTAGTTGTCAATTTTAAACTTATAATATTATACTCAAATGGACTTGCTTTTAATCATATATAATATCTTTTTCACGCTAGAGGATTGAAAAATGAGTAAATGCGCTTACTACTTTTTGATGCTTCTTCTATCGCATTGATTTATCAAAATGAATTTTTTAACACTCTTTGCGCTTGAGAGATATCTTCAAAAGTTGTAACAAACTTAAAATATTTAAACATTTTAAACTACAAAAAATTTCCTAACATAGTTTTTATAGATAAGTATAGTAAAAAAGTCTAAATTTATTTGGCGTTTTGAGAAATTAATCTCTTATGATTCTACTTAATACGAATTTAAATATAAGGTATGCGAAAGCGTGAGAAAAACCATTGTTTGATAAAGAACGATTTTTGTGTTTTTTAAATGTGAAATTTAAAAATAAACTATAAGTCTAAAAATATTTTAATTTACCGAAGATATTTATGCTAAGTGTATACTTATTTCTTTAGCGCAGTATAATCAAGCATTTGTTACATTTATAGAACAACAGTATGAAAAATGTTGAAGCACGTTAAACATCATATTAAAATATTTAGTAGTAAATAACTATGAAGATTATATTTCCATTTTATTTAAAAGTTACAATCTCTATTTAAATTAAAAATGATATTCTTATGTATATAAATAATGGAAAATAGCATTAAATTATAAAATTGAAAAGCAATTATTTTAAAAACATAGAATTCAAACTTAAACACTGATAAGTACTTGTATTGTTGTTAATACCGTCATCCTTTTCGAGTGAGTGTGTAAATATTAACGTCGCACTGTTCAGCTACACAAGGGTTTTTGGCGACAGTCCACGTAATTCTGAACCATGGTCGAGTGACGTGGACGATACCTGAGCTGGCACCCCTCTCTCCTAACTACCACACCACACCAACGGGAGGACGTTTCAGCTCTCGACAGATTTAACATGCATCGCTGCCTTACACGGTGGGTCTTTAGTGGTACTTGGCTCGAACTCATGACATATCTGCCATGATCCAATATCTTTCATATTTTTCAAACAATAACAGTTATTAGGCTTTCAAAGCAAATTTTACACTAAAAAAAGGAAAGAAATACAACAATTATATTTAAAATTTTCTTATTTTTGTAAGGGAATTGATATTTTTGGAATAAAAATTATTTGTAGGCTTATGTTTTTTAAATTATTATTTACTATTTTATCTTTAAAAAGCTTGATTTCGATTTTATACTAAATATACTACATATACAAAAGGGATTTTTGTTATTTTTAGTAAATTATTAGTTTAGATGCCCTCAAGACTTTTTACTTAGTGAAACTAATTTCCTCTTTCTCAAAAAGGTATTAAGTATTTTTATTGAACTTTAGTACTTCAATGTTCTCTCTCTTTGAGAAAAAAAAACTTCTTTTTGAAAATTATTATCTGAAATGTTAACTTCCCGAAAGACTTCAAATAACTTTTTTTAACGGTTGAATCAAGCTCATGCCACTTTTTTCGATTCCTCCAAATGTGGCTGCGAAGAAAGTAATTTGGCTTTGAAATCTATCACATTTTTTTGCAATTTTTTTTTCTGCATTCAGCCATTTTCATATTACCTAGCTTGCAAAATAATAAAGTAAAATCGATTCTTCAATTTTTGTTTTTGATCTTTCTTCCTATTTTGGGGCTTAATGCCAAGACAGTTCATATTTTTTTCTTCTTCATCTCAACTATCTAAAATATCTCAGATTCTGTAGTGACTTTAGGTTCATTATTGATCAAATAAAAATATTAACTTACTGAAAATGATCTTTCCATTTCAATTTGACTTCAGTTATATATATATATATATATATATATATATATATATATATATATATATATATATTCTTTTGGGGAGTATTATCCCATGAGATATTTTTTTATTGTGCACACTGCACCTCAAATTTGTTTGGTTTATATCTGACTTTTATTTATATAACTTTTGAATTAAATTGGGATTTCGCATACTCAAATTCATTTTTGAGAAAAATGCCAACTTTTTTAATCGTTTGTTACTTTTGAATTAAAAAAATATTTATATAAAAGAATTTTTAACTTTTAATATATAGATGATAATTGAATTTGATATACATGTACACTGGACCACAAAAATGTTCATACACTTGCAATGTTCTATAAAATTTAATGTTTTCGACTAATAAAATTAAAATATCAGAACTATACTCTTTTTATAATATCGGCAACTTATTCTTAATCGAATACCATTTTCAATTTTTAATACATTGTATAACTACTATTTAGTAAAATTAATAATCAAAAAACTACTAAAAATTACACTAAAGTCTTCGTACACTTAAAAAGAATTTCAACATGGCTGTAAATATTGTAGTTTTTTCTTAATTTAGTAAGTAACTTTTTAGCATCCACAAGAACTTTGAAACGTCTTGGTATAAATTTCATCAACTTTTATTAATTTCTGCATATATGTCCTCATTAATAAGACATTCTAAATTGCTCTCTGAAAGAGACAGTTAATGATATATGTTTAGTGATATCCAAGGAAGATTTGGATCCCGTATCATTTTTACACTTTTGTGAGATCAACAGATTGAATTTCTGGCCCTCAATGCCGAATCTTTTGATCACTAAATCATTTTGGTGGTTTTCCACAGCATTGAGTAAGATAAAAATAAGTTTATGACTTTTCTTTCCTTATTTCCCCAATAATATAATCTTCAGTGATATAACGTACACAACGAGACGAAAAGTAAATGTATCATAAACAACGATAGAAAAAAGGATACAACATAAGCAACCATAAACTTAATCTTCTCTTAACTCTATCTTCTTTACTAAATAGGGTTAAGTTCATTCCATCATAGGAATAAGGGGTAATTGTTTACTAAGAACGCAGAATAAATTACTTTAGTCTTTACCCCGAAAATAGATGTTGAAACGAATGATATGTTGCTTTCTAAAAAGAAGGAGAAAGCGTGCTTAATAATACAATGGTGCAAAATATTTAACCAATGGATTATTTCGCTTTATTGCAAATGAGAAAATCTGTAATTTAGTTTCCAAATTAAATTTTAGGAATTAAAATGCTTGTGACGTTGATCCATCATTCGACATATTCTACTTATTGCCTTCTATTGCAAAATATTTTATTTATCATGTCAGTCCCATATTTCCCCTCATAAAGCTAATTCAGATATGTAAGAATATGCTTAAAACATTTTAAATTTTAGTGATTTAAACAATAAATTGGAAACAATTTGACTAGAAATTCTTCAGGACACTATCCTCTATCCTTAACCTTTTTTTTAGTCAACCTAATATTAAATATGTTTCATAATGTTTATATGAGCACCTCACCTTGTGAAATAACCTTGCTGTATATAAGCAGGCATTAATACATATAATTATAATTTGAGGACCATTTCTTAAGAACACACAAAGTGCAAGTGGACGTTAGCAAAAAAGTAAATGAAGGTTGTGAAGGTATTAATAATTTAATAGCGATATTACGACAGGAGAAGAGCCTATGTTAAAACATTCTACCTACATGTATTATTTTTGATATTTTAACTAAGAATAGTGTGTGCGTGTACACATACGCTTATATCTTCATATCTATGGAGGCACACATTACCTCCATGGTAATTTCCTATTCCCACCGCTTGCTTCCTTAAAGAACTTTTAAGACTGTTCAACTTAGGATAACATTTTAGGCATGTCTTTGTCTCCAAACTGTCCACAGTTTCCGTAGAATGGATTTAAATCCGGATTGCTGGGATGCCGATCTTTCATTTCTGCGAAGTTCGGCACATTCTTTTCGAATCACCGCTGAGTCTTTTCCACCTTATGAGCAGAAGCAACGTCCTGTTAAGAATTGCAATCGTTTCCATTAAATGTCTAAGCTAAGTAGCTTCACTATTGGTTCTATTCTTCTATTATTCCTTGACAAATTTTTGCTTCCAATAATAATTCTTTCTTTCAAACATGAATCTTAGAGATGCTGCCATAGCTGACACCACACTTATTACGGAAGACGGTAAATGAGCTCTCTGTACATATTTTTAATCTCTTTAACTTCTTAGGCACACCTTGCGTATATACAGTAGAAAGTTGTTTATCCGAATCAATTGGGACCGAACACCGTTCGGATAACCGAAAACCGAATGCGATCCATACTATATATGAAACCAGATACTATACGAATATTGAAAATCATCACATGCGGGTTGATTGATTGATTGAATATTAACGTCGCACTGTTCAGCTACACGAGGGCTTTTGGCGACAGACCACGTAATTTTGAACCATGGTCAAGTGACGTGGACGACACCTGGGCTGGCACCCCCCTCTCCTAACTACCACACCAACGGGAGGACGTTTCAGCTCTCGACGGATTTAACGTGCATCACTGCCCTACACGGCGGGTCTTTAGTGGTACTTTGCTCGAATTCGCTACAAGGCAAGCCACGATCCAATACCTATACCACTCGGCTACCGCGGCCGTTCATCACATGCGGGAAACGTGCTTGAAGAAAAAGAAAAATAGGTGGAAAATGTCACAATTTTACCTTTATTGTGGAAAATAATCACTTATTTTTCGCTGTACTATTGTACACCTTCATTTTTTTAGCTGCGAGGTCTCTGATTCTCTTGAACAGAAGTAGTTGAGTAGGACAGCACACTGATTGTTGTGCGTACCACTCCATAGCTGTTTCCAACGCAGAAAACGCGTCAGCATTTTATGAACCCTTGCTACTTACGTTGTTGTTGTCCTCGTCTTCATCCGTTTCATCGTCGTCAGAGTCAGATTCTTCTTGCACGGAAGTCACAATCTCGTCATTATTTAGCATTTGAAATCCACAGACTTCTGCATCGCATTCTTGAAATCCTGATATCGATTCGACAAAGTCGGTTATCTTCTCCCTGTGATACATCCCGTCATTTAGAAAAGAACTGACCTAATATTCGGCGCAGATGTTTACCAAATCACACAACTAAAATTTCCCAAATATCACTGACCTTGGGTTTCCCTGTCACTTTTGGCCTCACGTGAAACATTAGTTGAGAATTGCACTGTTCGAAAACGTATTCATATACAGTACATGTAATTGACAAAAAAAAACTGGTCCGGATATTTGATGCTCCGAAAAATAAATGTTCGGATAAACGACGCTCTACTGTACAGTTATTTTGGCAATGTCAAAAATTTAATTATTAATATTTTCCTGTTTTATTTCCAGTTATACAAAATAGAAAATTCTGGCTATATTTTTTTTTACTAAACACTGTTTATGGCTAAAACGTTGCTGACAAAACTACCCTGAGACAAACATGTTCCTCGCAATTCAAAGAAGCACGAGAGTCATTGGTGTACATCCGAGGTTCCCAAACTGTTTTGCTTCAAAGACCCCATGACAGGTTTTTCGGTTTGTGGTAGACCCCATCAACTTAAATGTCTTTTTGACATCTGGTATACTACTAATAACTTTAAAAGAATTAAATTTCTAACAGGAGTCAAGTATAGCATTTAAAACTTAAGAAGCACATGTTAATGAATTAAATTAAAATTAAAATTAATGAATTTAATACATTAAACAACCCATACATAAAATAACTGAACAACAAACTAATGTTTTTAATGAGAAGGATAAATCAATAACAAATTTTCAATATTTAATATCAATCTAGTCAAGTTTAACCTAAATCTCCGTTGTTAGTAAGTGTCCGGTTCCCCCCCTCTTTTTTAGTTTTTGAGATTGGCAAAATCACTGAAACTCCTTCCAATTAGGAAAAGCAATTGAATCTTTCTCACGATATTCCATAATTAGCGACAAATAACAGGCATGTCTTTAAAGCCAAAATTGCTGACATCCGTTTCTAAACTTTATTTTAAGATCGTTAGGGCCTATTCTGATCAATTCCTATTGTAGCTTTTTTTTTCAATGTGACTTCATGAATTATTTGTCTACAGTGGTATTACTATAAAAAAAGCAAAAAATCTCAAACCTAGTTCCATAATATGAATAAAGGGTATTTAAATGTTGAACACATGTTAAAATGTCCTCACAGATTGTCTGTGACCAATTGAGAAAATTCACAATGTCCAATATTATATTTCTTTAATTTAATTCTGAAAAGAAATGCTGAAATGGTCCTTATATTAATAAAAGATTTTCTTGTCCTAGTAATCAGAAATTAATCTCACTAAATTTAGTAAATAAATCAATTAAAATGGTAAAATCTGGTTTCCACTTGTGACAAATCTATACGGAACTTTATCACTGACCTTCTGAGACGTCTTTTTTTAGGGAAATTTAATTCCCTACCTATTTCCAATCAGCTCCAAAAAGGGGACAGGGATTCCTTATTAAATGCAGATTAGATAAAGTATTTAAGTCAAACGGAATAGTAAAGTAAAAAGCAGTAGGAGAGAGAGATTGAAGCAGGAAGGTATAATAGTGAAGTTAGAGATTTATTATTGAAGATTTCTAGGTGGATAAATTAATCTCAGGAAGAGCTGAGCTGCAGTGGGGTAAATATTGATTTATAATTAAAGTCTCATTAAAGCTTTATATTAAGAGTGAGATTAAAGTTAAATGTTCAATAGGAATATTATTGAATATAATTCTGGGATCTCTTATTGCGGTAATCTCTGCGTGATCAATATTCTAATTGTTAATTAATTGGATCATTAAATATTTAAGTTAATATAAAGGAAACCTTTTAAACCTCATATATCTATTTTAAATTATTTGTTATTAAAAGTCTTTGATTCTATTTGGGAAAGATAACCAAATAAAGAAAGTTATTGATTAAAATGGCTACTGGTTCTTCTTTGACTCAAAATCATTCTCGTTCTCAAAGTGAGGTCCAAGGGGATCTTCACACACTAGATCGAATTTTTTGAAGAGATTTAAGTCACGATCTGGTTTAATGAAAGCCACTATTATAGGCTCTTATTTACACCTCATGGACCCCAAATTATTTTTTTCGCTGGCGTGGAACCCTTTTAGGTCGTCATAGACCCCTTTGGGAATCACTAGTGTACATCTTTTAAGTTTGAACCACAACCCCATTCACATTTACTAGCTGGCTCCCTCTCTTGAAATAACTGTTTGCTTTAGATTATTGATGTATTCCAAAGAATCAATGGTAAACCTCTTCCAGATTTGGTAATACGATATATCCATTAGTATTGCTACAGGATTTAACTGGAATTTTGGGGAATTTAGGTGTTAAGGTGTGCATCAGCGCTTCTCAAACTGTGGGGCGCACGCCCCCCTAGAGGGGCATGATCACCCTGATCACTTATAAATGTTTCAATACTGCACAATGGAATTTAGAACTATTTTAACAATGCTAAAAGTTAAGACAAGTTTAATAACTACCAGTGACAGAACTGGTTGGTCATATATAAAATTATATGCAAAAGTTAACTTTTATGTGGATCATTTTTACGGATTATAATTAATCCCTTAACTGCAGATTAAAAGTTACGCGATTCACTCCCCGATGCCACCGTTTTGTATGTATGCACGCATATGTATTTTATTTGTGGGGGAGGGAGAAACGGAAAATAACAAAATCCTCTGTTAAATAAGTAAATCCTTCTCAGACAATGTTAAGGTTATTTTATTGCATTCCAATGTCTTCGGAATAATTTCAAGGGTAGAAGTGAACATATTTCGATAAGACGTATATATACGTCCGAGGCAACTTACGCACTGTCTGAGCGAAACATTTATATACGCCGGTGGCGAAGAGGTTAAAGTCTTATTGTCGCTTTAGCGTCAAAGTATCGCATTATCAAATTCAATACATCGTTATTGTATTGAAATTGTGTTTGAATATTGGGTCGCAAGTGTCGAAAGTTTGAGAAGCACTGGTGTACATGGATGTTTAGTATTTATTAAGTGATAACTTAATGTTTTCTTAAGTACTAAAAGATAATTATATATCTTTTCTATCTTCCAAGAGTTTCTAATACAGGATTATTAATATTTCTGCTACTATATATTAAGGTATTTAAAAAGCACTATTTTTTAAAATGTGTTTACTCAATAATTAACTGTTGTAATGATATTTGCTTATAAAGAGTGTTTTGTTCCAGTTATAGTAGTTTAAGTTGGCATTACTTTCCAAGATGGCAACCGATTTAACAGCTGTCAAGTGATTTATTCTCAGTTTGGTTTGGCAATTCATCAAAACGATCATCATGCAAGGCGTAGATTCGTCGAATGGGCCCAAAACGAGATTGCCGTTGTTCCCGATTTTCATAAGCGAATTTTGTTTAGCGATGAAGCGCACTTCTGGTTGAATGGCTACGTCAGCAAAGAAAACTGCCGCATTTGGAGTGAAGCTAATCCACAAGTGTATGTCGAAACACCGTTATATCCAGAAAAACTGACTGTTTGGTGCGTTTTATGGGCTGGTGGGATCATTGGTCCGTACTTCTTCAAAAACGATGAAGGTCACAACGTTACAGTCAATGGTATTCGGTATAGAGCCATGATTACTAACTTTTTCATTCCTGAATTGAACAATCATGATGTTCAAGAGCTGTGGTTCCAACAAGACGGCGCAACATGTCACACAGCTCGTGCCACAATCGATTTGTTGAAAGACACGTTTGGTGACCGCCTAATTTCACGTTTTGAACCTGTGAATTGACCTCCAAGATCTTGTGATTTAACACCGCTAGACTATTTTCTGTGGTGTTATGTAAAGTCATTGGTCTATGCGGATAAGCCACAAACGCTTCACCATTTGGAAGACAACATTCGCCGTGTTATTGCCGATATACGGCCACAAATGTTGGAAAAAGTCATCGAAAATTGGACGTCCAGTTTGGACTACATCCGAGCCAGCCGTGGCAGTCCTATGCCAGAAATCATATTTAAAATGTAATGACACAAGATTATCTTTCGAATAAAAAAAATTCATGTCAATCGAATAATACATCGTTGTTTTATTGCAATTTAAAGTTCTCTCTCTCTCTCTATATATATACCTCTAAAAAAACACCCTTTATTAGAATAAAATACAGAAACTCTATCAACAAAAATTATAACAAAATCTCTATTTAAGGATTATTGAGGATTTATTATTCTCTGTAACGAGTGTATTACATGTAATATCACACTCAACTGAAATTAAAATTCAATACCTTTTTCAAGACATATGATAGGAATTGATCAGAAACATTTACAGCCATTCCGTAAAAGATTGCAGTTTTAAAAAACTGTTTTATGATCTGATTTCTTATAATCAAGTTACTCTTGGAAATTATCAACCTAAAATCAATATCCTTTTGCATAAATTCCTCCTATCAATCGTTTTCAATTAACTTCAAATCCTCAATAATCACATGTTGATATTATGCATTAATGTATTGCTTATCATAGCAGCATGTGCGGTTCGTGAGCTTTGTAATTCTGATTGAACATTACAAATTTAACTAGTTCCTCAATCAAACTCTTTAAGTAATCATATTTTTAATTGTACACAAGTAATGTAAAAAAAACATTATAAGTCAATTCCCACTTTGAATGAATCAATAGAAAGTATTTTATTAACGATTGAAAATTTGAACAAGATATATATATTTTTAGAAAGAGAATGAACAAATAGTTGGAATTGAAAAATAGCATGATTTATCCGCATTGTTGTAACAATGCACGCCCGGTTAGGCTAGTTTGGCTAAAAAACCGGTTTGCGACGTCAAGTTTGTCATTGTTGTAACAATTGCATTGTTATAACAATGGAGAAAAAATCTAAGGTTCCGTCGAAAACCGGTAATTAATTTAATTTTATTAATGAACTATTGTTTGAAAAATGTATTAACATCAAGTGTCATCCACTACGAGTTTAAAAAAATATTTGAACTTGATTGGATGAACAGAAAGTATTTTATTAACGATTGAAAATTTGAACAAGATATACAGCCGGACCTCTATATAACGAAGTCACTAAATCCCGGAAAAAAGTTCGTTATATGGAAAATTCGTTATATAGAGTTTCATCTTTTAATATACTTTACAAACCGCATAAAACAAATATTTTAAGTTCATAAACACTATATATTAAAGAAAGTAATTTTTCACGCATTTCTTAAAAATTAATACATGCTTATTTCATATATCTTACCCGTCAAAAAAGAAAGAGAGAAGGAAAAACTGCAAGGAAAGCAAGAAAAAAATGTCGCAGAATTCACTATATTTTCAATATTAAGAAAATAATTTTAAACTAAAATTAATGAATTTTAGGGATATTCCATAATTTAAAGCATACAAGTAATATTAAACATACATTATTTTATAATTAGAGCACGAGGACACAGGACAACTCCACTGAGCGGGAAAGATGATATCAAAGATGTTCCTAGTGAGCTGGGCAACGGGGTTAAAGGTTGGATGAAACATCCGAAAATCTATTGCTCTCGGTGAGTTAGGTTCTAATAAAACCAGTTTAAGACTTATGACCACCATAAAATGTGTTAAAGAAAGAATAACTTGAAATTTTTTCAGAAATATTTTAAAAAACGGTGGAAGAAAAAGTTTGTTATATAGAAATTGCACTTCGTTATAGAGAGGTTATTTTACGAAGAAAATCGTGAAATGTTTAAGATTCCTGGAAAAAGTTCGCTTTATAGAAAAATTAGCACTACAGAAGTTCGTTATATAGAGGGTTCGACTGTATATATAAATATATATATGTGTGTGTGTGTGTGTGTGTGTGTGTGTGTGTGTGTGTGTGTGTGTGTGTGTGTGTGTGTGTGTGTGTGTGTGTGTGTGTGTGTGTGTGTGTGTGTGTGTGTGTGTGTGTGTGTGTGTGTCAGGTTTGAAAAGTTTAGCTTCAAAAATTAAGTAAGTAATAAATGAAAATAGAGTGAACTCTTTACCATCGCGTAAGGATTTGTGGGTAAATAAGCCTATTTTAAGCTGGAGCGAGTTCGCTCCCAAGGCAGCCAATTGGAGTCACTGTTCACTGTACCCAGCATCCAATCAGAGAGCAGCCTCTAAGCTCTCAGCCTAGCCAAAAAACTCAAAATATTTTTCACCCAGATGAAGCACCATAGCCACGCCTCCCGGATTCCATCTTTCAACCAATCGCCATCATGCCACTCAGTAGAATGGAAAACACCACTTTCGCCATGCTCAGCATCATAGACTCTCACGATATGGGATTGAGGACTGTTTTACAGTCCAGATGCCCAAAAAGGAACACCTATTCAACGCCTATTCACTGCAAAAATCCATCGAGATGTCAAGATCCATGCCTTGAAGCCCCGCCTACCGGCCTGCCGCTGCTCGTCCAATAGCAATGCTCCACACCTCAACATGAAAAATCAACGAAAAGCCAAGTCATAAAACAGACATTAGCCAGATACGGGATTAAGGGTTCTTTGAGCCCCAGATGCCCGCACAAATTTCCGTAAATTCCCGTAGATTGACGAAGGAGAATCTCCCCAAGTTATCCACTCTAATGAAAATAATACTTCTGATTTCTAAGATATCTCTCATGACTCTTTTTAAAATTGTAGCTAATATTTTTAAACAATTCCCAAAGTTAAAACAGATACTTTCCTCTCTTAAAAAAACCAAGGATTTCAAGCAACAAGCGCTTATGTTAGTAGAAGCGGTCCTTGAGAGAGAGATTAATTTATTTTTCAAAATTTCTTCTCTTTAATTTTAATGTCTCTTCCATATTTCAACAGTTTAAGTTATTTATACCGATCAGGCAATTTTCTCCCAAAGTCCAAAAGCTCACAAACCAATTGGATTCATCCTTTTTAACCGTCGGAACTCTGCCATTCGCCATTGGTTCCTGATCTACAGTGTGTGGCCACACCTTCCCAAACCCCAAACCAAGAACACATCGTAAATCTCCCTCAGTTCAAGATATGGAGTGGAGGAGGACTCCAGTCTCCAAAGAAGTCGAGATGTCGTTGACGAGGAAGAACGCATACTCGAAAGGGCTTAGCTGGTGACTCCTCGCCGAAGTGTTGTCTATTGTTCTACTCGGTTGCGCGCCAAAGGGGCTCCATGTTGGATTTTATGTGATTGAAGCAAAATAAAAAAGTATTATAGAGATGATACCCTCCTCATTTTACAAGCAGGCCTGGGGCCTGACATATATATATATATATATATATATTTACGAGGTATATCCAGAAACGAAGTTCCGTTTGGTAATAAAAATAAATTGTATACAGATACAGAAAAAACATTTATTGGAAAAAAATGTAAAACTCTTAAACTACCTTTCCACATAACTGCCGAAATTTTGCAGGCATGTGTCATATCGTGGCACAAGTTTTTCTATGCCTTCTTCATAGAAAGTTGCCGCCTGTGTCTTCAACCAGTTGGAAACATTTTCTTTCAGCTCTTTGTCATTGTTGAAGTGTTTACCGGCAAGGAAAGACTTGAGATGTAAGAAAAGATGAAAATCGCTAAGAGTGAGGTCAGGGCTGTACGATGGATGACCAAATACATCCCAGCCAAATCCTCGTAGGAGGGTTTGTCCGTAAATTCACAAATTTGCCGATAAATTTCGATTGGTTTCATTTTCTTAGCATTCAGAAAACGAATTACATTGGTTTCACTTTCTTAGCATTCAGAAAACGAATTACACATCTGATTTCGCACGCAGCGGGATTTTCAATCAACACCGACATTGTAAACAAGCACAACAAAGCGTACGTGGCTGACAGTGATCTAAAAATGACGTATGCTTCTTCTCCTTGATATTGAGCGTCTGTCGGGCATGCGCGGAACTGCGATTGCTGCGCTGGAGCGGATATAAATAGAAACGGAACTTAGTTTCTGGATATGTCTCGTATATATATATATATATATATATATATATGTATATACATAGGGAGAGAGTAAGCTAATAGTAGGAATTGAAAAAGACAAATATTTCTCGAAAGCAATATAAAAAATTATGTTATCAATAGATCATATATATAGAAAAGTAATCTAGTGTCATAGTTTTCGATAGTATTTAACTTGATCCCCGTTTTTGGTCAAGTTAGCCTGGTGGTTATAACCACGAACTCGTGACCACAGTGTGACATGTGAGTTTGAACCCTAGTACCACTGGAGACCCACCATGCAGAAGAGTTGATGTGCGTCAAAACTTTCGAAGTTCAAAGTCTTCACGTTAGTGTGGAAGTTCGGAAAGGGTGTGCCAGCTTGATGTCGTCCTCGACATTTGATCATGGTTCAAAATGACGAAGTCCGGTTCCAATAACCCTTGGTTTGCTTTTTTTGAGTGACATTAATAAGTACTCCCTCACTCTCATGATATCCGCTTTGTGTACAATTACAAATATCTCTAAAATATGAAAACACTGAGTATGTGAAATATGATGTTCCCTGAAACTCACACCATTTAAGAAACACAAATAAATCATTAAATAAATGAAAAAAATTATGTTTTCATTTTTTATACGATCAAATTCAAATGCAATTGTTATAATTAAGCAAATTGTACAAAAAAATTTCTCACAAAAAGTGTTTTTAGAATAAAGAAGTAGAAAAAAGAAAGAAGTTTCAATAATTAATTCCATTTTAATTAAGTATTTGATATGTATGGTGAGAAATACGGATGAATTTCTTTAAATTTCCAGCTTTTTAATTGAATTTCTGGAGAAATAAATACACGTGATTAAGAAAAACTTTTCTTTTCACGTTTAAAGGCTATCCATTGATCTTGATAATTAAAAAAACACTTTGAAAGAGATATAGAAAAGAATAAATTATTTTTTATCGTATAAATTCGATAATGATTCGTTAATTAATAATTTATTAATGTGAAAGAATTTTCTCTTATTTATCTACTATATTCTTTAGGTTAAAAAAATTTAAATATAACTTTTAAATACATTTCTTAAATCCCCAATGCACATTAAAATATTCAAAAGATTTCAAGATTACAGCAACATAAATTATTTCGAAAATCATTGATCTAGATTAAATTATCCACTTACAATAATTAACAAATAAGTAAATTGGGAGTAATACTTTTAATTTATAATTACATGTTTTTGTTTAGTTTTTTTTTAAAAAAATTATAGTTTCTCTGAGAACTGGTAAATTTTTCTAAACTTTTAATGTATGTGATTATAGTTTTTCATTCTTTTTAACTTTTTGGGTTTTTTTTTAATTTAATTTCTAATTTCCGTTTCTTATTTTTTTAATTACTGTTCCATTAGTTATTTTTCTTCTTTCCCAATGAGTTTTTTATAAGATGAAGTATTATTGTGTGATGAAAAGGACAGTTATACCTTAAACATACTCATACAAAATGTGATTTTCTTCTTTCCTGTATTTTTATTTTTATTGCTTTTAGTTCAGAAAATATACAAAAGTTCACAATTGACTTTACTCTGAAATAATCATAATTAACTATAAAAATAAATGATGCTAATAATACAAAAAATAAGTTATTCCATTATCATATCCGCTTATTACATCATTAAACCATGCTTTTAATTTTCTGCCACAATTGGTTACTTAACGTTAAGATGACAAATACTTTACCCATAAATACTCAAAAAATATGTCAAAATTAGCTTTTTCAAAAATCCGCTTTTATTTACACTGTTGAGGACATTGAAACCACGCCCCCCAAATGAAGAATGACAAATATCAAAGTTAAAGTCACTGAACACACAACAAAAAATGCATAAAATGACAACTCCTTTTAATTTGTGGAACTCGAAGAAATCAATATTTTATGTAGTTATCATAGATGGTAACAATCATAATTACTTGTCTCGTTATTGAAAGGAAGAGGCTTTGGATATGTTGTAAAATATGTTAGTCCTTGTTGCTTACATAAATTACCAAAGTTCATCTGACGTAGTAGCGGATAGAGTATGGCGTACCAGTCATTAACTATTTATGTTCGATTGTATCCGATGAGCCTGTCAATGATTCATGGACCAAAATAATGGACAGGTCAAGTCAACAGTTCAACCTGGGGGGCTGTAAGGTTTTCGTACATAAAAAGCCAGGGAGATGTTTTATTTTAGTCTTGAGTGTAGTTACTATAAGTTAAAACAAACGCTTGTGATTCTCACTATTAGTAAAATATTTTTCAAATAAATTGGCTTGCTTAAGGTGATGGCGGGCCATTAGTTTAACACCTTACATGACATCTAGATGGCGTTGGCTATTGCGAAATTTTTGGCACAAATATTTGTCTCAAGATTCCCAAGATGGGCAATAAATTTCTCTCTCGGGTAACCTTTTCAATGAAATTCTCCCCTTCAGCGAAAGGGAACACGCGGGGGGCTAAGGGAGGGTGACGGTCGTCAAACTGGTAAAATAAATGTTAGCTCTTTTTTTTTTTTTTCGGGCGAGGGGGTTAAAGCAGCAGAGTGAATCTTGACCATGAAAGACTTCTCATGTCTGGACATTGGTCAATCATCAAACTTTTTCAACTCTTGGACCCCTTAGAACTGTAACATGTTTTCGAGGAAACCCCTTCCTCGCTGAAGGGAATATATCTTAAAATAATATTTAAAGTATATAGATAAACATATTTTTGATATTATATGTAAAGACAATTTTAAAAAATATTTTATTTTTTATTAAAAACTTTTATGATGTAATTTTAATGTTATTTACTCATTGATAATATAAATTTGTGATCCAAATGTCACCTACACATGCATTATACTTAGTAACTGAGATATGTGTTCACAATTTTTTACACAAACTATCGACGTATAAGCTTTTGAAATTATCTGCAGTAGCATTTCATATTCCGTGTTCAATTCGTTTTTGTATTTTGTTTTTGTTGCCAATCGCGTTAAAAATATTTTTCACTTTCTAAATACATTTTTGTGAATGGCATGAAAATGTTCATAGCTGTGTGAGAAATTCTGCGTATATGGCATGAATTGGTAACCTAAAATGTAGGTATTCTAGCTTAAATTTAAATTTTAGCATCAAATCTGTTCATATGTCGATAAATTTTTTTTTATCTTCTTCATTATAGGTGTTTTTTCCCCACAAATGTAAAAGGTTTCAAAACATTGTACTAACTAGTATAAAATTACTTCGTGGAACTCAGGATAGCAAACAATAGTATATTCACAATCTACTGCATAAAATAAAGTTTTAAAATTCATTTATTATATTACAATAAAAGTTTAAAAAATTTTCAAATTATGTATAAATAAAATTTTTAATTTTAGTCTATGATCTTTAGATAATTGTGGCTAAACGAATTTCATGAGAACATAAATCCATTTTGCATACATATTTGTAATTTTTCTTTCCCATTTTTTTAATGGGACTCGTGGAACACAGTTTGTCGATCAATTCTCTAGATAAATGATGTACAGAACGAAACTGTTTAATTTTTCCTGAACAAATGATTTTTAAAGGAAGAATAGGTGGATTTAAAGCAATGAAAATTAAATTTCACGTTTTAATGAACAAACAGTATGATACAATTTTACTTTTATACAATAGAACAGGGGTTGGCAACCTATTTCACGAGAGGTACAATTCTCAGTGGTACTCTGAATTACTCAACAAATGTGTCAATTTGTGAGAGGATGGAAGATGATAAATTTATAATGGTCCTTATTATACGAAGATCTCCAGAATTATGGACAATTGCGAAATTTCGAAAAAATCGGAAAGATATCTCGAAACAAATTTACAGCTATTTTGTGAATTATTGGATGTCATTGCTGGTGAGATTTAATTGTTTGAAAAGAGAAGATCGTGTGCACTCTGCTCTCCGCTTTTGGTTGATTTTGAAAAAAAAAAAAAAATCTCTGTGTGTGTGTGTAGCGCACTTCCTTCAATAGAATCCTCCCCTTTCTCTGCAGGGGGAAGAGGGCCACAGTCTTTACGACTGTGAAACGAAATACTTGTTCTTTTTTTTCGGGGGGGGAGTAAAATAGTGTTGACTCTTGACCATGAGAGAGATCTAAAATGGCTTTCTTACTTTTTCGACTCATGGATTCTGATAATTTGTTATGAATGCTTTATTCGTTTCTAACTATGGAAAAAATCCTATGTATTTTGCAATCTAAATTTTAGGAGCTGTTCTTGTTTTAATATAGATTTTACCGTCAAATGTCTTTTAAAATGTCAATAAGTTGTTCGCTCTCCTTGATTATAGGTATTTTTATCCACAAATAAAAAAAAAAAGTTCATTTTCCATTACAAAACGATTTAGTTGTGCAAAAACAATGTATTAACGTAAATAAATTTGTTTTGTTGGTCCCGGTACAGTAAACAATGGAATATTTACAATCTAGTAGGCACTACATATAAAGAAAAACGATTTAATATTCTTTTATAATGGAAAAATAAATGTTTCTAAAAGTATTACAAAATAAAGTTCTTATGTACAAAAAAAAAAAATGTTTCAGAAATTTCCAATTAGGTATACACTTACACCTGTATTACATTATTAAAGGTTTAAGGGAAACAATTTTGAATAGTTTTCTTTAAAAAGTAGTTTTATATATATAAATGTTAAAAGGTTAAAGGTTATCAATTTTGATATTTTTCTAAGATAGTATGCAGCTATTTCATTAAAAAACTGGTTAATTATGGTTTTGACCATTATTTTACGTATGTTTTTAAAATAATTTTTAAATTCAAAAAATATTTTTATAAGAAATGGTACGTAAATGAAAATAAGCATTAAAAAATTATTTCATGTTCAGCAAAAAAAAAAAAAAAAAAAAAGGAAGAAAGATATTTTGAAATTAAAATTACTTTTGTAACTTTAGAGAACGATTAAAATATCATTATAAGGGAGAGAAAATAGTCTGGCAATTAATTATCAAGCACAATTAATCAAGCATATAATATATAAACATTGCTTTTATTTTTTCTAAGAAATTTATGTTTATTTAATGAATATATGTCAATAACAATTTTTCAATTTGGAAGTTAACATTATATTTAAATCAAAGAAAATTGCATTATTGTTTAATTTTTGGGCATATTTGGTAACAAATAATAGTTTCATTCTATGTAGGAATCCAAATAAATGGCTAAGTAATATACTTAATTATAAAAATATATATCACGGACAGTTTTTACGGTATCCTGTTCGAGAAGATATAGGAGGTCACAGTAGGCAAGAGTTCATGGTTACGAACTCGTGATCGACGTGGTGTTGCATCGTCGGTTTGAATTCTGGTGTCCCTGCTGAAGATCCGCTATGTAGAATTGATTGATTGATTGAATATTAACGTTGCACTGTTCAACTACACGAGGGCTTTTGGCGACGGACCACGTAATTTTGAACCATGGTCAAGTGACGTGGACGACACCTGAGCTGGCACCCCCCTCTCCTAACTCCCACACCACACCAACGGGAGGACGTTTCAGCTCTCGACAGATTTAACGTGCATCGCTGCCCTACACGGCGGGTCTTTAATGGTATTGGGCTCGAACTCGTGGCAAGGCAAGCCACGGTCCGATACCTATACCACTCGGCTACCGCGGCCGTCCGCTATGTAGAAGGCTGAACCTCAAAGCAGATGTTTGAAGTAGAGATGATACTATATGTTGCTAATGGTGAAAATTTTGGGAGATTGCGGTTCCAGCTCTGATTTCGTCCTCGTCACTTGATCGAAATGACGAGGTCGGCGATAGTCCCAGTGAAGCTTCAAAGCTTGACGTTAATCAAATAATCATTCGATAATATATAGGTTTCATTTCTAACCTATATCAATCATTTTCTGTTTTTTGCTTCTACTAGATTCCTCTACATATAACGGCTCCCTCAAAGGCATATTTCGTGGTGCTCTTCCATCAAGAATTTCAGGAAGAACACATTTAAAATAAAACTTTTCTATAGTTTTGGAATAATTCCTTTCCAAAACTCTTCGTTTGCCTCTATACGCAGAGTTAACGAATCCTTTTTGCACCATAAATACAGATCACACCATTTCCGTTGTGTAATAAATAACTGACCTTGTATTTGAAAGTAAAATTTATGATTTAATGGTAAATAGATTCCCCTTTCATTGGAAAATTTGAAACCTAGACTATTTTTTTGTAATTAAAAATTCCAGCAGATTTGATTCAAATCTCGCAGAATAAGGGCATTTATTTTCTGAGTCCATCATCACCAACCAATCCATCGGGTGAAGCACACAAAAAGGGTTTATTTTTGTCCACAAATAAGCCACATATTTTTACTTCAGTTGAATATTCCCTCTCATACTGCTTCCGAGCGATCTCCTCGTTTGCCAATCCATATTTCATTGCTGCATTGCATAAGTCTCTACCATACACAATGCGCATCACAAGCTTCGAACACGGAGTAGATTTTTTCCTGCAAGCAATTTCTTTGAAAAAAGATGAGTCTCAACGATCTCTCATATCTCCATCGTTCAGAAGATGCTTGCCCCCTAGTTTCGCTCTCTAAATCATAGATATTTTGTACTTTAAATTTTGAAAGATGGTTTTCCATTAAATTATCGTATATCTGTACTGGCACATGTCTTTAGACATGTAGCGAACATTCATTACACTGAATTTTTCTTCGAATTTATTCGAATCTAAGCCGCACTTTTTTCCCGATACTTAGGCTACAAAAATTCTGGTGCAGCTTAGATTCGAAGACTGAAAAAAGTTTTTAATGCTGGTAAAGTAAATTAATCATTCACTTTTTATTAATTCACCCCCCTTTATTTTTTTTTATTTCGTTTAGTTAGTGATTGAATATAAATGTCATATTGATCAGCTACACGAGGGCTTTTGTGGTGACGGACCTCGTAACTTTGAACCATAGTCAAGTGACGAGGACGACACCTGAGCTTGCACCTCCCATCTCCTAACTACCACACCAATGAGAGAACGTTTTCGCTCTCAGATTTAACGTTCATCGCTCCCTACACGACAGAACTTCAGCGATACTAGGCTCGAACTCATGACACGCCAGCCACGAGTACGTTACCTTGACCACTAGGTATCGCAGCCACTTTTCATTCCGTAAATATATCATATATCGATAATATATTTTACACTATTTTTTTCACAAAAATGTGCTGAGAATTTGGGGTGCGGCTTAGAATCTGAACATAATTAATTGAAAAAATAAGTTTCTGTTAATTAAATTAGAAAACAATATTTTGTGTTAATAATTGTTCCAATGGTTTATGGTAAAGTTTTGCGTCAAATATAAAATCGATGGGAAAAAAAAATTTTTTGTTAGTTAAAAAGAAAATAATAATATAATAATAATAATTGCATTACAATAATTAGATTAAAATTTTAATTTGTGAGCAAGAAGTAGTAATTTGTGTTCTTTAGAGTTAATTCACAACTTTCGATCAAGTATAAAGTAAGTATACTTTCATTCTTCGTTAAGTCATTTCGCAGAATTTAAATAATCTTACAGACATTCCTTCAATAACAGACAAAAAAAAAAAAAATCTAAGCTGTATAATTATAAACGATTTTTTTAAAGCACACATGCAGAAAATATTTAAAACTTTCCTAAATAGGAAAGTTCGTCAGATTTGAGATGTTAAATCTCTGTACATCATAAATCTTTTCCATTGTCCACTATTTGTAACAATTTGCAAGTTACCATAATTTCAGCTGGCGACTATATTTCAGAAAGATATCGCCAAAAATAAGTATTCGTAGCCAAGAATAAATTCGCTTTTCAAACGATGGTGGTGCCATCTGTTTAAGATAGTCCTAACTACGCCAAAAATAATTCAGAATGAACTTAAAATTTATAAAAAGTTAATTAAGAAAAACATAAAACTTAATTCTGGCTACACTAGTCCAAAGAGGGAAGCTTGCTTTCTTATATACTATTTAATTCTACTCTAAAAAAAAAAATTTTTTTTCTGTTAAAATGTCTTTTGCGTTTCCACCTCCTATACTTTAACATAGAAAAGTCAAATTTCATTTTTGCAAAAATGCTGAAAACTGTGTAATTTTCAAAAAATCAAAATTCAAAAACACTATCCTTTAAACAATTATTTTCTTTACATCCATAAAAATTTTTATTATTATTGGAGCTTTTTCCTGCCCACAAATGTCTTTGCCGTTTCATCCCTATCCTTTAACATTGACCGAAAACAGCCTTAAATGGACGATTCCTTCTTTTACATTTCACTCGTTTGAAAAAATAACAAATAATTATGTCCTTAATTTCAAATTATTTTGAATTTTCTTAAGACAAAAGTAATGCATATATAGAGAGGGGAGGGAGAGGGCGGCCTTTTTCATTTTTGTCCGGGGCGGCAAAATTGCTAGAGCCGGCCCTGCTAATAGAGATACGAAAGTAAAACTGAATAGACTGAATAGACCGATGGTAAGATGAAGGAATGATTTGGTAATATATCGTGCAATCTCCCTCCGCAATTCAACCTGATTAGATTTGACGAATAAGAGCTTAAAGACAGTCATCATTCATAGTGTCCCATCATTCGAACTGCACTATTAGCCATTTGCATGTCTGCCATTTCTTTGCATTTCAAATCATTTTTTATTGTTCATTTACGCTTAAAATGGATATTTTACAAAACGTTAAAAAACAAATTTGTTTACTTTTCCCATCATTAAAAAATAATTTCTGAAATTATAAAAGTTAAATGAGTACATATATTTCTCTGAAAACCAATTTTTAGATCAACATATTTTAGAGCACTAAAATTCAAGTTTTGTTTCAAAATTCAAAAAAATATATCACTACAAGCAGTGGCACACACAAGGAGTGTCCTGGGGATCTGGACCCCTCCCCGAAAGCCCTTGATCTTTTTCCGATTGATTATAATTATAAGTATATAGTACATAAAATTAATTAAATATTTGTTATTAATGATTAATTTTATGAATTAATGCTAATTATTTATTCAATTCTTAGTTTTTACTGTTTTTTGTTCCGGAAAATCGACAAAATCAAAAAGAGCGTGATACAAGAATGGTGGACTTTCGACCCTGGAGCCCCCTCCCCTTGAAAAAAATTTCTGTGCGCGCTACTGACTACAAGTCATTATATGCAAGTACTTATTGCAACACTGAAATGTCACTTGATTAAAAAAGTCTTGTTAATGAAAATAATTCGAAAAAAACAATGTCAGCACACACACATACAACAAATAAGCCGATCCATAAGCTATATTTTATTTTAAATCAACACATTGAAAAAATAAACTAAGACTTTTCGTACATTACCTGTTTAAAGTTACTCTTAGATTTACATGTCACTGTCTTTTTTCTCCACAGTTATTTCAAATTTAATAGTTTGAATTTCAATGCTAAAAGTTTAATTCAATGTTACAGGAAACAAAATAACTAAGAGAAGGATTTTTAAAAAAAATGTTAGACTTTTATATATAAGGAATACTAATTACTAAAAAAATTTTTAAAAATTAAAGGTTAAGTTAGTTAAAGTTAAGTAACAATTCTATCTGAATAAATTCCTCTTAAAAGTAATATACCGTTTTAGTGAGCAGAATGAAACATTTTATACACTGAAAACAGCTTCAAAATATTTTGAATGGGCAAATTTTTTCGGACACTTGACAGACGAACAATAAGAAAAAAAAGCATTACTCAGGTTTAGAGTAACAGAAACGTGTATAAAAGAAGAGACGAGAATTCCTTTATACCATTCAGTTGTTTCTGCTCAAAAAAGAAAATTGAACTTTTACTTGTTAAGTACGTTCTTTGGGAAAAGCATTTGCAAAATAAGACTCTGCTTTTCACCGAAAGGTTAGAAAAAGTATTTTTATGTTCCTCTTACAGAGTCATTTTTTAAGTTTATAGTCAACAAATCATATATTTTCGCATAAAAGCCGAGAATCCTTAGAACTTTCTTAAAGTTTAAAGTGAGAGAATCAGTCACAACTATAAACAAATTCGATAATCTGGGGAAAAAACGTATTCTAGGAAAAACAGTTCTTTAACATTTTCTGTCAATTATGCGGAAGCTATTTTAATTTTTTAGTTTTTGGGTTGTTTTTAGCTGAATCTAAAAAAAAACTCCTCATTGATCTTTGAAAATCAGTGTCTTTCTGAATAGTTCGAAAAATCCGCAATCACTCATTGGAATGTCTGAATGCATTTAATCATCATTCAGTGCATGTTTCCTCCAATACATGTAACACATGTCGATGTTCACAGGCTGTATACGAATTACTCTTTCCACTTAATTTTCTAAGCAAAAAAAAAATATCGTAGAAAATATAACTAGCACAAATAGTGTACAAGATAAAAAATGAATGAAAAATTACTAGTTTCAAATAGAATATACCAGAAATAAAACTGTCATCGTTGGCGTCTGGCATTTCACTTTACAGATTTTAATCGGAAGAATATTCCGTAGCAACCTTTTCCCCCATATGGCGACGTGTTTGGAAGATACATGTTTTTCTCCCTCAATTGAGTTTACTTACAAATTTCGAATTTTCGGCAAAATTTTGAAGAAAAAAATGCACTTGTGGCTTATAAATGGACATGTTTATATTCAAAAATACATAGTAGTTTAAAATTATTAAAAAAAATAAGACAACCAAAGCAGAGATGCACTGAAATTATACATTTGGCAATCAAAATAAAATATCTTAAAGTGAATATCTGTTAATTTCAAATTGTAAAACAAAAAAAGAAAATGGTTTTTAAAGTATACTTTAGATAGGTATTTAAAAAATATATGTCCAATTTATGTATCATGAATTAATTATAAAATAATTTTATTTATCTCATCGATCAGTAACTGAGATATTAACTCACTATGCCAACACAGCAAGTAAAATTATGATCAATGATTTTACACAGAAAGTGACTGAAATGTAAGAAAGTTTGATTTGATCGATTTTCTCAAAATATTATCTACCAGCTGGTAGGTTTATAAATAAAAGTTGTTTTGATATTTGTTTCCTATATTGAATGCTGAACTTTTGTTAATTTATCAATAAATATTTTTTAAATTATGGAATAATGGGGATACGTAAAAGTTTTATTTAATTTTTATCGATGCTTTCAACTTACGAATCATTGAAATACACAATGAATATAATTAATTTCTATTTCATGCCTGAAAATCAAATCAAAGATTTAATGCAATGATTTGTTTTTACAGACTAATAAAGAGGAGAAAAAATCTCATTTTCAATTCTTATCCATCCACGTTATTTCCCATTTTAAAAAGTTTTTAAAAAGTATTGCATCAGCTTTCTAAAAGTGCTTTATCTTTACGAAGCTGATTTGCTAAAGTTATTTGCAATCTTTGTCTAAATTCGAATTTTAAATTGCTGAATTGATGGTGCTCAAGAGATTTCATAGAACGTTATTTTCTTTCCTTAATTCTATTACCCACTCATAGAATAAAATTTAAATGGTTTTTGGACCTAGGTCTCTTTAAATGAGAGATTAAAAAGACTTTTTAAAATTTATTTCCGACACTCAACTTTTCTGCAGTTTTATTTAATCTATTCCTTTATTATATCTAATTTTTCCTTATAAGATAAAAGAATATCTTAAAAAAATGATGCATTTTTTGTGAAAACTTCTTAAAATAATTCTTATTTAATTAGTTAATTGAAATTGTCATGAGTATCTCAATGTACTTTTCATAACATTATCAGATACTTATGAATATTTCCTATTTCCAAAAAATAGCATATTATTATATATTTTTGTCAATAGTATGAATTTCATTTCAGATTTAGTGAAAAAATATACATATTTCGTTTACTATTTACATTACACAATTTCAACTTTAAATTTAATATATTTATTACTTAGTTCAAGAGTTTAATTTCCCACACACGTATTCAACTGATTACCTCCAAGTCGTATATACTCGAAACTTAATTATTCGTTTATTATAATCATGCTTGCCTTTTCGTGAAACTTTGAATGAAAATCTTAACTAACTTTTTATTAAAAGATTTTGTAAATAAGAATTCAATAAGTATGCCACACATATTCTAATATGTTCTAAATGTAAAAACTTTTTACAACTTTGAATGCCATCTGATTAGTTGAACCTTAGTAGGATGTCATTCAGTGACGTATCTTCGGGAAGTGACTATAGTCACATGTTCATGTGTGCGGCGTGGGGACGCGTATATATATATATAAAGTGCAAAAATCTGTAGTTATTTATTATGAAACTTAAAATTATTCTAACGAATTTCTAAAAAAATGTAATCTATAAAGTAAGAAAAATTTCAAATTGCATAAACTTTTGAGCACAAACTCTTTATTCAGTATCATATTCGAATTTTTTTTATTTTCAATTCTATTTTATTTTTATTTATTTTTCTTAATTTTTTGATCACAAAGTTGAACAAACATTTTTATTTCCTTACGTTTCTTTTAGAAAAAATTTTTTCGTCCAGTATTCAGCTAAAATTCTTGATTGAGACGCATGTAAAAAAATATGTAACTCTTTTGCATAATGAAGAATTTATGGAAAAGTGTAACCATATTTTATGAAATGGAAAAAATTCATTTGATGAATTTGAATTTAAAAAAATAAACGATGTATCAATTATTTTATAGAATAGCCAAATGTTTTTAAACTACCAGTATCCAAACATACACATACACACATTAGAAGTGACTCACACTGCCTTAAAAAAAACCAAAATTAAATTAGTTTTGAAAGGTTTTTGAACAATTTTTTAATCCTTTTTTGAAAGTTTTTGAATCTTTAAAATATCTTTCTTTGCAGGTTCTATCTTGCATTGAGAAAATTTGACATTGAAAGAGATCTTATTAAAATAAGTATATACAAACTATTACACAAAATTAAAAATCAAAATTATTGAAAAACTATGTATTTGTAAAGTGTAATAAGGCTATTGATGTTAAGGAATGAAAATAATTCGATACACTTTTAATGTATATCTGGAACATATTTTTAAATTTAATGTTTTGTAAATATTTTTTTTTGAAACAAAGAATTTAAAGGTAGTTTATTTCCAAGTCTTTATGGCATTCTTTCTAAACAGTTTTTAACCATATTAAACTGAATGTATTTTCTTATTATAAAACCAAACGATTTTATGGCAAAAACATGCTTGATATATTCATATTAATTTTAGGGCTTTATCGGGTATCTGCCCGAGCAAAGCATAAAAAATATTTTTTAACAAATATTCACTAAAAAATGTATTAATTCATATTAGTTTGCTCATTAATATTTCTTTCGATAGAGAATATTTTATAAATCTAGTTTTTATAAGCTTTGATTAATATTCTATCTCTCCATTTAATAAAAAGTAATCGATAAAAAATACTAGAATCGTTTGTACTTTAATAAAACAAAAATAAATACACTACTAAGTAATTAAAAACAGACTTTTTTGTCAATAAACCTTGTATACGTTTTTAACTTCCTTCTTAGAATACTTTTACAAAATACTCGAACAAATAGCTAAAAAAGCAATTTTAATATGAATAGTTTCATTTACATAAAATTTCCTTTGCTATTTTTATTTTGTCTCTCATTTTTAAATATTTTTATTTTGCAGTTACATGCTTCGGAAGCACATAAAATATAATTAAATTAGGGAACTTCGTCTTAAAAGCCTTTTTGGTTATGAATTATTGATTCAAATTCTGTTTCCATCAAATAAGTAAAAAACGTTTTAATTTAGTAAACGTTTCATTAATTCTTCAATTTTAAGATAGATTTAAAAACTTTAAATTTTATTCAAATAAATAATAAGTAATAAAAAAGCTAATATGCAAGCTATAAGCATACGCTTTGCATTTTTTGGTTGCACTAATAAAAAATACATTTATTCTATCACGGAAAATTTTTAAAAAATTAAATGTCTCGAAAAAATAAATAAACATTAAAGCCTTAAATTTGCATTTGAAAGACCAAATATTTTAAATTGAAATTTACTCTAGAAAATATAATTATTTCCAACATTCTAAGATGTAATAATGAAATTTGCGAATAAGAGTAACAAAAATTGAAATAATATACTATGTATAATATAGACAGGCAAATTAATACATTTTTCAACAATATTACAATAATATATTAATTATGTACTCTGTTAATATATTTAATGCATGAATAAAATAATTAGAATTCTTTGTAAACTTTATATGGCAATATATTATTCATTTAACGAACAAGTAACAATATTTTAACATTTTAATAAATTGAAACAACAGAATTGAATGAGTAACTTAATTCCAACGTTGTTGTTACATGAAACAATATCCTTGAAAATATCATTAAGAAAGTTACAATTTTATTGAAGTATAAAATAATGTATTTAACTTTTTAATTATGTTTAGACATTGTTGACACATGGAAACAATAAATTCCCTTGTCTCTATGTAAACAATGGCTAAAACTATTATTCCAGAGTTTATTTAGCGAAACATTTTACCACTTTAAACTTCTGTGCAGGTCTAAAATTTTCTCATAATATAATTAATTTCGTTATAAGTTAATTTAGCATTTCTAATTAGTATATTATAAGTAATTAGCTAATTAGTGTATTATTAGTAATAAGCTAATTAGTATATTATAAGTAATGAGCTAATTAGTATATTATTGGTAATGAGCTAATTAGTATATTATTAGTAATTAGCTAATTAGTATATTAGTATATTATTTGTATATATTTTTAACTATTGGTATTTTTTCTGAAAATAATAAACAGTGTAACACACACACATTTTTAACATTTTTTAAGGTATCCTTGTATGAATATTTTTTGAGTTAGGGCTCGTTATTTAAATAATGGTCTCATAAAGAATGTGATTTTTCTCTTATGTTTACTCAATCAACTCTAAAATTTTCAAATTTTAATTAAACATTAAAATTTTAGTACATTCCCTAGATAAATGCATCTAGATTGTTTTGGCAATACTTTTATTACTAATATAAGTTTATTACTTTTTTATTTAATTGCTTTGAAGTTTTACAAAAATGTTGCTAAAATTTCACTTATAATTGTGATTTTTGTAAAATTTAGGCAGTTTATTTTAAATATTGTTAGTTAAATATTAGTATTTATTGGTATTGAGTCCTAAAAAGCCTTTATAATGTTTAAATATATTATTTTGTTAAAAAGTGCTCCGAACGTGTTCGGATACCTTAAAATATATTTTTGACTGTCAAAAATTTCAGATGTAATGGTTCAAAATAAACTTCGTACGATGTGTGAAAATCAATATTATTACAAATAACTTCTTTCAACATTTGTTATTGTAACTAAATTAGAATTATATGAGATTTTTTTTTAATTTAAAGTATTTAGAGGCCTAAAATGTCGCTTGGAGTTTCTTTTAATTTCTTGAATATGAATGCAAAATATGTTAATTAACAGAATATGATAATACCTAATATATATCTAAGATTGTTTTAATGCGGGTGAGTGTTAATTAACGTCGCCCTCTAAAACTACTCGAGGGCTATTGGCGATGTACTTCGTAATTTTGAACCACGGTCAAGTGACGAGGAAGACACCTGACTGAGCTAGCATCTCTCTCTTCTGACTTCTCCACCAAATCAATGGTTTTTAACCTCGACAGATTTAACATGCATCGGCCTATCTACGAGATGGATAACATCTTAAGTATCCTAGTATCTAAATAATAATTATTTTAATAATTGCATTAAAAAGTATCACAAGCAAACATTTTATATACAGTGAAGTATGTTTAACGCAACAACGCTTAAGATGAAATTAGGTTAACACGAATTAATACAACGGTCTCGAAAAATCCGGCATATAACGCGTACCTATACTTTCCAGCTGTAACTGTTAATTTTAGGTACATTCACGATATACGTTATTCACGTCCCTTTTTTACGAAGAAACCTGAATGTAGGTGCTTAATGATGTTGTTTTAAAGTCATTTATTCGAGGTATCATCCCAAGTTTTAGAAATAATAGTATATTTCTAGAACTACATTCCTTAAATTCATGAGGAATGTCATTTCTCTTAAATAAACAGTATTTCAATATATGTAGAAGTCTAATTTTTATCTCTATGTGTTCGTCTTTAATTTCAATTCCTACTATTAACTCATACTCTCTATATATTTATTTATCTTGGTGGAATTTTCAATCGTTAATAAAATACATTTTAAAGCGCTCAATTGAGCTGAAATTTTATATTCATGATTATTTTGGATGACAATATAAATATTTTTAATAATAATTAATAAAAATTAATTGATTAAAACTAATTATTCAAAGAATTACAAATACAGCCACGTTGGCATCCTTTTTGGCGACTTGCGTCGTAACTTGAAAAGGGTTTTTTTTTTCTCGCGTTTTAAAGCATTCAGTTGAACCGAAATTTTATATACACGTTTGTTTTGGATGACAATACGATACTTTAATGATAATTAATAAAAATTAATTACCACTTAATGTTGTGATTCTGTCATATGTGTATATACATACACTCTGTCGCAAAAAATATATGCACCCAGAAGAAATCATACAATCACGAAACTCGGCAAGAATGTAGTCTGGTAAGAGATATGCAAATGATTAAAATTTCGAAGCCAATGAGACAAGGCTAAGTGTGCTATGCGCATATTAGTTGCGCAACTGGGAGAGTTTAAAAAAGCATGAGTACGAGCGCCGTACGGCTATCCAAACGAATCTTGACTTTGATAGACGATATTGAGACTTAGGATGCCTCTAAGACGTAACCGGCGGCAGTACGAGCAGCTGACGGACTTTGATAGGGGGCCGTATAATTTGGTCGAATAGACGTATCGGCCGCCACCTCGGTCGGAGCGATATGGTAGTTGCTCGGTGTTGGCAACAGTGGATCACAGAAGGTAGAGTGTACCGTCGCGGAGGGTCAGGACGTCCCAGGAACACAAATGATCGCGAGGATCGTGCAATCAGAAGAGTGGCCACTTCGGCACCAACAACGTCGCTAGCATCGATTCAACGCCCCTTACCTTTCCAGACATCCAGTGCCATCAAGAGAAACCATAAGGAGACGACTGACCGAAGTTGGCTATCCGCTAAGACGCGCTTAACATCATAGGCAGTGTCGACTGGATTTTGCCGACCTCGGGCAACTTGCAGACTGGAGACGTGTCGTCTTCAGTGATGAATCCCGATTCAGTCTCAGTGCTGATGACCACCGCACACGTGTCTGGATCCGATCCGGCATTTATTGTCGAGCGGCATACAGCAATTTCACAAGGTGTGACAGTGTGGGGGAGCAATTTCTTGGGACACACGATCATCTTTAGTGGTCCTTCAAGGCACTTTGACAGCTCGCAGATACGTGGACGATATTTTAACGCCGATTGTGCTACCCATGCTATCAAGTCGCCCAGGTGCCATTTATCAACAGGATAATGCTCGTCCACATACTGCGCGACTCTCCCAACAATGTCTTCAAGGATATGACGTCCTACCATGGCCTGCCAGGACACCAGATCTTTCGCCAATAGAACATGTCTGGACGCGCTGGGAAGGCAACTGCAGCCGTCCCGAGATACAGGAGAATTAACTGCGCAGATGCAAAGACTATGGCAGGATCTTCCACAGGGGGTCATAAGTGATCTAATTGAATCGATGCCACGCCGAATTTCGGCTTGTATAGCTGCCAGAGGTGGCTTTACTACTTACTGATTTTTAACCTTTTGCAAGCTGTAACCGCTTAATAAAATGATATTTTTGTTCTGAATTTTTAATTATTTGTTTATTTTCATATACACTACATGCATACCAAATTTCGTGAATGTAGCTCAATTTCTTCTGGGTGCATATATTTTTTTGCGACAGAGTGTATTTATATTAATTGTAACTATTTAATAAAAAGTAGCTAAAATAAAAATTTTCTTTGTTGATCTAAGTAGGAATTGACTTAAATTTTTTTATATTACTTGTTTATTGAACAAGTAATATAAAAAAAAATTTTTATAACGAGCATCCTTAAATTTCGATCTTATTTTATGTGTTAAAAGTGCTTCTTGTACGCCGGATTTTACAGTATGTATTTTCTTGTATGTTTTTTTTTCTTTTAGCACGAAAAGATTTTCTTTCTGGGAATAAACAAAATACGGAAAATGCTTACCGGATTAGATTGCCCTACTGTATCATGGGAGGAATTCGTCGCAGTAGATGATAAAAATGGGTGTACAGCCCTAATTATGACAGACAAATACATTTTGGAGTTTGGTTTGTTCTAAGCTCAAAAAATATTATTGGTGCAGATTTCGACGACGCGAAAATGAAATGAATAATGCAGCTCCTGTTTCCACGTGATCCAAAATAAAGAGCACTATGAAAAAGTATACTCTGTTATTTAGAAGTACATTCCAATGGCGAATTGAATAATTAAATGCAAGACAGAACAAATTGTTGACGATTAGATTTTAAAGAAAAATGTAGATTATTTTCCAAAAATTCAATAATAATTGTTTTGTTTTTCAAAAAACTTGAAAATTTTACATTAAATTTCTTTAAGTTCTTGTGAGTGTTTTTGTTCATTGGGATTTTTATCAATTACTTGCACGCACACATATCTACATAAATGAAATATACTTTAATAAACTTAATTTTGTTGTGAAATATATATAATTGTTGCCAATTCTTTAATACGAAATTCTTTTAAAAAGAAAAATTATTTCAGTGCCCTCAATTTTGTGTTAAACGATTTTCATTGTATATGTTTCATAAAATGAGGCATTATATCAAAAACAGAGAAGGGATATTTTTGAATCAGTAAAACAAATGGTTACAGCAGTGTTTCTCAAATTTCAATACTTGCGACCATATTTTCAATCATAAAATTCATCCCGCTTCCCTCCTTATAATAACAATGTATTGACTTCAATAATAACGTATTTGACGTAAAGCTACACTGCGATTTTAATTGCAAACCGTTCACATTATCAAGATAAGTATAAAAAATTTTATATAATTTTGTATATGACAAGCCCATGGGAGTCTCTGTTAATAATTAATTTTTTTCTTAACTTTGTATTGATAAATTATCAAATACATTGTGCAGTACTGATGCATTTCTAAGTATATTATATCTGTGGCAATGTGTATTTTACTTTTATTATGTCAGAATTTATTTTGTTTTTCTTACTTTCAGTAAATTTGTAATTTTATAAATATTTTATTTTCTACTTTTTGATATGCTCCTCCCCCCCTTGTAAGGCTATCACGCCTCACAGTTTGAGAAACGCTGGGTTACACAGAGATATGCATTTTTATTTCCCTTCATTTTTCATTACAAAAAGAAAGTTTGTATTTTTAGCAACTACATTTGCACAAAAAACTCTATTCAGTATTATAAACACTCATAAAAAAATTTCCTTCTTTAAATTCTTTATTATATTTTTCTTTTCAGTGTACCATTATTGAAGAACCTGAAAGATGAGGTACTGGCTAAAATGGCGGATGTCCTGGAAGTCGTAAGTATTTTAAAACCGTTTCGCATGCTCTTCCATCATCATAAATATTTAAGTGCTATTGAAATATATTATATTTTTCAATTTCTTAAGATCAAGAATACAGTAGATCGAAGAAAATCATTTTTTTTATTCCGACTTCTGGCTTTCTCTCCACAGAAATTTCCAAAATTTTCTAGAAAACGAGCAGTTTCCCAATCCTAATAAATTACGCAATGACTAATGGTTTTGAATGTATAACATTTCCTCTAGTAGTCTCATCCATCATTTTAATGGGTGTTCTCAAGCGCGCACGTTGCTATCTTGTTTAGCTTGTCATCTGATCTTGTGGAGTGCTTTCACGTAGTGAAGTACAAGATTCTGCAGCCTATTAAAGTTTTATTTAGCTTAAGAATCTATTTTTATTCTGAATGATATGGAATGTCTTTTATATGTTTAAACATGGTGAAAATTTGTTTTCATAACTTTACAGTTTCCTATTTCAACATTTTCTTTCATGCATTTTTTAATCTGCTTTTAAATTTTTGACTATCTACGGTGGATTCAAAATATGTAGCTGTGTGTGTTAAACATAATGCACTGGATGAAATACATCGACTTTTTCAAAGCGTTTCTGATTAAATATAAGTACACATACCAGTTGTATTTATTATGTGATCAAAGAATTATTTTCAGAAACTTCGAAATATTTTTGAATAAAAGATATACATATATATATCAAATTTCGTAGTGTAATTAAACAGATCTTAATGTGAAAAAAAGTAATTCATTTTAAATATTTGTTTTTCTCGTATCCACATTTTAAAATTAATATTTTTTGTATATACATGCATATTCTAACATTGGTAACAATGTTGAGGCGAAATCCTATTTTACTCCACACTTTTGGCAAAAAGGAACAAAAATTATACCAAATTGCACTAGCAGCACATTTTTCTGTATTAGACTTCTAACCAATATAAAGGATAACAATTCGTCGAATTGGAGATAAATAAATATGAGGGATAAAATAGGATCAAACCAAAAATAAATCTACTCACTTGAACAAAAATTACTTGTAAATACAAAATTTCATTTTTTTATCCAGGTGTTGCTTTGATTTTTGTACTTGTTTTCAGTGAAAAAGGATCTATATATTTTTAAAAAACATGTTTAACAATAAGAAGAGCATTATACTTTTATAATCTTGTTTTATTACTTTTAAATGATGGTGAAGAAAGATATGATTGCGTTAAATTTTTAAACAAATTAAAAAATAATTTTCAAATATTTCATGCATAAAATATAACTAGTTTTTCAATTCTAATCTGATAAATCTAAAAGTAAATTATCGTGAAATTTTTCATTTGTTATTTTAGCTTATTAAAATTTCCTATTTATTTGCGGGTACTCATTAAAACTATCATTGTGTTGATTACAATATTGCATTAAAATAGTAGAAATTGATTAATCACTTATTTTTAAACTACCATTTCATTTCACTTGACATCAATATCGCTAAACTATTATGTCAAACGATAAATATTTTATACTTGAAAATTAAAACGCATTTTTTAAAGTAAAAAAATGGGATTCACACTATTTCGACAATTTGTTTAATACAGCAAAATAGGTTAAACGCGAAAACGTTTAAGACGAAATATCCGTTAACACGAAATTATGCAATGGTCCTGACAGATTACTTTGTTTTTTCACGCATTTTTTCCCCTTAACACGAAATTAAAACCACCTAACACGAAAAGATCTACATTCTGAAAAAGGAGAATATTGAAAGTGAGAGAGCCGACATTTCATGAAATTTTTGTGAAAGTTTCTGGATTATTGGACTTTTTTACTGTATCATCGAATGTGAATCCGTTCCAGTAGATGATGATATTGTGTATACAACCCCAATTTTATGGCAGACAAAGACATTTTGATCAAAGCTCAAAAATATCATTGATTCAGATTCCGACTACAAAAATGAAATGAGTAATGCAGCTCTTGTTCCCACGTTATCCGAAATGAGGAACATAATGACAAGTATGCGCAATTATTTAGACACACATTCTAATAGTGAAATGAATAACAAATTGAGCAATTTGTTGTCAAATACAATAACAATTGAACAATTTGTTGTCAGTTAGACGTTAAAAAAGCTATTGAAAGAAAAATACCAGATTATTTTCCAAAAACTCCATAAATGTTTTGTTTTTCCAGAAACTTGATTAGATTTTGTATTAAATTTCATTAATTCCTGTGAATGTGTTTTATTTCATTGATTTTTATAAAAACAAAAATATACATAAATGTATGTTAATAAAATGCGCTCTAATAAACTTAATTTTGTTGAATGTTTGTTTTGATTGTTTGCTTGTTTTTGCATTATTCTTGAACACGAAACGATATTTCAGTCCCCACAGTTTCGTGTTAAGCGATTTTTAATGTTCATATTTCATTAAAATATTTTTTTCGAATTTTGAAAAATAGTTAAAGCAATTTTTTGTAACAAAACATTTTTCATAAACAAGACTAATGAGGAATAATACCACGTGTATCCAATAATATTTTGTCTTAAAGTATTTTTATATTTTGAGTATTCTTTTTTAATATGGTTGATTATTTATATTGAATATTTCTTATGTTTTTTTTTTCAATATTGAATTTCTTACTATATTGCATTTTAAATTATTATCATTTTATTAAGTTTGTGTTTATACATAGGTATGATAATATACTTCAAGCTTTTTGTGTAGATTTATTATACTTTTATTAGTTTAATTGCAGTTTAAAATATTTCGTTGAGCTGAAGTCAAAATTTACCTTTTTTTCCAGTTAAAAGTTTATTACTCAGAAATTATATTTGCTACCTTTAATGGGAAAAATACTACAATCTATCACTTAAGCTTTAGAAATATTAAAGGAAAGGAATTCATTTTCATATTTCTTGTTCACTTTAAAATAAATTCTATTAATTTTTTTTAAAAAAATCATTAATTTTAATCAGAAACAAATCTTTTTCATATCATTAGTGATTTGTAATTCAAATCCAATGAAATATCGACTATTAATAATGTATCAGATCAAAATCTATAACTTAATATTTGATTTTCATACTGGCTGCGTGGCGTAGTTAGTTAGGCACAGGTCCTGTATGCCCAAGGGTGATTGTCCGACCTTAACCCAAATCGGTGGATTTTCATAATGCCTGTCACATGTTAAAGATCCTTAGAGTACCTATTTGGCTTGAAGGCTCTCGGCAAAATAAATATTTCAGAAACAATTTCGCATCGTCAGGAATTAGATGTCTCTCTCTGGGGTGGAAACTGGGTGTCAAAATTACGTTGTGGCAATTGGTATTTACCTATATCGTGATACTCTAAAACGGGATACCAGCGCCCGAGTTATGTCCTTGGTCTGTAGTGGTACTTACCAATCTATGGCCCCATTTCAAAAGGGGCCCCATTACATACGCTATCACGTGATCTATTACTATTAATAATTTTGTTCTTAAGGTATCCGACTACGTTCGGAACAGTGATTTTCAAGGAGCATAAATGAATAATTTTCCTGATATTTAGTGTCACTTAGATCAGAATATATGCATAAAAATGTTTTAAGGACATTTCGACGAAAAAATTTATTTAAATACAATTTTTTTGCAAAAAATTAATTTAGAATAATCTTTTTTCCAAATGTTGTCTTTTTGCGAAAAACGCTTCTATTAGAATAATACTTTGCCTATATATAGCTGAGGCCTCTGTTCAGAGGCTCAACTAGAATTGTTGAAATAAATAACTTAGAAGTGGGTTTATTCATATTTTAGGACAACAGAGGGGAGCAATTTTAAGAAATTTCCATTGGTGGTAACTCTGAAAATAATGTGAAGTTTTCAAAAATTCTAGTTGAGCCTCTGTAGAGAGGTCTGAGCTATATACAGACAAAATATTATTATAATTGAACCATTTTTCATAAAAGGAGAACATTTGGAAAAAAGAGATTATTCTAAGTTAATTTTTTGCCAAAATATATTTAAATAATTTTTTGTCAAAAAATGTCCTTAAAACAATTTCCTGCATGGATTCTAATCTGAGCGACACCAAATATCAAGAAAAGTTTAAAATTACGGTTCCAAATGTAGTCGGATACCTTAAATTAGACATCATGTAGTATGCATTCATATATGAAAAGACATATGAAATAAATGTCAGAAAATTTATACTTCAAGCGATTATTAAAGCCTCTTTGATCTCCCTTACATCTCATCTTGTACTTAGAATTCGAATATCTCGCGATATATTAGAAATGATTTATTTCTACAGAACATTCAAAAAGCACGATCAAGCTAAACCAAAATTCGAATAGAATGATTAAGTAATTTCCTTTCTGCATTGATTCTTTTTCAACAAACCCTCAGGATCAAAAGAAGTTGTTGCATTTTTCCCTGTGTTACGCTTTTCAATCACGATTCGATTTTTGTAAGAATTTCATCTGTCCAAATGCCCCCAAAGGAAATTAAAACTCTTTATTCCTTTCATATTTATGAATAGAATATGATGATGAATATGGAAGATGAAATATGTAAAATTGGAAAAAAATTAATATCGTTCACTTTTATTGAAATTGGTATTCATTTTTTATTGAAAATAGATGGGTTTAATAAGAATCTAACAAAAAAGGAACACAATTTACTTATATTTTCTGAAATGTGTTTGGAGTGAGAATATATTCACATTATTAAGAAAAAAAAAACATTTTGAGCAAAGACATGAATGCATTTGATAATAACTTTTCAGGAAAATAAATGATACCAATTCTAATGGGAATATTTCCCCAAATTTCGTATTAAATGACTACAGTAAAATTAAACAAAGAACTCCAAAAGTTATCTGACAATAACATATTTTACACACAAAAAGCTGGAAATAACATATTGATACAAGTTTTGTAATTCGAAACACAGAAGCTCTGATTTGTTATTATCTTCAATACATTATGATAAATATAGCATTGTTTGTTTAAAATAATAAACTTAATTGAGTAATATTAAGTAGCGAATACAAAAAACATATACAGAAGTTTAAAACTACAATAAAAATTAGTACATTCCACTTCTGTCTTAAAAACATAGTGTAAAATGAATTATTTTAATACGAATTTTTCTTTAGTTTCTGAACAGTTTTGATATTTTTTTTTACTTTATTAAAATTTAAAACTGTAAATTGCAAATGAATAGAATATCTGTGTTTCATTAAGTTTTTAAGCAATAAATTATATTTTCCATTTTAAAATAAAAAAAAGTCATATTCTAAAATATAATAAACGGAATCCAATAATAATAATAATTAGCTATTGCAAAGTATTTATACAGCAATTTAAAAAAATTTTAAAATATTCCCTCTATTTTAATCTTCAATTAAATATGCATGTATAAATCAAAAAGTCATTGCATCCTCAACAATATGGTCATTTGAAAACATAAAACAACAGCGCACGTGCGGCTGATGCTAGAGTATATAATGCCCCTATGCTACCTTTCTACATAGACATAGAGTACTAAATAATAAAATCGGAAATAAATTATAGTTTTAAAAAAATAAAAAACGCGCTTTTATAATGAATCGAACTAAAAAGTGAAAAAATAATTCTTACTATAAGAATAAAATGATTATCGAGAATATTAATGTCATCGAGGTAAAAGCTTGGAGTGCTCTATATTAATTGTTATAATTTCTTACTAGTTCTATTCTGAAATGCTGAGTTAGAGTAAAAATGAGGTACATAGCACTCCACGCTTTGATCACAATGACATTAATTTTCTCGTTAATCATTTTATTCTTTTATTAAGAATTATTTTTTTTTACTTTTTAGTTCAATTCACTATAAAAGTATGTTTTTAAGTTTTTTTATACATAAAGTATAATTTATTTCTCACTTTTTAGTTCAATCTACAAAAAAAGCCTGTTTTTTTAGCTTTTGAAATTATCATTTATTCTTTGTTGAATTTATCCTTGAGTTTGATATTTGGAGCCGGAATTATGTGGCTGCCAGAATTAGTCTTGCTCTTCAATGGATATTAATTAATGAGTCTGAAGGGTACTTATTCTCCCCGTTTACGGGGCCTCGGATGAGTCCCATATCGTTATATTTCAAAGATTCCGTCTCTAGTAATGTGTTAAGAAGAAATATTAAATGTCAATCGTATTATCACCTTTTAAACATAATGCTATAATGCTAATTCGTATCATCACTTCTATAAACGTGTATTGCTTTACAAAAAAAAAATATTTAGCTGTTAGAACATAATTTTTTTTCCACATGTGCTCGAGTCTTTTTTTTTTATTTTCATTTTCAGAAAAACTAGACTTATATTATAGTAACAAATTGCTAACCCACCCACTCTACCCTTTCTCACATAAAGAACACGATTTTTTTTGTTTTATTTGTAGTAATCACAAGACTAGTCGCGTTTTTAGGGTTGCATCATAATCTTTTAGTCTCTAAATCTGGAATTAGTCGCCAAGTCTGGAAATGGTTTATGCAATAAGTCGCCAAATCTTGAAGGGGTATACGGAATTAGTCGCCAAATCTATAAATCGTATTCCTAATTAGGACAATGGAACAAAATTATGAAATTATTGTATTGTGATGGGTCCTTGACAAGTGTGCAAAATTTCGAATTAATCTGACCTTTTGAAGTGGGTAAAAATCGAGTTCAATGATTCCATTATATACAAGTGAAACTTATAAAAACGTGTTAAAAACACACGATTTATCAGATTTTGATGGTCGAATAGTTATGATTTGGTCTATGGGAAGTTCGACTTCAAAAACGACGCATTTGATGGGCTGCTCATATACAGCTGTTGTGAGTAATTATCAAAAGTGTGTATGTATAGAGCAATGACAAGTCATCTACCAGTGGTTTGACAACCATGACGCATTGATTTCAAAGGAGAGCAAAGCTTACTGTGTATTGTTCTCCATAACCAAAGGATTCCACACGCACACACAAGTGCGATACCTCTGACAGTGACGACCCTAGTAGTTGATCTCAACACGCAGTGCAACATGCATATATGTAGGTTTACGCAGTAGGCACTAGAATCGCATTCCTGCACTAAAAAACCATCATTGTCAATACCCTCTGCAGTGGGTCATGGAACATCGGCATTGGACCAAGGAGGATTAAAAAAAAGTCTCCTGGTTCGAGAAATCATGTTTTATGGTCTATCACACAGATGCGAATGCGAATATGCCAATTTTCAACGGAATCCTAGTACCCGGTTGCACAGTTGACCAGATGCAAGTGAGTGAATATTAGCGGCGCATTGTTCAGCTACACGAGGGCTTTTGGCGACGGACCTCGTAATTTTGAACCATGCTCAAGTGACGTGGAAGGCACCTTAACTGGCACCCTCTCTCCTAGCTACTACACCACACCAACAGGAGGATGTTTGAGCTCTCGATAGATTTAACGCGCATCTATCTCCCTATACGGTGGGTTTTTAGTGGTACTGGGTTCGAACTCATGACATGCCTGCCCTGATCCCATACCTTGACCACTGGGCTACCACAACCCTAGTTGACCAGATGAAAAATGGAAACTACGGTATTATTGTGTGGGCGATATTGTCATGGGGCACATCAGGGACCATTGTCCACCGTAGAATAAATCCTAATCTTACTCTATGTGGTATGTGAATATCATTCCAGATCAGGGGCTTTTCTTCAAAGCAATTGTTTTCGGAGCATAACAACAGGGTAACGTGCCATGTCATAAGAGACGAAAGGTCGAGGAGTTTTTCGAGAAACATTCTGAGAAATGTTACTTCATATTTTGTGGCCTTCGAATTCCCCTGACATGAATCCAATCACACTTTCGTAGTTTCATTAAGAAAAATTAATTCATGCTGCCACGCTAACATTGTGTAGGAATGTGCACGCGCGTGTGTTTAAGAGTATTTCTGCTATAAATTATATATAAGATCAAATAAGATTAAAACTGGAAATCTCAATAATACTCGTATTAGTAGATTATCGAAAATGAATTCATTCTGATATAACGTAATACAAATGACAATAATTCGTAAAAAAACAAATTTTAACAGGAAGATCCGGTTTAGGGGGAAACATATAAAGTTCGTGTCATTATTAATAAGTTTGGGATAATAAATGCTATAGATGACAAGAAAAAATAAGAATTAAAACGATACAAAGCGCTTTTAAATCGAAAGTAAAATATGTAAAATGACAATAATCTCAGAGCACTTTAATTACTTATCCAAATTGGCTTTCTGAGAGGAAATAAGATATAATACCCCAAAGACAGGAAATGCAAATATTTTTTTCAATTACATATTAATTAAAATCTTCTGTTACTTGAAATATTTATCATTTGATTAGAATAAAAGTGATAATGAAACATGGGATTTATTTTTAATATTTATTTCATCAACGATGAACAAGTTAATCAAAAATTATAGAATTAACTTTCTTAATAGAAAAAAAATTAAAGAAGCTGTAAGGGAAATTAAACTACACATACTTCCCTGGGAGATGAGTTTAATCTCATTGAATATATTTTTTTAAAATAATTTCATTTAATTTCAAAAACAGTATTTGTGAGTGAATTAGTAATTAAAATCAATTTGTGATTTCGTTTTTAGTAAAATTCAAAAGAAACATTTTCTAAGATGACAAAATAAGGTTAAAGTTTATCTTTTTGCTTTTAATAATAGAGTAAATGTGAATTAAATCCCACATGATACTTTAAGTTCTGTTAAATATGATTTCAAGGTTTTATTTCACGTTAAAAGCACAGGGATCTCTTACTTAGTGCTGTTAACTGGTTCTTCTGAAGTCTACCGCATTAAATGTGTCCGCAATAAGTGAAACAAGAAAATAAAAGTAATTAATTTTTTTGAAACAAAAATGTTTGTATATTTACATAAAATTAATGAAAAATAATAACAGGTGAAAGATTCAAATAATGAAGCACTTTAATTGTGTGATGCTTGCAAAAGAAAAGGAATCGTTATTCTGTAACTAGAAAATCATCCAAAGTCTTTTGCATGGTCTTTTCTTCCATTTTTTTCCTTCATACGCCATGCATTAACGCAGAAAATTCATTTTCTAATTTTCTTCTTGTTCAGATGATTCTTTTTTCATTTGGATCATTTTATCAATTAATTTACATGTTCTTCAAGATTATTCAAAATGAAGCAGCTTTCTATTTGCACATTTTCTTCGATTTCCCTTTCATCATAAACTGGTTCTTGCGCAATATCTGGCCAAAGGTATCAAGGACACCCAGTGGTACAGGCTAGGAGAGTCCTAAAATATTTATTTACATGATATGGGACCCCTTTTGTATTGATGATAGTTTGCACACGTATGGGGAGACTTTCCACCAGTCTTTCATAAATGGCCATAGATATTAACTTCCACACGTCCGTCACAGCTGTGAGTGTAGGTAGTGAGGATAGTCTATTTGGCTTGCTACGTAATCTGCAGTCTAATTCGTCTCAAAGGTGTTTGAAGAAATTTAGATCGGGGCTGTGAGAAGGTCAATCCAGTTTTTGAACATCTAATTCATCAAAGCATGACTGCGCAAGTTTCGATGTGGGAATGGAGCAATTATACCGTTGGAAGAGAAATGAATAATTGCCATAGAGTTGGGAAAGAAGCATTAGACAGAATGTGCAGATACATCTCAGAGTTCAAGTTCCCAAATGCAGAAACTAAGGAATACAATACCTTAATAAGGAAAATAAATAAATATTAATAATTAAGGCCCTTAATGAAATACACCCACACAATGATACTGCCACCACCAAACTTTACAGTTGGCACAGTCTTGTCACTTAAGGAGCACTCTCTCCAGGCATCTGCAAATCCACAGAAGCGTAAATCGGACTGCCAGACTATAAAACGAGATTTATCTGTTAAAGAAGTTTTATCCACATCTCCACAGTTAATGCCGTTAAATTTTGTTCCACTGCAATCGGCGTTTCGCAATGTGGGGAGGGATGTTCGGTTTGTGAGCGGCTGTTTATCTTTGGGCTCTTTAACTTTTGACAAACATTTCTGTTACTACCATCTGATCTACTTACTCTAACATCTAATTAACTTGTGGGAATTTCTGAACGATTTCAACCTACGAGAACTAGCGATTTATTTTCACTACCTTTTTCAGAAATCCAGGGCCCGCGTTTACTAATTTTTTTCAGCCTGCCACTTCGCTTTTCTGTTGTTTCACTGCCTCGCCGTTTTCACTTCATAATTACATCATTCACATTGGATTTTGGCTTCGGTAGAATGTTCAAAATTTCACGAACTGATTTCACACATGGGTGGTATCCAACTATAATGCCACAACCGAAGTTTCTAAGCTCTTATGACGTACTCCTCGTCACACAAACTCATAAATATGACCTGACAAACCACTACCAACACTTTTATAGAGCTTTCAGTACCAGCCAAATCTACTTCTTTATGGGAGTGTCCGGATACTTAGATCATATATTGCATGCCTATGAAAGAATCATCTTCAACAAACTAAGAATCTGTTTGTGAATAAATTCTACGAGTATGATATCGGAAGCGCCCACCAAATAGAAACTTAATTATGTCAAAATTTCACAACGTGAGCTTATTTTCAATTTCATTCATTGTGAATGGGGTTAAAAATTAAATAAATTACTAAAGAAAGTGAATCATGTCACGTGAAATGGGTGTCAAGAATAACTGATGCGCATGCGATGACGCTGTCATGAAAACTGAAACTATCTCGATGCACTGTACCTTCCACGAACCCCTTCTTCTGGCTATCGAGTTTACACATATCCTTCATTATTGACTCTCAACCAATCAGCATCTTTATTTTGGATGTATTATTTTAGAGGTAATTTTTTTTGTGCCAACTCTTTCCAAGTATCATAAACATTAACTAATAAATAATAATTGACATTTAATACTGTAACACTATCAGCACTGAATAAAGCTGTAGTAAGCGAGATATTCCTATACTGAGAACTAAAATTTTATTTATTTTTTCGTTTTAAAAAAAAACTTTCTTACCATTAATTTTCTTTTTAAATTCTGCCTAGAAAATCATATTTAATTCCTAAAAATACAAATATTGTGAATGTTTTCAAGATCTCAAATTAAGAAAAATAAAAATAAAATGAACATCTTTTTTTAAAAATAATACCAGCATGAAATTAAAATAAATTTTTTAAAATTATTATTTATTATTTTATTTGTTTCAAATTTTTACTTAAAGATTATTTCCTTGCAAAATTTTTCATGCAATTATGTCTAAATATATTATTGTTTACTGCAATACAGAATTGTCTTTTAATAAAAGATGTTTGATAATAAAAGTTGTTTTTTTTTTGTAATAAAAAAATTAATCGTTTTTTTTTATTATTATTATTCCAAATTTTTTTTTCTTACTCAAACTTTTCATCAAACGCACTTTAAAATCAATATATGAATTTAGATCATCCCATCAAGAGTATTATTATGAAATATCATAGTTTTCAACTACCGCGATAAGTCCGTGAGTAAAATTTTGGCAGCTTTAAAGTTTGTGAAGTTCAAGTCAAAAGTATTTTAATCCAAGAATTGAATTTTTATAGCTATCGTTATTAATTAATTATGGATTCGAAATACTTGTGGAGCCTAGTTTTGTATACTATGTTCATGTTTACTTATCTGCTTTAAGTTTATCCATTATTTCCATTGAACTGTAATTGCTCTATTGAAAAATTCAAAAAAGTAGAAAAAAAAGGATTGCTTTACAAATTTCTACTTTTTAGCTTTCTCTTAAAATTTAATGCATTTAGAGAGAAAATTGGAGAATAAAGAGAAAATCGTTGAAGACGAAACTGAGGGGATGAGAAATAATTTTCGTGTTAAAGAATATTGCGAAGAAAAGCACATATATTCGGAAAAATCAAGTTTATTAAAGTGTATTTTATTTATAAAGATGTGTGTAAAACAATTCCTCAATTTGCTCTCCTTTTATTGTTGAATTATTGTTGATAATGTTAACAATATCAAAATATTTACAAATGTCCGCTTTCGACTTCTGTTTCTGATCAACAGCCTTAAAAATCTTCATCTTCATTTTAAGCGAAATAGCTATTTGCTTTCCCTCAAAGCTCTTTGTCATTGTGCTCGTAAAAAAATTCTTCCAAAATGGAAAAAGAAGAAAAAAACTATAACGAAACCCACTGATTTTTACTCATACTACGATGCACTCTTCACCGAATTTCTACGTCAACTGATGAGAGATTAAATGTTTTTGTGTGGCGGTTGTAGGAGTGGAGGATGAAAGTAGTTTAGATAAACAAAATTGGCCCATGTCACTGGCTATTCTGGAAGTATTTCAAAGAGAAGTTAGCATCTTTTCTGCGAAAAATTTGAAACCACCTCCTTTCATTCCACACCCCTCTTAAATATCGTCTGCATGGCTGGTGTTTTCCGCATTTTGTTTTTTCCCAAAAGGGAAATATTTTTGCATTAAGCAGTTTTCGTTTCATGTTAAGTGAAAAAAATGCACGAAAATACATAGCAGTTTCTCGGGACCATTTTATTATTTCGTGTTAACCGATATTTCGTTTCAAGCGTTTTCGCGTTAAACGTATTTCACTATATATAATACGTCTATCCTTTACGGAGATCTATACTTTGATAATGAATAGTTTTTATTTTGTTATGTTCTTCTAGTTCCTTTTCTAAAGTGCTCCCTCCCCATATGACTGTTGAGCATTTTTACTGCCACAAATATATTTATTAAAGGCATCATGTATTTCCATCATATTATGACCGTGACCGAAAACATATTCCTTTCGGATAATATTCCAGAGTAGAAATCTTTCTTCTTTTTCCTCTCGCAGTAGGTTGTCATCTTAGACCATCCAATCTGAAACCAATTCGGGAGGATTTTCTACGCAGAATAATTATTTTGCTTTTTCCTCTGTCCATTAGACGGAGTTCTGTGCGTGACACTCACGCTTCATTAATTAAGATGATTGCGACGCAGAAACTGAAACTTGGGAAATGTTATGTTGCAGCCACAAGTATATTTTCGTATCTCATGCGGGATTAAGAAATATTTAAATGAATCGCAGATGGAATTTAATCCACCCCTTATTTAATATTTACTTTAAATAGAAAATTAGCGAGTCATTTTTTCGAAAAAAATGTAAAATAAAAAATTATTTCGCAAACTCAAATACTTTTAAATTTAGAAGACGAGAGACGTGAATTTTCTCGACTTTTATTGTTCATCTGCAGGCCACGGATGACGGATTGCCACTGCCCGTCACTTGCAGAGGTGACAACCATTACAGAATATATTAACCATCTATTATAAACAGTATTATTTTTAATATTTTTAAAACAGAATTTATACAGAAATTTCGGCAATGTTCCCTTCACAGCATATTATCTTCAATGTGTCAATAACAAAATTATCTGAGAACTTATTTCTAAAATAAATTATTTGTGAGAAGTAAAATTTTAAAACAATTCTCGAATATTTCCATTTCGTTATTCAAATGACTATTGTTACGAATTTGGTGTAAATAGTGTAAATAATTCGTATTTGGATGTGCAAAGCATTTATATTACTCTATGTTGTATGTTAAAATTGTATTATTCACAAGAAATGTGCCGTCCCTTACGTTATAATGGTGATTCAATGGGAACTTGGCGAGATCTTAGCGATAGAGCCAAGTTGGCCTCATATTTGTCAACCAAGTTGTCCACCAATTTGGTGATATTGGCAACCATTTTGGCGAGTTCGGGACCCTCTGGATTCTTCTAGATACCAGAAAATGTGGAGAAATCCACTTATTTCACCCTCTATGACGCAAGCAGATTTTTTCTGGAAGTTTCCGCCGGGTCTATAAATAGAGATGCTGGCTGAAATGAGGGTCATTCTTGATTCAACCAGCGATTAGTGAGCATTGTTTTGATTAGCGATAACTGTTTAGCTCGGCTGTACTTGTGAATAGTCCTTTACATACTTGTATTTTAAACACTGATAATTGTGTTTGAGTGGCTTGGAAGGTGCGAAGACCTTCTGGGATTTATTCTGTGAATACTGCTGCTAAATCCCGTATTTTACGGATTGGAATTTCGACAATAAATTCACATCGCTCTTAAGTAACTGTTTTTCTTCTTTGAGACTGATTTGCATAAAATCTTCGAATCCCGATGAATGTAATTCTACGAAAAGGATGAGTTACGATTTGGTTTTAATCAACGTTGTACTCTAAATCAACAGGAGAGCTGTTGTTAATGGACCTTGTAACTTTCAACCAAAGCCGGACACGGTTTTGTGACCATGACCGCAAGGCTACTACCCACACAAACCACTTCAGCGAGAATATACTGTTGTACTAATTGAAACAAATGATCAATTTGTAGATCGATTGGCATTTAAGTCGGAGTGATGCTGTGATTCGAATATGTTGGTAAGAATGGGTGACCCGACCGTATAGAGCTTGAAGAAGGTACTGGTTATTCCGAGACGGAAGACAGACCATTACTGCGCAAGTGCCCAATCTGCATTCACAACCCATAATGAATCCGAGCAGCAATCCTAGGATCATAACTAATCACGTCTCTAATGATTGGAATGACCAACGAGAGAGAGATAGGAGATCAACAGAAGCGGGTTGAAGTCAAGGGGATCTTTGCGGTGAGTATCCCTCACCGGTGCCAGCCTTATTTCACCTGGAATATCCCACTGGAACATAATTATTTTTAATGATGAGTCATGCTTCTAATTCAGACCTGATGAACAACAAATGCATGCCTGGAGACGTCCTGAAAAGCGGTAAGACACTCATTTGATTGCCGTCCATTAAAGAATATGACAACTAGGATTTATAGTATGGGGGAAGACATATTTTAAAAACCGCACTCACTTGGTTATCATTCGGGATGTGTACAACTCCAACCACTCCTTTCATATACTCCTTCGCTTACATGTCTACAGGCTTCTACAAAACCTCATATGGCACTCCTTTCAGTTGCTTGACTTCATGTTTCTACAGCACTTTTCTGGCTGACTCGATAATCAGATTTGTTCCTGATAGATCATAATTGGGCTCAGGGGAGCAAACACCTTCGATCGTCTTTGGAATACACCGATTTAACTATTTTTGGAACGTATATGAGCAACAGTCTCTCAAGAAGAGATTCTCCAATACCCTCCAAGACTCTTCAATACCCCAAAGTAGTATAACAGCTTGCATTAAGGTTAAGGTAGACCACCGCATTACTGTTATTTTTTTTGTTCTTATCTTTTATAGCTGTATTTTCTGACATTAAAACATTAAATTCCGATGATACTGTTGGGCTGTGGCTTTTTTCAATACCTATAAATCGTAATTACCGATTTTTGTTCCATCCTGTAAAAGGACTAAGGTATTTAATAATTAAGATTTAAAATTAAATTAATAATTCTTCTGATGTAACAAAATATTTGAAAGAATTGGATTGAGAAAATTTCTTTCCTTTGGCAAAATAAGTTATGAGAGTTTTTTACAATAGTATGCAATTCTCATGTTTCTTCTAGAATATTATTCTTTACGCATAAAAAAACTACACAACACACACAAAAAAACTTTTCTTAAATTTTTTTAACAATTTTCTATATTTGTAAAAATGTTTTTAGAGTCAGATGAAAACAGCATCACATTTAATTAAGTTAATCTACAATATAAAAAATCAATCCTTTTTAATTAATGTTAAATGAATACTGCAGAATGTTTTTGAAAATAAAAACTACATACAGACCAAGGAAAAAATGAAATGTTCATTTGAGAAAATACATTTTTCTTGTGACTTATTTAAGACACAGCTATCTAAGAAACTTAACACTATTCATTATTATCTATAAGTTAATAACAGTTATTATCCAAATTACTTTGCTCTCTTTTTTTTCTGTTTTTCCATTTTTTTCTCATTGCTTGCTATTTTTAACTAATTCAGTTCTGATAAGGTTCCTATTATTGGCCCCAAAGCGAATGGTTGTTTGATGTATTCTTAATAATAAGAATATATCAAATTAAGTGGGGAGATATTATTTTACACTTTTTAGTAGAAAAAAATATTTTTTCTTTCATCTTGCGCATTTTATTGGCATTTAACGTATCACGTTTTGAGCAAATGGGGACGCTTGGACTCAAAAATGGCAGAAGCTTCAGTTACGTAGGAGGGGTATTTAAAATTTTATCATTCTCTTTGTAATATATTATTTATACATAATGCTGACAATACTTTATACTTTTATAAAGTAATTTATAAGTTATAAAAGGGAAGGCTATATTTCTTACTTCATTTTTTCTTCTAATTTCATTTTGAAAGCGTGCAATAATGAAATTCACACTTATTTCGGCCCATTTATATTTAATCCTAAAATTTGTAAAGTAATATTTATATTGTACTCATTTATCATTCAATTTGCGTATATTTAACATAAAAAACATTGCGTAAATTTTAACATATTTGTACACAAAATGGTTCAAAAAATTATCTTTTTTATTTCCGTTGATTGATTTACGACGTAATAAATTTGTGTATTAGATTTGTACAAGTATCTTAATATTAATTATAGGGATCATATTATTATAATTATAGTAATTATTTATTACCGTAGTACATAAAGCTTTTTTAATTTTAATCGTGAATTCTTAAACATTATGATCCAGAATGGAAACATGTGATCTTCATTTACAAATAAATTATGGGTGTCACGATTTAGGAAAATTGACAAGAAATTAAATTATTGGTTTATTACATCTACAGCTATTATTAATTTCACTATTAACATTTAGATGAGTTATTCAAACTATTGAGTATCTCAATACTACAAAACATTTTATTTGTGATGGACAAGACAAAATACACCATGCTTTTTTTCTAGTGTTTAACACGGACTGTCATCTCCCCATTTTTGGAGTTCGGTGGATCCTTCTTACACCTGGAATTTCACTCGATGATCAGCTCATTGGTGAAATCCAGCTATTTTTTTCCTCACGATCATTGACACGATTTCAGATGAAAGGATCCCGCAATATTAAGAGGAAGCATGTGTGGATATGAACAGCATAATGCTATCAGCATAAGGAAGCTGATCTTGCAGCTGCAAGGCAATTGTTACATGGGATTCTTTTCTAAATTATTCATTTAAATCTAATCTTTTGTGATTTAAGAATTTCAATAAATGGTATATTGCCATTATTGCATTTTACACTAAGCAGTTTTATGTTTCTAAATTGTACATTGCATTATTTTTTTGTTTTTATCGTACAGACTAATAGATATATTTACGGTTCAACATTTTTTTTAAAGCTTGAAGAATGCGCATAGTTATGAAGTTCTATATTTATAAAACGATTATTTCACTATCTGGTTTTAATACTGTGTGGTATAAAGTTGGATTGCTACATTTTAAATTCATTATTCTACTCATTTTTTCAAGTCGCTTACTAATTCCCAAGTATTACATAATTTAATGTATCCGACTACGTTCGTAACCGTGATTTGAAAAAGCGCATAAATGGATAATTTTCATGATATTTAGTGTCACTCAGATTAGAATGCATGCATAAAATTGTTTTAAGGACATTTTGACAAAAAAGATTTATTTAAATGTAATATTTTGGCTATAAATTAACTTAGAATAATCTTTTTTCCAAATGTTCTCCTTTTGTGAAAAATTGTTCTATTATAATAATATTTTGCCTGTATATAGCTCAGACCCTCTCTACAGAGGCTCAACTAGAATTTTTGAAAAATTCACATTATTTTCAGAGTTAGCACTAATTGAAATAATTATTGGCGTTTTTTTTCTTAAAATTGCTCCCCTCTGTTGTCGTAAAATATGAATAAACCCACTTCTAAGTTATATGTTTCAAAAATTCTAGTTGAGCTTCTGAACAGAGGTCTGAGGTAAAATATTATATATACAGGCAAAATATTATTATAATCGAAGCATTTTTCACAAAAGGAGAACATTTGGAAAAAAGATTTTATTCTAAGTTAATTTTTTGCCAAAACATTGTATTTAAATAAAAAAGATTTTTGTCAAAATGTCCTTAAAACAATTTTATGCATATATTCTAATCTAAGTGGCACTAAATATCATGAAAATTATCCATTTATGCGCTTTTGCAAAATCATGGTTCCGCGAACGTAGTCGGATACCTTAAATAAGTGACAATACATTTGTTTGTGTGACATGACATAAAAATTAATTCACAAAACATGACATTTAGTATAATTATATCTATTAAATATACGAAGAATTCTATGCAAGTCCTGCTTTTGAAACAATTATTGAATTATAATTAATCATTTTTTTTGTTTCCTACTGGAAAATTATTTATTACTACCGAAATTCCAATTTTTGAAAAGCATATATAATGTGGTGATGAGATAAAATTTTGATCCATTCAAGACATGTTTATACTTGAAAGGAAATTTTCAAGTTGAATATTAAATAAATTTTTAATTTTTTTTAAGTGACATCATTGTAAAATTTTGTCATTTCTCTTCCTCGTGGGAAGAGGCATTTGTCTAGCTACTCAGACACAGAAATGAGAGATGGCATTTTTAAAAAGTCCCTTTTAATAGAATTCTAGTTAATATTAATATCCTTTACATGAAATTAATCAAAATTACCACTTGGTGTTTTTTATTAGGACACTTTTGAAAAATAAAAATTTATTATGCATGGCATGTGTGGCTTAGAAAAGTTTTTATATTTATTAAAACTATCCGAGGAAACTCGTTGTGTTTTATTCATTGCTTGAGTCCTCTTATACGCTAAGTAACTGCTGAGTAAGAAGAAAGTAAAAGTAATTAAGCTCTAAGCTAAAATTATCTTCAAAATTTTTTTCTTCTTTATATATATGAGGGAACAAAGTAGAGGAATAATTTTTAAGAAGAAAGAAATAACTTATTTATATGCATTAAATTATATATATATATATATATATATATATATATATATATATATATATATGCAATAATCAATATATCTGTGTTACTCATATTTGTATGTAATAATTAAGAAAATTTAACTGAATTCTAAAAAACAAGCAAGTGAATGTAAGTTGTCAGAATAGAAATGTCTATTTTTATCTCCCTCTTATGTCTTTATATATCACACGGTTTCTATTTTTACAAAGAAGAAAATTAGATTGAAATATTCAATTTGTAAGTGAGAATTAATGTGCTGCAATCAATTGTAAAAGTATCTAAAGTAATCTAACTGTGAAAACTACTTTTTTAAAAATTTCATGCTAACAATTTTTTTCCAAAATGACTGCATGTTGGCAACTAAGCCTTTGCAGACACGGCAAATCCCCAAATGTAAGAACCATTTCATGGTGGCACCATCTAGTGGCGTTTAAATTTGATTCAATTCAAACTCTTGTCGTATGCTAAATATTGTAATGATTCAATTTGGCCAAGAGCACCAAATCGATACTCAAGGTATATTTTACATGCCACATAATCATATGGCATGCGTGCCTACGATTTTCGAATCCAGAAAATCTATCGACTCCGGCTGTGATCTGACCCACAACCTTGAACTTGCGAAGCTAGTACGCTATCTCTAAGCCAACGAGCCGACATACTCACAAAATAAAAAGGATAAATAGTATTCTTGATAAGAAGTAAAAACTTTTGTAAAAGTGAAATACTTCCAAAATCGAGAATTACATTTATTTTTATTTTGTTTCAACAATGCATTTAGCTTAGTTAATTTACATAACCATGGCTTTTAAAAGCTTCTTCATTTGCAATTATTCAAAGAAATCTTCTAATATTCAAGCAAACTTAATTAAATCTAATAAAATACGATAATTCCAAAGAAAAATTTTAATGATTTTTTCTTAGAAATATAAATTTAGAATAATGTACTACTTGTAAATCATTCTTTATTCCTTTGATTAACTTTTTTTTCTATATATTTTCATATTTGCAACATTACTTTCATTACATGAAGATAGTATATTTATTTTATCTCTGTATTTTGTATTAAGAAAAACAATTACTCTGAGATTGTAACAAACATTATTAATATTTGAAATATTTATTTTTAAACATACCATAATATCAATTCAAAATCTATAAGTAGGATATGTATTTTGATATAAAATACAATTAAATTTAAACTCTAAATTTTAAATTTAACAGAAATATTCCAAACTATATATACTCCATTTATATGAATAAATTAAAGAAATATTCTTGAATTTTAGAAATGAAAAAAGAGCCTCTTTTAATATATATATTTAAAAATTCCTCAATACATCATAAGTGTTCATTGTATGTATATAACACATGCATTAATATATAATTTGAAAAATATACTTGGTAAGAATACAATTGTTTTGTATATTTTTTAGGAAATATAATCCTTCTAATGTAGCTTTTTTCCATGAAGGAAAAAAGCAAGTTTTTTTTAAATCATGAATTGATTTAACCATTAAAAAATTTCTCTTTACGTTAGATTTGAATATTTCAAATAAATCTCTTTTAGTACAATATTTTTAGGTAAATGTAAAAATATATTCTCATTAAAAACTTCGTGTGTTTTATGCAATTTATTTTTTATTCCAAATTCTCTGAAATTCAGAACTGGATCGTTTGGTGTTATATTTATTGTCACGCAAAAATAATTAATCAGAAATTGTTAGAAATTCTCTTTAATGATATAGAAGTAAATGTTTGTTTAAACACACTGAATACCACTATTGCCTATGTTGCGTTATAAATCATTCGACGAGAAATAGCCATCATAACTCATTTGCAGATTAATGAATTCAAAGATATCGGTGACATTTTCATTGCCGTGTTAATTATGCAGAATGAGCCGTTTACTTAAATGGCTATAATACTTGACTAGAAACGAGAAAGGTGGAAAATTCAAATTCAGGCTCAGATATTGTGTTTGTTCTCTTTTTCTTTGATGAGATGAATGAGTTCTAAATCATGACATAAAGGGAAAATTATTTGAATAACAAAGTAAGAAATTAGAACTAGAATGCTTGCTACTTTTATGAGAAAGTTTGTTAAATATAGGCGAGAGAAAATGTATGCTATTTGTGAGTCTAATCGCCACAGTTATTTTTAGTACCAACTAATTTATATTTAAAAATTAGATTTCTTGCGAAATATGTATATAAGAAGTTTGGGTAGGAAATATTTGAAATCTTAATTTCTAGATTCCAGTTTTCCATATATCTTATAGGTAGAATAATTGAACCAATTAATTTATATGTATATTATAGTGCAATATGTGATTTAACAATGTACATATATTTGTACATTTAAGTTGTTTAATGCTTACAACATTCTTGTAAGATTTATATAGATAACTTGAAACACACTTCAAATAATATTTTCTTCTATAATTTATCATAAAGAGTTTCTACTCTTACTCCGTACTTAGAAATTATTCCGACATTTTTCCACGATTATCATTTACAATTAAATGAGAATCACAAGTTGAAATAACTACAACCTCCCTTCAAAAACTTGTAAATCTGCGCCACCTGTTACATAATCAAGATATTTCTGAAACAACTAATCAAAGAACTATTTGATAGTGAAATATTGTAGAAATGTAAAGATTAAAATTCGTGACATTTTCAATTTGTTTTCAGAGAACGAATTAAAAAAGTTTGTACATCATATAAGCGAGTATATTTTTATAATATTCTGCTACAACTAATGGTACTAAACATAATTTTAATTTTTTTGTACTAGGAATTTATGCTCAAAATTTCAATAATGTTGAATTGTGACTAGCTAGAATGAGCTGTAAAAATGCACAAATGGATATTTGAACATTTAATTTTACGATACTATTTTTTGTGATATCCTATTTTAATACTTTATACATTTCTCATATTTGCTGGAATTTTGAATTGTTAGAATGATATGTAAAATCGCGCTAACAGACAGTATTTTGTAGAAAAAAATTTCAATAAAAGAAACCCTTAATAAGAATATTTTTCAATTAATAAATATATTATTAATGAATAATTTTCTCTCTTAGGCAAATTTTCTATGAATGATCTGTTATATTCTGAGGTACTTTTCCATTACCTTCTTACAAAAATGAAAATTGTACGCTTTTATATCATGCTAAATTCTTCATGGTATATTTTTAATAAATGTCTCAAACTTTGAAAGCGAAAACAGACAAGAGGGAGTTTATTACAAATGTAGTATAGAAAAAAATACACACAAATAATAAATATATGTTTCATTATATATACAAAGAGATATTGTCATATAATTAGAAAAACCAGTGACAGTTTATTACGTCAATCATAGTTTAATTGCAAAAAATTTATTTTACGAGTCAACATTCATCAATGTAAAAACCAAACTATATCCATTGCAAACATTAAAAGTGCAAGCTATATCCATTTCTAATATTAAAAATATAATGCTAGTACACAGGGTGTTTCCGAATACGACCGTCAAACTCAGAGAGGTGGTAGTAGGCATCATGGGAATGACAAATCAATATAAAACCTGCAGTCACAAACCACGTTTAAGCGGGGAAAATCGAGATTTGAGTAGTATTTTGGGTAAAGAATGCACCAGACAAGAGAAATGGCTAAGCGAATGCGTGGATTTTGAACATCGTGGTAAAATCGAAGGAACCTGCCCGTATACAAGTTTCCAACTCGTCGGGGGAAGATAAAGGCGACGAGCAATTTGTCATAGGCATCTATTGCAATCGGCTCGGCCGTATATGAGATGCATATCTGCATATTCTTCGTTCATGTAATCCAACATTTTTAAAAAGATGCAATTTAACATCCGCACTTTATGCAAATTTCACCTATGACAAATTGCTCGCCGCTTTTATCCTACCCATATGAGTGAGAAATATATTCATACGGACAGGTTTCTTCAACTCTAACACATCGCTCAAAATCCACGCAATCACTTAGTGTCTCATCCCGTATGGTGCATTCCTTACACCAGTAGTCTTCAAATGGTGTCCCACGGAACCCAAGGGTTCCTTGGGGTATACACAGGGGTTCCACAAGAAAAGAAATCAAGAAGAAAATTATAAATATGCATAAAAATGGATTCCCGTTCTGTATGAAAATACTTGTAATTACAAGCATCTAAAGCTCATCCTTTTTAGTAAGAGCACTTGGTACCCTAAAAATCACAAACCTATCGTTTTTTTATTTTCATTTAATATTATTCTTTGCATTATTATCTTTCGATTGATATATCACTTGTTCCTGTCGGAAAGTTAGAAGTTGACTAAAACTTCATTTGAAAACAAATTAGGCAATTCAGCCACACCACCTTTTTAGAAAAAAAAGCTAAAAAATGCGTTATGATAAAAAAATCTATTTTATAAATAGAAATAATAACTATAAAAAAGAATGTGTAGTATTAAAAGCAGAATATTTCCGAGGCAATACAATAATGTAATTTTTTTTTCCTTGTGAAATGTGTGCATGTAAAATTTTTAAATTAAGGCATTTTATATTAATAATTTTATAATTTCAGTTCTTATTCCTGATATATTTTTCATACAAATGTAATACTTTAATATTATAAGAAGAAAAACAGCTAAAATTTCTGTCGTGACAGAAAAAAAATTTTTTTTAAGTTTCTCTTGAGTTTTCTTGTGCAATTAGTGCTATCTAAAAGTTGATCATTTATAAAAATGTGTGGGTTGAAAACATATGAAAATGCAATTAATTTAAAGTAAAACGTATAAGTAATATCTTAAAGTGGTATTTTAAGTTTAATTAAGCTTATAATAATTACTTTTTCAGAATTATAAACTTTAAAGTGGTTTTTCTCAGTTTGTGTTTTTCGAAACCTTAGTGCATTCAAAATGCTACTCCTTCGACAATTATTTACCAATCACTTCAATTTTTTCCCTGCGTGTTAAAAATAAAGCATGTAATAAAATTAGGGTTCCGTTTTGCTATAAACTGAATACTTTTTTTAAGAGGTGTTGGAAAGCTAAAATCTTGTTTTTTTGACAATTTGAGATTTTCACATTTTCAAATTGTATAGATTTTAACCTTTCTAAACATACCTTACTTTAACCTCTAGGGTATTTAGAAGCCCTTAAAATGTATTTTTAAATAATCATTGAATTTGGGCCACGCCCATTTTAATGGCGAGAGAGAGAGAGAGAAAATTGTAAACAAATTACTTTGCTTTTGCTTAAAAGTGTAACGACTAATATAAACCAAAACATGTATCTTTTATTTTAGATTGAGTCTTTTATTTTTTTATTTCCTAGTCGATTAGAAGTCTCACTGTATACATTAAAATCAATTTATCTCAAAATGTAAATTTTAATCTGCGATGTACCTTTTCTGAGAAACTACTGTTCACAGGTATGTAAATTTTTTATGAATTATTTATAATGATGTCTAATATATACTAAAATGAGCTTTTTGTAAAAAACTCAAAAATTTAATTTTTACAAATTTTTTAAGTAAAAAATGGGTCAAATTTCGCAATGTTTGATAAAATATTTCATAATTTATTAAAAAACTCAAAATTAGCTAAAAGCTCATTTTAGTATAATGAGAGAGGTGAACTTTAATAGTATGAAAAATTTCAAGCATGTACATAAAACAGATTTTTAGAAAAGGTACATCGAAAACAGCCAATTTAACATTGTCAGTATAGAGAAAGCGAGAGGTTTCCAACTCCCCTTAAAAAAAAATGTAAGACATGTTGGCTTTTTCGTTGATTTTTAGCCTGTATATCAACATTTTATTTTTTTTCTCAAAAACGAATGAAGTTATTCTAAAATAGATCCCTTAAGTTTTTAAGAACATCCATAAGAATATTATAAAAAAATTTCAGGTCAAAAAAAATTAATTTTTACAAAAGGAGTAGAATTTTAAAATTTTCCCAATTTTCTTCAAAAAATTAAAATTTTTAAAATTGTGTGAATAATATATGAAAATTTTAATCTGGTAACATTTTCTTGAACTGAAAAACTGAAAAAAAAATTTATAAAAAATAACTTTTTTTTGTTTGCAATACTTTTTAAACTTTTATTATAACATAGAAGAACGTTAAAACTTTTTTTCCTTATACATACTCTCTACTGAATTATAAATACACTCAGGAACATTGAAAATAGCGACCCAAGACGAAAGCATCGGATTGAAATAAATTTAATACACATAATGACACAGATGAGAGATTCACTTGATCTCAAAATCAAGACAATTAAACGAATACAGAGTGTGCAACGCCACAAATACTGGGCAACTTCAATAGCGCGTTGGACCACCTCCAGCTGCAATACATGCCGCCACACGGTCCGGCAATGAGTTGATTAGACACCTTATGTTGTCCTGAGGCGGATAGGCCCACAAATCTTGAACAGCCAACTCTAAATCATGTACAGAGTGACACGATGGCATCTGCCGTTTTAGCTGATCCCACACGTGCTCTACAGGGGACAAATCGGGGAAGCGGGCCGGCCATTGAAGAGTCTGAAAATGATGTAAGAAGTTTTGAGCAACTCTTGCTGTATGCGAACGAGCATTATCTTGCTGGAAAATTGCCCCTGGGAGACCATTTAGGAAAGGTCCTACATGGGGTCGAAGAATATCATCAACGTAACGTTGGCCCGTTAAGGTTCAGCGCATCACAATTAAAGGGGACCGGCTATCATAGGCTATGGCCCCCCAGACCATTACTCCAGCTGTGCGGGCAGTGTGACGTAGAACAGTGTGGGGGGAATTGTACCGCTCACCAGGGCGCCTCCACACCCGTACACGGTTATCATTTGTCCCCAAAACAAACCGGGATTCATCACTAAACACAACCTTTTGCCAATCTGTGACATTCCACATTGATCTGGCTTGGCACCACTGTAAACGCTGTTGCCGATGTTCCGGTGTTAAAGGGAGTGCACGGAAAGGGCGCTTGGATTTAAGATTTACTTCTGCAAGGTGTCTGGAAATTGTTTGTGGAACAATTGCTACGCCTACGTCTGCTCGTATCGTTGAACGAGTCACCGTGGGGTCCACAAGTGCTTGGCGCACGATCCTTCGATCTTCTCTCCTCGTGGTCTTCCTGGTCGCTCCATACCCGGTTTTCCGCGCGTGGGTACCTTCTCGTGTCCACTTCTCCCAACAATTTCTAACGGCACACTCCGAACGATCCACCTGGCCAGCAACACGGCGCGTCAACCAGCCTGCAGTTTTCATCCCGATGATCAGGTCTCTCTCAAACTCGCTTAACTGTGAGAAATGTCTTCTAGCACGTTTACCTGGCATGTTTCGCTTACCAAAGTAATCCTACAATCGGCGAGTAATCGTCACGTTTATGAATCTTCGAATTTGCGCTAGCTTATATAGCACCCTCTTCCTGATTGTAGCACCACCTCGGCGTGCATGAGCATGCGTATTGGTACAAAACTTGGATCATTTGCATATCACATTACGCTGCACTTATTTGCAAAGTTTCGCGATTGTACTTAGCTTCCTTCTTGGGTCGCTATTTTCAGTGTTCCTGAGTGTATTCTATTGTTTACTATACCGGATTCCACAAAATAATTTTATACTCTTGCAAAAACTAAATAGTTTTCAAATGGAAAATGCACCTTTTTGTATTTGTGAGAAAAAAACACATAATAGAGGAGAGGGAGCAACTTATCAACATATCAACATATTCGATGTTAAAATTTAAATTTAACAAGAAAAGCTCTTAAGTTCTAGATTGTAATTTCATGCAAAATACACAGTATTTCTTAGAGCTATAAACATTTTAATGCCATTCGGAATAATGTATTCAAGTGAAAAAAATATTTCTCGATTTGACCGGCTACAAAAAAAACTATAAAAACATATTAAACACAAAATATGCAATGCGGTTGCAGATAATCTCAATATGTTCGACAGTTTGTATGAAAAAATGCAAGCACATATCCCGGTTACTAAATAAAATGCAAAAATAAATATAACACTTGGATCACAAATTAGTATTAAGCAAATTATATTAATCTTTTTAATAAAAAAACACAGTCCTATTCCAATTGCCTTTATATAAAGTACCTATAACATGTTGATCTACTTTAAATATTATTTAAACATATATTCCAAGTATGTGGAATAGGGTTCCATAAAAGCACCTTACAGCGCAAGGGGTTCAGTGAGTTGAAAAAAATTGAAGACTTTTGCTTTTTTTACGAACGGTTACTATAATCTCGATTTTCACTCTTTAAACGTGGTATGTGACCCCAGGTTCTATGTTGATTTGTCATCCCTATGCTGTCCACTATTACCCTTCTGAATTTGTTGGAAGAATTCGGCAACTCCCTGTATATTGATTGAAAGTCAATGCGCCGTCAATTGGCATTTCGCATTCTCAAATTCATCCCTGTGTAAATAAATATAGCTATGCATCACTAAATTTTCACAACGCTCCTTTATAAATGATACAATTTTAACACATATGGTTTCTAAAACTATTTTATGTTTATTAATTTTACTGATAATAAATTAATAACAAACTATTATAATCTCTTTTGTGTTCTCAAATTGAATGAATTTAATAAATATCGAGTTGTTAAAAATATTGTTGAAAATCAGAATATCAAAAATAATCTGGAACTTATTGATGTTAAATGTTACACCGATAAACATTTAATTGGGAGAAGTATATTTATTTAGAATTGCATTTCAATTAATGTACGTATTTACATAACACCCAAAGTGTTCATTTCGGGTGAGCTCTGATATTTCTATGTATATTTCTATGGATATTTATGATGCTTTCAATGTTTGACTTTAATTGGAAAATAATTCAAAACGTTTTAATCTAAAGGTTAAAATATATAGCTAACTCTGCCATTTTATTAAAAATAATTTATAATATTTTTTGATAAAATGTCATAAAAGATAATAACTGAAAATGATGTGAAATGTAGATTCCTTCTTAATAATTAATTTTCGTTTAATGATTAATGATTGAATCACGTAATAAGAAAATATTAATTTCGAATGGTAAGAGATTACGCATATTTCATTTTAATCTTTAGCCACAAACTCTAATTAAAGAATTTTAAATATTGGTTATAAATATTAAAATAATCGAGCAAAATTTTTCATAACATTAAATAAGTGAAATGATTCATTTTTCACAACATTAAATTCGAGTTAAACTGAAAAGCACTCCATAGTTAAATCCTAAAGCCTTAAAAAAGCTATAGCATCAAATAATTAATTTTTGCGTCCTTTAAAAAGTCTAAAATTGCAAAAAGAATAATTTTCCTATTTCAATAAGTGTATGAAAAGTACCCATTTGAATAATTTTAGACAATTTATTTTGAAATATTTTAATTCGATTCCTCAAAATATATCGAAATCAAATTAGCGAACTCACCTTGTCTAAAACAGAAGTAATATAAAAGCCAGTACCAAATTTTGTACATATGTTCGTGTCCTGTATGATTCCATCTAAAACTAAATCATATAGAATATTGGTGCCAACACCAAGCTAGATTGAATTTGACCTTAACTTCCTAGATTTCTGATTGGGATACCAATATCAGTGTTATCTTCGTTACTTCATGAGGTATTTCGCAAATAATTCGATTTATCAGTCTCTTCCGATGTTAACGCAAACAAAAAACAATCTGAAATATCAATGTTTTCTTTTAAAAAATGACATTTAGTTTACTTAATGCCTTTTATAAGACCACTGTAATTTGGCAAGATGTGCTCGAACGAACCATGTTACAATTGGTTTGAATTCGCCTTTCATTAAAGTCATCTTATTCTATAATGGAAGATATTGAAAATTAAACTAAATTTATACCAAAATTCATCATGTGTGGGAAGGAGGGAGTTTATAAAATGATGACACAGGGGAGATTCTCGTACCACTTGATCGCCGTTCAAATCACTGTCTTTGTCATCACTTTTCTCCATTGATCCTCTAAGGCTTGAATTAATCAGTTATTTGGCTTTAATAGTATAAATAGTTTAGTAAGTTCTAGTTAATCAAGAAGTCTTTTTAAATTTTCAAAAAACAGTAGTTATTCATTCTCCATAGCTATATTTCAAATCGGTAAATGATTAATCTTTATAAATTGCAAAAATAGTTATCTTTAACAGTGATATTAATTTATCAAACATAAGATGATTTATAAGAAATGGGACAAAATTTTTGGGGTAGTAGAATATGTTACAATACAAACATTTTTAGAGTATGTATGCTCCTGAATATATTAGATACAGATATTAATAGAAGCACATAGATAAATTATTCAATACTTCGTTAGTAAATACTTCTTTACAGAAATATCTACAGTATATAATTCATCACAATATTCCATTAACCCATAGCAATTATAATATCCGATGAAATAACTGACAGAGCCTTACAAGCAAGTATTTCTGACGCAACGCGGTTACAAAAAGGATATCTTAGTGACTATAATTTCTGATATATATATATATATATATATATATATATCTAGATTCGTGTAACGAGATCCTGTAGTTTTCTTCATAACAAATAATTGTGACTCGATACTTATCGCTCCGAAGAAAGTACTTGACAGTAATACTGTTTAATCAGTTCGTGTTTAAAATCCCGTTTATCTTGTACTTGAGATTCGAAGCTCATATGTAGCTATATAAGGGTATCAGACAAAAAAAATATTTCATATAATTGAATCTATCATACATTAATCTCTTTCCAGTGAGTTATGGATCACCGTGTATTAACTAAATAGGAAGTTACTCAGCATTGTGGGGGACATTTTTAATACAGAAGAGAATATTAAAATATATATTCACTAAAACACTTAATCAAGCTGTCAAAAAAATCCTAATAATATTTTTTGAAGTTAAGTATAGTATTCCTGATTAAATAAAGAAATATGATGAAAAGTCAACTTTTTAAAGGTTTTGCTTAGGATTTTATTAAAAAAGTGGACTTTGCGGGGAATTTATTGATTTTTCACTAAAAATTCCTACGTATCTCTTAATTAAACGTGTGCATATATATATATATATATATAAGATCAAGTTTTTTCAATATCCTCTTTCTTTTTTGTAATAATTTCTTTCGATGATAAATAACGATATTTTCATTTTTTCTTATCGATAATTGTCGATTCTCATTACTTGATGCATCAGTTACTTACAGGGTTTTTAACGATTCTCAATGACACAGTATGCAAAAAACACCTGCGAAAATGAATTTCGATTAAGGAATAGAAAATTGGTTCTTCTTTAAAACATACGCAGACAACGATAATGACAGCAAAAATGGAAATAATGATTATTCTGAATATCCGTCAAAAACGACAGCAAAATGCTTGATATAGTTCTATTTTGCGATATTAAAAAAAAGTCCAATTATTTTGGATATCGTTTCATCTACGTCGCCTGTATCGTCATAAAAAATTTCAAAAAAGTTTGTTATATATATATATATATATATATATATATATATATATATATATATATATATATATATATATATATATATATATATATATATATATATATTTATATATAAATAACCATTAACTCTTTTTATTTTGCTTTATTGGTAGGCTAATTAGTTAGTTTATATTTTTAGCAATTCATATTCTAATAATTGTTAGTGTCGTATAATCTGTTAGACTAGTTTATAAACAGTATATACTATACAACAGACATGATGAACACAGTAGATAGTGACAAAGTTTTGAATGCAGGTCATTGTAGAGATTCTACGAGACTTTTTAATACATATAATATTAGAGTATTCTGGAATAAGGAATACTTAAAGAATTCTAAAAAAGATTTTTGCATTGCAATAAAAAGTTTCAAATAACTCTAATGCTTACAAATGTAATAGATACTTAGATAAGCTTCGAAATAATAAATTTGGCATTAGTAAAATTCCTTTTTACAAAAGATGTGGTGACAAAAGATGTTAAACTTGTAAAATGATCCATAATGATCAAATCAAAGCGGATTCTAAATTTACCTTCTGTAAAACATATAACTGTATTTACTTATTGACATGTAATAAATGCCAGTTTAAATATATTCGTCAGACATCTAATAAAATTAATATTAGAATTAATCAACATAGGTCAGATACTAAATACTTCAATAGTATTAAAATTTCAAACAAAATAGAAATAAGACACTTTATTGCACATGTTTTTGAACATGTTTCACTCAATATTATTAAAGTTGTTCCTAATATTAAAGAATGATTATGGTGGGAAAATAACTATATTAAATATTATAATGCAGTTTATCCTTATGGACTAAATGTATTATATACCAAGGAAAAAATATTCTAAATGCAATTAAACAAAATTCTCAAGATTATTATTACACACACAATATTAGGATTAATATAATATCTAATAAAAGAAAAACTAGAGGGGCTAAAACTAAAAGATTAAGAAGAGACAAAAAAGTCCAGATAGTATTATAGATATTTGCAATAGTTTTGATAACACAATTATAGCTTAAAAAAACACACATTAAATCTTTTATGCCTGGACTCAGTAAGACAGAATTATGTATTACAGAAGATGTACTAATTTCTCATAAAATTAAAGATTGTCTTGCTTTACATATTATAAAGGATATTCACAAGTTTTTGAAACATAAACATAACATAAAAGTTAATGTAAATAATGATCATCAAATAGAATATTGTACACTTTTATATATGAATAAATCATATGATAATATTAATTTTTCTGGCATTTTCAATAAACAAATGTCATCTTCCCCAATACAAAATATTACTATTAAAAAGCCTTTAAATACAATAAAAAATAGGTAGATCAATTTTTAACTGTAATGTGCCTATAAAGCAAGATAACTTAATATGTAAATGTAATGAATTTAAAGAATTCATTGATAAACATCCCAAACATGTTGTTACTGGTGACCTCAATATTGTAAGAGACAATAACCCTAGAAACATAATAAATAAAGGGACTGGTTTCAGATTAATGATTTCGAATAATAATAAAATTATAAAAAATCAATTATATAATGATATTGAGCAATTTATATACAAAATAGATATTAAATATAGTATGCCTATAGAGGCATTCACAGAATTCAAAGGTAATATTACTTAGCAGCTTAATAAATATAACTTTGGTACAGATAATAAAATATGTTTTAATAATATTAAAAATCAGATTAAAAAATTGCAAAATAAATTTATTATAGTTTATGTTGATAAAGTGCCAGAGGAAATTTTGCCTTCATATATGTATATACTATTATAATTTAATGATCAACAATTATTTTGATAATAATACAGCTTTTATTAAGTCATCTATTTCTGATAGAGAAATAAATAATCGAATTTTGGCTTTTCATAAACAATTAAGAATTCAAATTAATAATAATTTTAAATTTCCACATATATTTCTTACTCCCAAATTTCATAAAGACCCAGTCAAATTTAGGACAGTTACAAATGGATTTAATACATATATTAGCAAAACAGGCAAAATTCTCCATAAAAAAAATATTACATGATACAATAAATAATCTTAAAAATCCACAGCCATTCTTAAAAATAATGACTCACTTATAGAGCAAATGAAAGATAAGATTTGTTCAGTCTATAGTTTAGATTTTGAAGATCTTTTTAACTCTATTAATATTGATGATTTGATTAATATACTTGTAAATTTACATAAAGATAATTTATTTAATAATGTTGATTATGATAGATTTTGTTTACTACTTAGGTTTGTACTTTAAGAGAACTATATATATCATAAGGGTAACTATTATCTGCAGATTAAAGGTTTGCGACAAGGTGGTCTGGCGAGCAACTGTCTTGCCAATTTATACTTATATTATTTTGAAAACGTAGTTACATTAATAATTCTAAATATTATATTTATCGTTATATAGATGACATAATCAATTTTGGCAAACAAGTCAATTTTATACATAACATTAATTTTTATCCACAGTATCTTAATTTAATTCAGACAAAAAGTAACAACAATGAAGCAAATTTTCTTGACATACATATCGAATTAAAAGATAATATAATAGTTTCTAATATTTATGATAAAAGAGAAGATTTTAATTCCAATATTATAAAAGTTCCTGATTGTGAGAGTAATGTACATGTTTCTATATTCAGAAATATTGTTATTAATTATATACAACTCAATAAATTTCTGGTGTAAAAAATCAGAAATAATAAATAACTATAAACATTTTACTAAATATTGCTTAAATCAGAAATACCCAATTAATTTTTTAATAGTTATATGAATAAAGCAATTAAAAATTCTGAGATTGATTACAGTTTATCACTGTAAACTTACATATTTCATATTTATAGCTACCTCCATATTCTAATATTAGATAAAATTACTTATTATTATTTTATTCATATATACTCTAGTGTTACTAAAGTTATGGTAATTTGTAGCTCTCTCTTATTAATTTTTTTCCATTATTTTTACACTTTTGTTAAGTGCTACATTTCAGTCATTCACATGATTTAAATCTGCATTAGGGTCCAGAATCTGACAATAACTTATTTATTGCACCCAGATTTAGCGCGGCGTCTACATTTTTAAGTGCAATTTTTTAGATAAGTTATACTTGTAATGGATTTAGATATCCCTATCCATATTACTTTCAATAGGTTTTTCCTCAGTATTATTTACATAAAGGGAGAAGGTTGGCAGGCCATAAAGCATGTTCAACCCCCCTTTTATGTAAATTATTTTATATATTAGCTGTCCTAAGTCAACAATGTTTATAATACTGCAGCATCCATTTTATAATTTTTAATCTGGGTTGCTCATGTGTCCTTCATTGTGTGATTTTCCTACTTTATATTTGTTTTTCGAATGTAATTGTTGGATGTTATCTCTTGTTTGTAAAGAATAAGACTATATATATATATATATATATATATACAGTGGTGGCCAAAATTGTGGACACTTTTTCTAAAATTGTCATTTTTTTTTAAGTTTGTATGCTTATAAAAAATTTTACGTCGCACCAAATGCTAAGTATTTTATGTCATTTTAAAGAGAATTTGATACTGAATTCAATACAAGAAAAGAAAATTCAAATATTTTCAACGCAAAAAGGTAATGCTGGAATAACTGTCGATATACATTAGATACTGATGATAGCAGTGAGTTATCAGAGCGTATTGAGGTTGCCTTTATTCTTTATTACAGCTTCACATCGACGTTTCATTCAGCTGAAAATAGCTTTAAGCTCATTCTTAGTTATTACATGATGCCAGGATACAATTACATCCTCAGTTAGTTCTTTTTTATTTCATGGGTACCTCATTCCGGCAAGAATTTTCAAACGGTGCCACAAGTTTTCGATAGGATACGGGTCAGGATTGTTTCCAGATCAGGACAGGACGCAATGCTCTTAGAACGGTACTAGTCTTTCAATTACTTTACTGTGTGTCAAGGAGCAGAAACTTGCTGAAAAATAAATGAAGCATTGCTTGTATATAGATCCGATAAGTTTGGGTTTTAAAATGGTATCAATGTATTTTATGGCATTCAATGTCCCCTCGATGATATGAAGTCGACCGATACCATCTGCTGATATGCATGACTAAATGATAAAACTATGTGGGTACTTAACAGTTATTTCGATGCAGTCAGAAAGTACCATTTCTGCTAGTCTACGTCTTACATAATTTAGGCTATCACTACTGAATCACGATATTTTAGTTTCCCCTTCTATATAATTTGTGACCAATAACCATGTTTCCAATTTATGTGTTCCATTGCGCACTGTAGTCCCTTTTTTTTTTTTTTTTTTTTTTAGCGCTTCTGTAACTTTAGATACGGCTTTTTTAGTAAAATTCTACCTTTTATTCTTACATCGGCTAATCTACTCTTGATTATTTTTGAACTGGCAGAAACACCAGCATCACTCAGATCACTTCTGATGGATGTCCATGAAATTATTCTATATCTGAAACATAGTAATTTTGATATTCTGTCATCAACAGATGTGGTTCACCTTTTTCGGCCTTTCCCTGCTTTTTTTAATTAAATTTTTCTCCTGACATCTTAAACAAAACGTTCAGTGTCCAGATGTAGTCACTGAACTACCCACCTGTTACGTAATTTTGACATAGGAAATACCACTTTTTCATCACACATGCGTCTAATCTACTCCTTTATTTCATGTCATTGCTTCTTGACCAGATATCATAGTTGTCCTAGCTAGGAAACAGTCCTGACCTCAATGCTATCGAAAACTTGTGGCACATTTTGAAAATTCTTGTCCGAATGAGGTACCCATGAAATGCAAAGGAACTAATTGAGAATATAATTGTTTCCTGGCATCATGTAGTAACGAAGAAAGAGCTTAAAACTATTTTCAGCTCAAAGAAACACGTGCAACGCGTTAAGTTTTCTATAAGCAGAAAACTTAAAAAACAAAACAAGTTAAAAAAGTGTCCACAATTTTGTGGCCACTACTGTATATATATATATATATATATATATATATATATATATATCTTCCTCTATCCTATTAAATGTTTCCCTTAAATTTATTTAAACTTCTCGGCAAGAAATCCAAAGCTCTCAAAACTATTGATCGTTTTTAGATAATGTTCATTAAAAAACTAATTCAGTTACAAAATCAGATAAAATCATCAATTTATTTCATCGACAATATTATGCAGTAATTAATTTTGATAAATATCAAGCGGAGTTTATTACTAAGATGAAATAAAAACCAGAAATAATTTGTAAGGAATCCTAAATATGAAACAAGCACAAAATTGCATGTTGAAGCTTTTTTTTTCAATTCCAAATATTAATTCACACTCTCTCTATATTTATTTATTTATATATACTGTTCAAATTTTTTCAATCGTTAATGAAATACTTTTTACTAATACACTCGAGTTTAAATACATTTTTTAAACTTGTAATGTATGACACTTGATGTTAATACAGTTTTTTCAAATATCCATTCATTAATTAAATTTAATTAATTAATTTTAGTTTTTTACGGGAGAAAAAATTTTTGCCACTTAATATTCGGATTCTGTCATATGTATGTATATATTTATATTAATTCTAATTATTTAATAAAAAATAAATAAAATAAAACTTTTCTTTGTTGACCGAAGTAGGAATTCACTTTAAAAAAATTATATTACTTGTTAATAGCCATTTTGAATTCCTAATGTTAAAATTTATACATGCATTTTAGAACTAGGAAAAATCCCAACATTTCCTTGCACTGCATTTAATGAAATTTTAACTCCAATAAACCAGAATAATATTTTAATGTCAGCTATAAGATAATAAAATACTCTGAGACGAAATAGGGGGATTTCTATGAGAAACTGTTCCAATTTAAGGCTACACAGGCCATGAAGCTCATATTTACTGATTTTTTTCTTTTGCATTTTGCATTTTCTTATGGCTCATATCATTGAGAAGTTTGACACCAAATTTCAGATCTGTTAACAAATTAGATTTAAGATACTTGAAATTTTCTGTGCTATGGTTTTGGTTTCGGTTTAATTTTAAAACCTTTTTCCATTCTTAAATTAAATTAGTTAAAAATATTTTCGAGCATAATCAATTATTTTAGTGCAAAATGTTCATTAATTTCAATTTTCATTTACTAAAATCATTTCCACTTGATTATGTTTTGAGTTTTTTGAGTTCTCATAATTAATTAATTAAGATTGATTTCAAAGCCAATTTTTTTTTAAAAAAATGGTTCATATAGCTGACACGAGAGTTTAATTAACATATCCCGTATGCTTTTAAATTCTGAACCATGCTCAAATAAATGACTGGTTTAACATGTGTGTGTGTGTGTGTGTCTGTGTGTGTGTGTGTCTGTGTGTGTGTGTGTGTGTGTGTGTCAGCATCTCTTTCTTTACATTTACTCTACGCCAATTCCAAGACTTTCAGTAATGACATATGCCATATAATACGGCGTATAACGCGCACTTTTAAAATAAGATAGAATTTTACGGGTGTGCGTTATACACCAGATATAAAAATAGTAGTTTTAAAAATAAGAAAAGAAGTTAGCATAAAATAAATTAGACATATACATTTATGGAAATAATATTTATTTAAAAAAAATGACATACCGTCTGAACTTAAAGGATTTCAGTTCTAGAAGTATACTACTTTTTCAAAAGCTTGGAATAATACCTCGAATAAATTACCTCAGAACATAAGGGCATTACATATGTACATTTCTGGTTTCTTCGTAAAAAAGCAGGCGAATATATCTAAAAATATCAAAATATTCGGCTTGAAGGTTTAGAGGCGCGTTATACGACGGTGCGTGTGATACCCCGGAGATTTTACAGTAAATATCCTGTACAACCATCATGTGCAGGCACGATAATCTTTGTTTTGGATCCACCTAGGCAAAAAACTTATACCCTTCGAATACAAAATTTTAATATTTTCAATAAGTCTCAATGGGTTTTAATTTCTATCAAACAAATTTCTTTCATACCATTATTGGATGATCAATTCATGCAATTATATTTCATTGTCAATGCTACAATATTAGAATTACTCCTGATATATGAATATTCAAAGCTATAGCCAAGCAAATAACAAAAAACAACGCACCAAGCAGAAATTATCCGAATGAGATAAAAATCACTTAATATGATGTACATGTACTAAAAACAAGACCCTAACAGAGTCATAAGAATTGTTTTTCCGGGAAAAATATAGCTACAAATATTTTACTCTATTAAATTTTTACACTAGGCCGTGGGTAGCCTAGTGGTTAGAGCATCGGACTCCAGACCGGAAGGCCTGGGTTCGATGCCCGATGCCACCAAATACCCGCGGAGTACGTGCTCGTTAAATCAGTTGGTCCGAAGTTTTGTGGGATGAGTCGCGAGCACAGGGACTGGAAAATATATCCCTGCCTTTCAGTTCAATGCAGAAATTGTGGAGGTGGAGATAGGTGGTGTCGCCATCTATCGGCCCTTCGGGGAATTTCGTCGTGCTAAATCGTACTGTCACCTGTATGGTGCTCAAGGCCAACGACAGGCGTACCTCTAGCCCCTTGCCACGATGAATTTCGTGGGCCTCGATCTGACTACGTCAGACAGGTGGCATTAGAAACAACAACAACAACCAAAAATGAATTGGCTCACCTATGACCCTGATGCAACTATTACCTGGCTATCCTTAAAATGTTAAAATATATTGTGAAAAATACTAGTACAATAATATTGATGGCAAACCCCTGGATCGCAAAAATGGTACAAAATATTTTGAACTGCGTCGCTAGCTCCATTGAAGTTTAAGTTTATTTTGATAGTTCTTTTACGTATTATGATCTCGTATAAAGAGCAAAGAGAAAACAATTATAAAAAGCTATATGCACTATTTGAAAGAATAGAACTAGATACTGCAGTATAAAAGAGGAAAAGGAAATGAAGAAAAAGACAAGAGGCAGATTTAATTGTGCATCGGATGGGAGTATTAATTTGTGTCGATGAAAAGAACGATGCACTGTAGTCGCACTGGAATCAAACCATCTCACTCATGAGTATGCAAACTCAGCGAAAAGTTTCTTTGCTTTTGCAAAAACGCATGCTGGCATTCCTCAGTCAAATATCGTGAATGAATACAACTTTAGCAGGAATATCTGAAGGCATAAGCCAACTGGGCCCGGGCTCAAGGAATCGCACTCGTTGGGGGCCTCGTTTCGTTCTCGAGTCTGTCTTAAGATCAAGATGCGGATCAAATTTATGCTTAAATAGTATTCCCGAACATATTCTCCGAAAAACAAGGAATGCTGCATATCAACTGTCAAAAGTGTAAGAACTGTGTTATTTTGGGATGACCGTTGTTTCTGTTTAGGCCTAGGCCTAATACCATAAACAATCGTTACACTCATTTAGTCCAAATACGACCATCGGTCGAGCCGGTTTGTGCGTAGGATTTTGATATTGCAAGTCGTACGGATTTATTTGTTTCAAATTACCATTTAAACGAATATTTGACAATGCATGCTATATACAAGGGATGGCGAACCAGTGGCACGTGTGCCATAGATGACACGTGACAAAATATTTTTGCCACGCCAGTGATCAAAATGGTTTGCATTTTATTTCAACGTTCACTATGAAGTATTACGAACAAACGCGAGTAATCGGTCGCGGAGTGGCGGGGAACACACTCGTTTGGTATTTTCTTGCCTTAGTTACGTCGTAAACTACAATCGTTTTAGTGGCATAAGGGAGATAATTAGGGCTCCTCTGCAAAAATCAAGTTTGGGCCTCATGTCGGATCTTACTTGGCGTCAGCCGTGGAACTCAGGGCTCCCCGAAATGCGGAGGTTGTGAGAGTGTACGTTACGCCACTGAATTCCTTATGATGTAAAGTCTTTCTACGCATAGCATAGTCGGATTAATTGACACAACTGTATTTTAAAGTTTATCTGTATTATATTTACGATTTTTAACTGTCATTCAACATGACTAGTTCGGCAAAAGAGAACAAAATGTGCAAGAAAGTAAGTGTAACGGAGAATTTCAAATTTGGTGAACCAAGAAACATGGCATTATTAGTAAAAACGACAAAGCGGTGTGTGTTTTATGTTCTGGAATGGTGGTATGCAGATCATCGTCTTTAAAACGGTATTTTGAAATAAATCACAAACCCTCCTGTCAAAGAAAAAACCACAGAAAAAATAGTTAATTGCTTAGAAACCGTTTGGCAGCTGACTCCAATTCAGCATGTATTCTACAAAAAGTAACATCTTGCAATGCTAATATAAAATATTTGTCATCCAATCTGCAACAACAGAAATCACAACAATGTTACTTTAATTTGAATTACTCGTATAACCGTTATAACTATACAGTGCGAAAGGTATTTTTTCATAGTAAGCAGAGTTTTGTGTTAATACTTACAAGGGGAGGCTACGATGCATGGATCACCGATTCGATCCATCTTTAGTACACGTGTAGGGCATAACCAGGAGTACAACGGGTGCAAGTAGTAAGGTGCGCTTCTCAGCCGTTTCCGAGAAATTAATTAATCGAAATTTCAGTTGCGTGTTCATATGCGTTTTACGTTAGCAAAAATTCGACGAGCGCGTAGCGCAGCGGTAAGAGCCCTGCTTCGTAAGCGCGGGATCGCTGGATCGAATCCCGCCGGTTAACTCGATTTTTTTTTCTAATATTTCATATTTTTTACAAATTTAGGTGTCTTGAATAATATTTATTTTGGAATCAGTTGTATAATTTATTTTTTTAACGGAAAAAAGGATTCTGAAAAAATCATATACAAGAGATTGAAGAATTAATACTTTTATTCCCAGTATTTTGTACAACTATTTATTCTACCTTATTTTCTATTCACTATCGTGCTGTTCGAGCGCCGAATTACTGCAAGAAGTAGGATGATATCGGTCATAGAAGCAGGGAAAACAATAGTTATTGCGGCATCTTGCGCAAGTGATAAATGCCGAATTTTTGCATTCGCAGGAATTTTTTAGCACATCTATCCGAAAGCAAACTTCGTTCACGTTCATGAACGATGTCCGGTCATCGCACAATTTGGCGGCAAACCACGCGTATTTTAACATGCAACAGAAAATTGGTGCCGACAATTGATGGTGTACGAGAGACTGAATTTTGATACAAATCTTCTCTGGAAGATATTTCTCTATCCTGTTCGATAATGTAAGCGCAGTTCTGTAGTCTCTTGATAAAGTTCTTCACTTGCCGGTAAAAATAAACATCACACGGCTGCACGGCAACTCGAATTTCGATTAATTAATTTCTCGGAAACGGCTGAGAAGCGCACCTTACTACTTGCACCCGTTCTACTCCTGGTTATGCCCTACATGTATACTAAAAATGGATCGAATCGGTGATCCATGCATCGTAGCCTCCCCTTGTTAGTTTTTATAATTTTCCCAATAATTACAAGTCAAAATTATTTGATGGCACGTCTATACCTCATTTAACACTTCTTTAGAAGAAATTGCACTTTGATCCTTAAAAAATCATCACCCCTGCTATTTACTGTCTACTTTCAATGATCAAAAGCAGGGCTTACTTTTTTATTGGGGTCCAGGGGCTCAAAGAGTCCTCAGACGCCCCTGAACTTTATTAAGGAAGAAGTTGATGTCCTTAATAAACACTTAAATGGCTACAATTCTAATCATATCAATTAAAGGGAGTGATAGAATTTTTTCTCTAATTCTTGAATATAGTAGTGGTTGCAAGCAACTATTATACTGTGAGGTTTCCAATTTAGGTATATGTTATTTGGAATCAAGGCTGTAATTAACTTAAATAATTTTCTTGTATCTGAAAAACTGAACCTCTCACAAAAACCAGGGTAAAAACTGACCGGTATTTTTACAATAATGTATTCGAGGAAAATTGGAAAAATGTTTTAAAACTTTCATTTTATGTGTATTTAAGTGAGAAAAAAATCAGCCTAACATGTTTCCCTTTATATCATAAAATTGAATTTAAAAATTTTAAATATGACGTTTCTTTTCTTATTTTTTATTCATCATTATATTTATTGCTGTGAATAAATAATATTTTTATGACTGGCATATTTTACTTTCACTTTCCAAAAAAAAATAAATAGATAGATTTTTTCTTTAAAAAATATTAACAGCAAAGCTTGATAAAAAAAAGGTATGACATTGTTTCCAATTAGAATGGGGGGGATGGTGTTTCAAATTTTGGGGAGATAACACATTTACTTTTCTAAAATAAAAGCAAAATAAATATTAAATAACAAAACTAGAAAAGTTTTTATTATTAACTTAACCCAAAAAATAGTAAATAAAATATATTACGTAATTATTGACACCTTAATTCTTTTAACACGAAGTTCTATTTTAACGCTGTGTAGAATATTACATTTTTTATACCTTTGTTTTTCTTATTATTATTTTATGTCAAATGTTTTTCACACAGTACATTTTTCAAAAAAAGTTATTTCTTGAAACATTTTCTTTTTCAACTAAAATACACTGAAAAAAAGTTTTCAGCATATATTAAAAGAGAGTGAGAAATACTTCTTCAGATTCACGAATACTGAAACAAATTCTTTTGCTCCAGCATCAGTGAATTACGATTCAATTTTCTCCTGCCAAAATAAAAAGGAATATTTGATTATTGGAATGGGAATGCTGAAATATCTCTGGAAAAAAACTCCGTCTGAATTTCTACTTTGAAATATGCAATATTTTTTGTCTAGACTATCAGTCAGAATGATAAAAACAAAATAAAAATATGTATATAAACTATTGTAAAGAATTTTCAGTATTTTAATATTTTCTACTTTCTTATAATTTTGTAGAAAATAAAAATTAAAATAGAGAATTCAGAAAATTCACAGGACACTGTTAGATTTGGTTGAATGAAATTTACTCAACCAAATGTTTATATATTTTTTAATTAAATTGTCACACTTTTGAATAATTAATTGATCAAACGTGCGTGCGTATATGTATTGCAAATTTCTTGATAGTTTGATTAGTTATTCGCATTCTAAGGCTCTGAATTCTCTTGGAATGTACTGTTCGAATGTGAAGATGCACAGAGAACTCAATGTATTGAAGAAGAACACGTGTTTAAAACCAAAAATTTAAGAAAGAAAAAAGAAAAATGTACGGTATAACGAATATCAAAATTCACGAATGAGAATTTTTTTCATTTTGAAAACTCTATTCTATTTATTCAAATTCTTATTCCATTAAAAATTAGATTCTTCAACAAGCATAAATTTTCTAAAATGTTTTTCTTTAGAAAAGAAAGTAATTCTCAAGCAAATAATTTAGATACATACATCTGTTCCTCAACAAATAAATAATTATCTTTTATAGATGCAAGGTTGATTTGAATTAGTGGTATGCTTTAGTAATATAAGTTGCAGTTTGTCACATATATCTATAAGAGATTGCGCTTATCAGATCAGAAGGAGCTGTTATCTGAAGCATTGAATTATTTGTTCTAAATAAATCAAAAACTTCAAAATACAGCTCCATGTTTTAAAAAAATGTGTCGTTTTTAATTCATTAACAAATAATGTTACACTACTGACGTCTGCTGTTAATATATATATATTTCAATGGATTATTAACATACACACATCCATAAGTAATTTGATACTGCTGACTTGTAAGACAACCCTGGTTATATTTATTTACTTATTAACAACTTAGTAATAGTTATACGTCTAAAACAAACTTAGAGCTTAAAAAAAATATTTTTACAATAAAAGCCTAAATTAGTTTGAATATATATACTTGTTTGCATTGATATGCAAAACTTAAGCAACAAATGCAATTGTAATTTTCAACATACAACCATGAAATTGTTAAAAGGGGCTTTCTTGCGAGCAGTATAGTGAAATGACAGATCAGTAGAAAGGTGATGCATACGCAAATATATCAAAACTATGACATCAAAAAAGACATCACTGAACACAAACGCGTGGAATGCGCTCGCTCAGTGCCAAAACAATTTATTTAGAAGGGTGAGGGTGCATTTCCAGACATTCTCTGCAAATGAAAGTGAAATCGTGTCTGCATAATGGTTACAAGAAACCCCCCCCCCCATCAGGATACCTTTACATATTGTAGAATAATTTGCAAGCTTAAAGAGTTGAGAAGTGTTGCACTGACAAAAGGGCCGTCTTAATACCATAAAAAACCATAATTAGCAAAATATTATAAAAGATAAATATATTTTACATTCCGAATGCATTAACACTATATGTGTCCTTACAATTAAACATTATAAGTATAGTTTAAAGTGGGGATGGCGAACCTTTATGAATCAACGTGCCATTTTTTCTAAAAAAAAGTTTAGGGAGGTATAGACGTGCCGTCAAATAATTTTAACTTGTGATTGTTGGGAAGAAATAAAACTAAATGCTAACAAAACAAAATTTTGTATTTATTACGAAAAAATGCTTTTTGCACTATATAGTTGTAAATGTTTTAGTGTAATTCTAATTAAAGTAAACATTAGTGTGACTACTGCTGTTGCATATTGTGTGTGGATGATAAACAACATTATTAGGATTGTAAGATGTAACTTTTAGTAGAATACACATGCTAAATTCGAGTCATGTGCCAAACGGTTTCTATGCAATCAATTATTTTTGCTGTGGTTCTTATCTTTTTTTGACCAGAAGATTTGTGATTTGTTTTAAAATGCCGTTTTTGCCATTTGTGTTAATGAAATTGCCTATGCTACGCGTAGACAGGCTTTGCATCATGAGCAATAGTAGTCCACGACGTAACTAAGGCAAGACAACAACAACAAACGAGTGTGCTCCCCCCGCCCCGCGACCGGTCAATCGCGTTTGCTCTTAATACACTCAGGAACATTGCAAATAGCTACCTAAGAAGAACGCATCGGATTGAAATGAAATTTAGTACACATAATGACAAGATGAGAGATTCAATTGATCTCAAAAACAAGACAATTAAACGAATGCAAGGTGTGCAACGACACAAATACTGGGCAAATTCAATAGCGCGTTGGACCACCTCCAGCTGCAGTACATGCCGCCACACGGTCCGGCAATGAGTTGATTAGACACCTTATGTTGTCCTGAGGCGGATGGGCCCACAAATCTTGAACAGCCAACTCTAAATCATGTACAGAGTGACACGATGGCATCTGCCGTTTTAGCTCAGCCCCACCTTGACCTACAGGGGACAAATCGGGGGAGGGGACCGGCCATGGAAGAGTCTGAAAATAACGTAGGAAGTCTTGATCAACTCTTGCTGTATGCGGACGAGCACTATCTTGCTGGAAAATTGCCCCTGGGAGACCATTTAAGAAAGGTCCTACATGGGGACGAAGAATATCATCAACGTAAGGTTGGCCCGTTAAGATTCCCCGCATCACAATTTAAGTGAACCGGCTATCATAGGCTATGGCCCCCAGACCATTACACCAGCTGTTCGGGCAGTGAGACATAGAAAAATGTGGGGGGGAATTGTACCGCTCACCAGGGCACCTCCACACCCTACATGGTTATCATTTGTCCCCAAAACAAACCGGGATTCATCACTAAATACAACCTTTTTGCAATCTGTGACATTCCACATTGATCTGGCTTGGCACCACTGTAGATGCAGTTGCCGATGTTCCTGTGTTAAAGGGAGTGCACGGAAAGGGCGCTTGGATTTAAGATTTGCTTCTGCAAGGTGTCTGGAAATTGTTTGTGGAAAAATTACTACGCCTACGTCTGCTCGTATCGCTGAACGAGTCACTGTGGGGTCCACAAGTGCTTGCCGCACGATCCTTTGATCCTCTCTCATCGTGGTCTTCCTGTTCGCTCCAGACCCGGTTTTCCGCGCTTGTGTACCTTCTCGTGTCCACTGCTCTCAACAATTTCTAACGGCACACTCCGAACGATCGACCTGGCCAGCAACACGGCGCGTCGACCAGCCTGCTGTTTTCATCCCAATGATCAGGCCTCTCTCAAACTCGCTTAACTGTGAGAAATGTCTTCTAGCACGTTTCGCTTACCATAGTCTTCCTACAATCGGCGGGTAATCGTCACGTTTATGAATCTTCGAATTTGCGCTGGCTTATATAGCACCCTCTTCCTGGTTGTAGCGCCACCTCGGCGTATATGAGCATGCGTATTGGCACAAAACTTGGATAATTTGCATATCACATTACGCTGTACTTATTTGCAAAGTTTCGCGATTGTACTTAGCTTCCTTCTTGGGTCGCTATTTTCAATGTTCCTGAGTGTACTTCACAGTGAACTTTGTTAGTTTGAAATAAAATGTAAACTATTTGGATCACACTGGCGTGCCCAAAATATTGCGTCGCGTGCCATCAATGGCACGCATGGCACTGGTTCGCCATCCCTGGTTTATAGAACTATTCCATTTTTCTTCCAAATGTATATACCTTAATGTCAGATCTCAGACAACATTTGGTTATTATTAATCTTGATAAAAGTTTTATTCTGATGATATTATCTCTTGATACAGCACCGCATGCTTTTCGAATAACTTTCGTCTTATGTTTGATACAATATTCCATTACTTGGTTGAGACTAGGGAAGCTTTGGAAACATTCCTTCCAAATCATATACCACAGCATAATTTTGATTGACAGATGACGAAGTTATAGTTTTTCCTCTATCAGAGACTCGTTGTATTAAATTAATTAAATTTTTTGATTTATTTTTTTATTCTCTTGTAACACAAGAGAAAAATTTAGCCCAACTTTAATATATGTGTTCATATGTTTAACTTCGATTTAAATGTATTCATCTTATAGGGGGAAAAAGCAATGTAAATAACTGGGAACATATTTTCTATCCTATATAATATTGATAATTATAAAAAAAACTCTTTGCTAAAATAAGATTGTATAGTTATATGAACAAGTTCTTACTAATTAAAAGCATTCCTTTTCTATAGAACAATTACAATTTTTTTTTCTTTTCTCAGAAATTATGTATATTAGTGTAGATTGATTTAATTTTTTGAAATGTGTTTCCCTAATAATATTTCAAAATGAAAAATATAATTTATGCTTTTGTATTTAAATCTTTTTAAATGCGTACATGTTACAACTATATTGTAAAATTATTTTATGAGGTTCTAATCGGTTAAAATATGTGAGATTTTTTATTGCACATTGAAAACTGTGTAAACTTTAATGTACACAAAGTAAAAGTGGATTAATTCACACACACACAAGATATAGAATATATAAATTACTGAAAAATATAAATAATGAGATGTATAAATTTCAAACTATTTATTTGAGTGTGGAGAAAGATGAAAATAAAATCATTGCGTACCAAAAAAGGATTATATAAATATATTTTATTTTATCTTTCTTGTGAACTAATTACACTTGCTCGAGATTTTTTTTCTTTCAGTTTTTTTATGTTAATCGATTCATTTTATTTTTATCTCTTCAAATTTTCAGTCCATTCAATAATTTGAATCACAAAGAGCAGTAAAGTAACGAAATTTACTTCTCAAATAAAAATTGAGTATTTTTTTAAAACTTTTTCAACTTTTTTAAGCCTTTTTTCGATTTTTTTCTAGAAAATCACTTCAAAAAATTTCACGGAAAGTAAAATAAGGAAAAAATAAATTGATAGCTATTTCAGTAATTTTTTTAATATGTAATATATTGTTTTTATATATATGCAATTTTTTGTTTTTTTAGATAATAATTAAAAATAATTCAGATAAGAATTTTTAATTTTTCATGCAAAATGTGTTGTTGTTTTTTTTCTATTTTCTTAAAACTGCAGAATATTTTCTTTTGTTTCATCATAAAAACAAAACACTTAACTAAATTCACCCTTGTGGCACATATTAAGGAAAAGGAAAAATTTAAATGACAGAAACATTTTTAATAAATTAAAATAATCATAAGTAGTGCTAGTTAAAAGTTTTCTGTATAGAATTTTTAAAAATTAAAAAACAGTAAAAAAATTAACTTTTTAAATTTTAAAAAGATAAAAATTAGTTTTATACTTAAAAAGAAATTGAGAAAAGAACAAAATATATTTTCCGCAATCCTTTTGTATAATTAGCAACTAACAAAGTTATCTGAGGATAAAATGTCTGTAAGTTTTTATTTTCGACTAGAGTCAATTAAAAAGTAATCAAAGATTTAAATAATAGATCGGGTTTTTTCTCTTAAAATGTCATTCATTCTTCTTCCTTTTAAAGTGTTTGAAGTAAATCCAACCATTATTAAAAGAACATTTGGAAAACAACAACAAATATCTTTTTTATTAAACTATTATTGTTATTAAAAAGTGTTTTTTCTTGTTTGCTTTTAACGAATGTTCATTTTTAAATAATTTTAAGAATTTAACGCAATTAAGGAACAATCGAGAGATATGTGATATAAGAGATTTGTAAAATTCAATGCCAGTTCCTACAAAAAAACTATAAGAGAAGACTGAAGGTGAATAATTCAGTATAACACTATAAAAGCATAATAATTTAAAAGTATTCTTTGTTGAGTATAAAATATATCCCACATTTCTTGAGTAAAGTATTTAATGAACTTTGGAAATTTTTTTGTATAAATCTTAAATGCATAGATTTTTTAACTTATATCCTGATTATATTTTCAAACTAATTTTCAAGGAACGATTTTTCACACACACACACACACATTCATTTATAAGATCAAGTTTCTTACTTTAATCACGAATTTTTAAATTCAGTTTCTTCAGAATTGGAAAAATATTCTGTTTTATTCAGTTAAATGATACCTTACTTTAATTGTTTAAAATTAAAAGTGTATAAATTTAAAGCAATGAAATTTGAAGTTTATAAGTTTATATTTGGTCATATTTTTTAAAAATATTTTGGCCTATTCTATCTGTTGATGAAATTGATAAAGCTATTCAAAATTTTCACAAGCTCATCTTTCGTGCCATATTTTTTATATCGATCGCTTGTGCTTCTTCACGAACGGAAACAAAACCAACTTATTTTCGTAAATTAAATATGTCGGTCGATAGCAATAACCGTGCTTATTAATATCATATTCCCGTGATCGATATTTGAGTAACAAAATTATTTTCTGGTGCTCTCAACTTTTGTTGTTAATATTTTTTATCTTTTTAAACTCAGTGTGAATTTTCAGTATGTTATTAGTGTTTTTTCATGTAATTCTTTATCTGAATAAAACTGCTTTGAATAATTGTATCCACATTCTCAGTTATTAAGTTATCTAGCTCAAATTCCAACTGAATCATGGTAATTTCATTTTAAATTTCATCTGTTTAACCTATGTAGAAAAAATAGCTTAAATTAGAGAGCAAAGAATGATGAGGGTTAAGTTAAAATTGTTGCTAATAATTCATTAACTTTTTTTTAACTAGAAGATTTCTGGAATATTATAATTTATAAAAGGTTAACAATTACCTAAAATTTTCTAATTTATTTTTTATATCAAACACTTATTTAGTGACAAGTTCTATAAATTATTTTTAGTAGAAAAAAATCAATAAATTATTTTGAGTAGACAATTACTAATTTTCCGTTCAAAAATCACATGTACATAAAATTTAAATTTGATTTTCATTAAATTATTTTCTGTTATTTACCTGCTTTAAAATTACGTTTTTTTTCACCATTTTTATCGACATTGAGGCAGTGGCATTACTGAAAATATTAAGACCCCCTGCACAGTCAGGTTTTGGAGCCCAAGACAGATCTTACAAAGGAATAATTTGATGGAAAGCCATAACATAACATAGGCTTGGGGTCCACTAGAATCCTGTACCCTCTCGCAATACGGGGGTTGCGCTGGGGTGTACGTTAGGCCACTGCATTGAGATATTTTTTTTATTGTACTCTGATTATTCTTGCGAAATTGAAAGCTTATTTTAACTAAAGTAAGTTCATTTAAATTTGCTCATAATTGTCGAGTAAATTAAAACATTAAACTACAAATTTTTAATGATGAATGAATCAATCAATTTCGATTCGAATTGAGAAAATTAGCCTTCTTCAAAATAGAATATTTTACCAGAATAAATATAATCATTATATAATCATGATAAAAAAAACATAATTCAGTTTCAGAAAATAAATTAGCATCGATAATGTTTGAAAGAAAACTGTATGCTCTGAAATATCTCTCAGAAATAAGTGATAAATATTCAAGTGAGAATTATCTTTAATATTTTATTTTCATTGATATAATAATTTCCTCATCAGTGTTTAGTAAATAAATATTAGTTCTGAAACTATAGTTTTTTAAATGGAATTATGTGCAGTTTTGGTAGTTTAACATGTATTTATTTTTAATCCAAGTTAATTAGAACAAAAACTCTTTTAGAACATTGCCTTTATAAAAAAAAATATGTGAATTTGTGTCATCAAGTATTTGCGAAAATATAATAATAGAGCAATATTTAAAATTGAATACATATTTCTTTGTCTAATTTTCAGGACTTTTTGTAACTTTTCCAATATAACTACAAGATACTCATTACATTAAAGGTACTTTTGTTTAGCATAAATGTTATTTCGATAATTAATTTTTTATATCACAACAAAAATATTCCTCACTAAAATGATAAACCAAATTCATAATGCATCTTAATTCAGTTTCTTCAATATAATATGTTATCTGAAATGATTATTAGTTTAAAACGAATGATTTCCTAATTATTTTTCCAGAAAAACTAAGTATTATAGTTCACAGCAAAAAATAATAGTAATACTTAGATTATCAATGCTATTTTAGAAACCTACTATGGGTTTTATCATTCAACTTTGTACAAATCGTATTACATAAGTAGTTATTAAATGTTTTTAACTTACTAAAGAGGGCTCATTTCTTATCATAGTTAAATAATAAATGAAGAAATAATAAATTTGCATTTAATAATTTTTTTAAAGTTCATAATGATATATTTATGCATAGTCGGGAAAATTATTTTAATAATATTTTACCGAAATATAAAAATTTATGATTTAATATTTTTTTAAGTTATTGAACTTGAATAATATGAACCACATTCACAAATTTCTGACCGTACTCCCTGTCATTCAAAGTTAGTATTAAGATTCTAATTATAATTTATATATACATCATTAAAACAATTTTATTAATATTCTTATTGTGATCTGTGTCATTCAAAGGTTTTTATTAAGATTCTGATTGCAAGTCATATTATTATATATATATATATATATATATATATATATATATATATATATATATATATATATATATATATATATATATATATAAGAAAATTTTATCTTTGAAATTTCTAAAATCGAATTGTAATTCATATTTTCTCATCGTTATTCACATTTAATTATTCTTAACTAATAAGGGCACAAAGATATTAATAAGTTCTTAATCTGTTTATAGAATTCACAAAAAGAGATAAACTTTTATCAAAAATATACCAAAAATTATGTTAAAATTAATTTCATATAAATGGTTAGTAGACAATTTTTATTAGATATAATTTTTAATCGACGTTCACTTATAAAAAATAATTTCCTTCATTTCAATCCTAATAATTTTACTAAATATTGTGTTTAATTTTACAGAATATTTTCACTCAAAAGGTAAACTATTTTCATTTGATACAAAGATGAAAAAAAAAATTTCAAAAAAATATCTTTCTTACTTTAGTTACTTAATAGAGTTCTTAAATAGTTATGGTACAAATAATATAAAAACATGCAGAAAGAAATGAAGATTTTGCAGCAGAAGTCATTTTCTTCCGAAGAGGTATCACCAACGGGATTCCATGTATTGATGTTGTCTAGCATTTACTCAGGTGGAATTCGTCGTCTTATACGATATATTCTCTAGAGATAAAAGAACTTTTATCCCTGCTTGATGCAAGTAATCTTTCAATTGAAATCATCGCCTTTTCAGAATGTGGATCAGCATCATAGAAACATTCATTCCGTTCCTGAAATAGGTTCCAGAGTAAATTTTTTTATTTATCTTCAACTTCATATTTCTTGACAATAACTAAAAAGAAATATAGCTCTTATGAATGTTTTTTCTCTTTTTCGTTTTATTTTGTAATTGTAATTGTAAAGAAGGATTTTTATATCCATTTCATTGGATAATAAAACTAACAAGATATTCACAATCCTAAAGTTTTGCTCTAAATGAAAAACATATTTCGAACATTATATTATATATGACATTTATTTCATTTGAGAGGAATAAAGTTGCTAAATATGTTATCATAGGTTACTAAAATATATTAAGTAATAGATAGCAATGCGACATTACATGGAATGCTTAAAGTGACAAGCAATTTAGTAAATGCTTAGTTTGACGTAATTTATACGAAGCTCTAATATGTATATAAAAAATGTACTATGTATTATGTACGTCCACTGTAATAACTTCTGAAGGAAACTTTGGTTTCACTATGTTTCTCATAGAAATATTCATTATAAACATTAAATGTACTTGTTTGCTTACCTTAATATGAATAGGGTGTTAAGATTTAAGATTATATCCTTCCACGTTATTATACCTCTGATTTTCTGTATATTTAGAATAAACATGTAGGCAAATAATTATAAAAAGTAAGAATTTCTCTATCCTTTCCCTCTCTCTGCGTTTGCGTGTGGTGTGTGTGCGTGTGCGCACATGCTCTGAAAAAATTTGCATCAAGTGATGATTTGCAGAATAATGATTTATTGATTTTTAAGCAAATAACGTATCAAAATATCGATTTTTTGAAATATAAAATTTAAAAAATAACATATTTATAATTTTAATTGTAAAATGTTTTTCTCTTAAAGTTTTGGTTTGCGTATTGTAAATATAAATGTTCTCTTACACTCCACACTCCCAAAACTTACTTGGGAGTTTAAAAAAGTTAACCCTACCCTTTTTTCATTCATGGAAAACGAATAAATTTTAACTTCATATTCTTTTAAAGATCAAACATACGATGAAATTCAAATTCTTGCTCGATTACCTACTATATGCATGGGATTAATTAAAGAGAAATCTCATATTGAATAAATAAAAATATATTTCCAATGAATTTTTAATGTATATATCTGCGTGTCATATTTTAAAAATTATGTGATAAATAATGCTTTGTCTTATGCTCTTCCCTTTTTTTAAACTCGTGTATCAGCATTAACGCATTAAACACCAGATACCTAATTGTAAGTAGTTTAAATTATATATATATATATATATACCTTTCAAACTCGTAAAGCATAAATTATAAGTAACATCCTTTGATATGAAGTGTGTTATTTATTGTGTTTCAATAAACTTTTAAAGGATATTTGAACGCAGTACAACAATTAACAATATTAGTCAAATGAATATAAAATAAATATTAAATATTCTACATTTAACATTATTCGTTTAATTGTGTTTTTACATTAAATTGCAATTAGTTTTTTCTAGATCTCCAATTGTTTCAAATTAATAGATCAACTGATTGATAATCCAATTGTTTGAAATCTCAACAGATGAATCTTTGCTATAATCTCATTAGTATTCTATAATTATATATAAATATACAAGTTCTATATATGTAAATTTTTTATTGCAGACTCTTGATTTCATAGTCATTAAATTATTCACTATTTCATGTATTGGACATTATCAAATACAGTTGAACCTGTTTTTGTGCGGTAGATAGGGACAGCATAAAAATAAACGCACAAAAAAAATATTCAAAGATTTCATAAATTCTTACATAAAACAAACTAATTCGTGGAAATACTACAAAAAAAAACTTTTTTTATGTGGTGGATAGGGACTGCATAAAAAAAGTCCCATTTATGAAATATGCCAATTATTTATGAAATTTATGTAAGAGTACTTCCATAACAAAATAAATAATTAAATATTACACATGGAAATATTTTAAAAACATATAGTTTCTCATTGTATATACGGATAAGTCTTTAAAATGCACATACATAATTCATCGGTGCTCATCGTAATCCAAAGTCCTGTAATGAATAAGTTCAAAATCGCTTTTGTCACTTGAAGGTGCAATTTCAATTGATTTATTTTTTAGCAACATAAAGTAAGAGATAAGTTTTAGTGACGAAGGACGAGTTGTCAGTTGCTTGTAAAAATCACGATAACCAGCTATACATGACTGAAGCCCTTTTTGCAATTTTATACTTCGTTCATAACTGGTATCTATTTTAAGAAAATTCTTTTCCAATTTGTTGTAAAGCTGGATCCCTGCATATTTTTATCTATTCTCAAAGAATCCGGCTTCTTGTCCGTCTTTATAATTTATCAAATTATTAATAATGTCACTGTCATTGAAAGTTTCGTCTTCAATCAAGCGCAGGCTGCTGGTGTGTTGAGAGCAAACAACTGAATGCGCATTGTCGGGAGACTATTTAAAACAAATGAACAGTGCGTCTTGAAGAGTCTACATTTCAGTGGCGTAACGTACACCCCCGCATCACGTGGGGGGCAGGACTCTAGGGTCCCAAGGCCTGATTTACGCTAAATACGTATTTACCCAATTTATAAAATATTGAAGCCAAAACCTGATTTTCAGGGGGGGAGGTCCTAACATTCTACGTTACACCACTGGTAAGTAGATAGAAAACATTACAGTGGAGCCAAAGCCATTGAGTCCTGTCACGGAGGGGGACAAGACTCTAGGAGCCTAGGGCATGACTAACGCCAAATACGTATTTACCCAATTTATAAAAAATTAATGGCGAAACCTGACTTTCAGGGGGTAGGGGGTCATAACATTCTCCGTTGCGTCACTATTAGACAGATAGAAAACATTACAGTGGCTCCAAAGCCATTGAAATTATACACCGCATAAGAAAAATATCGCACATTAAAAATCGCATAAAAACAGGTTCTACTGTAATGTATGTACACTGGTTTGTAAAACTTAAGTAACAATGTAAATTTTAAGCAAATAACCATGAATTTGCATAAAAGGGAGGGAGGAGGTTATTTCGATCAGTACAATTCAATAGAAAGGTGATGCGTATATGTAAATGTCAGGAATAAAACGTCATAGGCAACGTGAGTCGGTGAGTGCGGTCGGCTCGCGTAGATCAAGACTATAATAAAAGAAATAATGGAAACGCAATTAAAGACATTCACTGCAAGTGCAGGTGAGTTTTCTCGTGAAATATGGTTAGAAAAATCTCCTGGAGGACCTTACGCGTGGAAGAATAATCGGAAAGCTGGAGGAGGGTCGTAATTTCACCAGAGTAGCTGAAGAATTCGCAAACAATAAAAGTATCGTTTTGCGCTCTTGGAAAGTCTTTCAAACCATAGGTACAGCTGTTAGAAAGGTGTATGGTGGCCGACCTATGAAGTCAACTGCTGTGGATGACCGGTAAATAGTCTTACAGGCGATACCAATCAGCAAGCGCCATTGCTCTGCAACTGTTTACAACCACAGGGTGACAAATGTCGCAGTTTACTGTAGCCAGGCGCCTTCAGAAAGATGGTCTATTCACCCACCGTCCTGAATACTGAATCCCTTAGAAAGTTGTTCATCGGTGGCGCCGTTCAGAGTGGTGTAAAGAGCACAAAAAATGAACATCTCTTTAAGGTATCCGACTACGTTCGGAACCGTGATTTTCAAAAGCACATAAATGGATAATTTTCATGATATTTAGTGTCACTTACATTAGAATATATGCATAAAATTGTTTTAAGGACCTTTTGACAAAAAAATTTATTCAAATAGAATATTTTGGCAAAAAATTAACTTGGAATAATCTTTTTTTTTTCAAATGTTCTCCTTTTGTGAAAAATGCTTCTATTAGAATAATATTTTGCCTGTATATAGCTCAGACCTCTGTTCAGAGGTTTAACTAGAATTTTTGAAACATATAACTTAGAAGTGGGTTTATTCATATTTTACGACAACAGAGGAGAGCAATTTTAAGAAAAAAAACGCGAATAATTATTTCAATTGGTGGTAACTCTGAAAATAATGTGAATTTTTCAAAAATTCTTGTTGAGCCTTTGTAGAGAGCTCTGACAGGCAAAATATTATTATAATAGAAGCATTTTTCACAAAAGGAGAACATTTGGGAAAAAGATTATTCTAAGTTAATTTTTTGCCAAAATATTATATTTAAATAAAAAAATTTTTGTCAAAATATCCTTAAAACAATTGTATGCATATATTCTAATCTGAGCGACACTAAATATCATGAAAAGTATCCATGTATGGTCTTTTTTTAAAATCACGGCTCCGAACGTAGTCGGATACCACAATAGAGCCGTGTCCTTTTTACGCATGAGAGTCGTTTCAGCGCCACAAGCGATTTTCATCAGTAATTGATTTGGAGAGTGGTTGGGACACGGTTTCATCCCAGTAACATCACGAAAAGACCGTTGCGGTGGACCCGGAGTTGTCGTCTGGGAATGCATTATACTGAGGGGGGAGTAAGCTCCACGTTTTATACAGAGGTTTTGTAACCGGTTACAGCTATTGCGATGAGGTGATCCTTCCCCTTGTGCGTTTGTTCTATCTGTGCTATTGTACCAGACTTTGTTTTTATAGATGACAACGCAGGGCCACACAAGATTACTGATAGGCAGCAGCTACACTGGAAAGTGAAAATATTATTCGAATGAACTGGGCAGAGTTCTCCTCTAATTTAAATCTCATAGAACATGTGCAGTACGCTTTAGAAAGACACCTTGTGACACGATTACATCCTCCAGGGAACATTCAACAACTAAAACAAATGCTGATTGAGGAATGGGATTCTTTCAATATGTGTTGGAAAATTTGTATGGAGAGATGGTGCGAAGCAGCCATTGAAGTAAGAGGGGAAGGCTGAGGAATATCTGCTTGTTGTTCTTCATCTTGGACAGACAATCATGTGTAACGATACTATGACTTCAATAAAGCCTTTTTTTGTTTGATCCTTAACTATATACATGTATTCATTTTTTAGCAACTATGCTTTCGTCATCATGTAAGTCCAAAATGCTGTCTCTCATTTTTGAATTTCATGTCTTTCAGTTGATTTCTCGGAGAATTATGGTAAAAAAAATTGCTGAAGTTTTGCACACTAGTGTAGTTATAAAAAATAAGTTAAAATATGCAACATTTTTTAAAACTGCTTTCACCGTTATAAATGTGTACTCTTCTTTAAATTCATTTGCATAATATTATTTTTCTGATTGTATTCTTGTTCAAGTAATTTACGATAAATAAGCAAATATTTCCTAAGCATATCCTAATTAAGAATGTTACACTTTCTTTTAAGTTCTTGGTGTGTTATTAGTAATCAAATTCTCCTTTTCTCTGGTACTTAATGGAGTAAATAGCTTAATTTCCATACAAAGGACTTTTAAAATTCGTATATACAATTAGTAATCTTTGAAACTTTTAGTCTCAGAATTAAACAACTATTGCCACAGGCATATTTTGCGCTATTTATATTTTGTTCTCAAGCACTCTTAATTCAGCGCAGTATTGAAATTCTAATTGGCAAGCGTCAACAGCAAAAAGATTTAAAGAACTAATCTGCTCACTCATTTCAGTTAATGAGTCTACTTAACCATGTAAGAGGGAAATCTTGTTTGTGCAACGGCCCTTTATGGAATAATTAAATGTAAGTGAAATTATGAGGAATTAATTTGTTGAACAAGAAATATTTTTGAAGTAATTTAATAACTTTAACATTAAAAATTGTCCAAAGTATTAATTATTTCAAATGAATGCATTTCTCCTTTTAATTTCTTCCATAAAATGAATAATGCACTTCATTTTGATGCCTAGGTATGTTCCTACTTTGTTCAATCTCGAAAATAAAGAAACATATTTTAGAAATTTTTACATTTTAAATTATATAAAAATATATAACAGTAAGAATTATTAGCCACGTTTGTACAATAGCAAACACTGCGTCTTAGGAACCAAGAATGCAGGCTTAAACAATGTTTATTGGCCTGCCAACCTTCGCCTGTAATTTTCCTATACTATTGAGCTATAGGGAAAGGAGAAAATCTAGATATATTATAAATGCGAAAGTTTGTGAGGATGTTTGGAAGTCTTTCACGCAAAAACAACTCAATGGATTTTAATGAAATTTTACAGTAATATAGCTTATACATCAGAATAACACATAGGCTATAATTTGTAGCATAGGCTGTAATTTATAAAGATTTGTGAAAAGTGTCCAAAATATAACGATATTTGTCAAATAAGTAGGAAAAAATTCTGCCTTCTGCAAGCAAATCTGGCTTGCGCTGCAAAAAGGCCCACCACAGCATATATCTATCTTTTGTTTGTGAAAGAACTCTTTTTGTTTTGGCTACGCAAGGCGCTCGCTTCTAATTAATTCCTGTAAACAGCATAATCCCTAATCTATTTTATTTCAGAATAAAACTAAATTTTGAAGGGAGATATTGTTATAAATCTCTCTTTATTTGAATGTTTTTAATGATTTTATTTTGCACATTTGGTAGTAAGAAATTGATCTTTTTTCAAAATAAATACTTTTATTGTTTCTGGTACTTACAGTAGATAAACTTTGTCTTTCACACTACATCATTTGGACATATTTCCATAGTTTGTTTGTGGTTAGTAGTTAATTATAACGCTATAATTTTAATTGAATAGGAGGATATTACATTTTTAAGTATAAAAATAATTATAACTACTCTACTGTATTTTTTGGAGTGAGTGAGTGAATATTAACGTCGCACAGTTCAGCTACACGAGGGCTTTTGGCAACGGACCACTCAATTTTGAACCATGGTCAAGTGACGTGGATGACACCTGAGCTGGCACCTCTTTCTCCTAACTACCACACCACGCCAACTTAGAAGGAATATTCTACCAATACTTAGCAGGAATATTGTTTGAAATCCACTCTTCCAAGATATATGGCAGCACGGGTCTTATGATGAGTATTTTAGCGGGGAAGGCGAACAATTTTGTAGCAGATATGAGTTTTCAGCTGACGGTGTTTTCAGCGGATTTCAAATATTATTATTTTTGTCCCGAAAAAATAGTTTATGTCAAAATTTAAGTGTCTTATGTTTTTGTATGTTAATGAAGACTTTAGAAAACGATTTGACTATTTATTTTAAGTGAACGGTGTATATAATTAATTTTACAGTGAAATATCTTTAATTAATTTATTATCTCTAACGGATTAAATTTCCGAAAGTGGAGTATTTTGTTTATGTACATCCCTTAATTTTCAATGTAGTGATCCAAAAAAAATATTGCATGAAAAAAACTGCAGTTAATCATAATGCGGTAGTTAAAGCATTAACGTGCATCGCACCCCTACATGACGGGTCTTACAAAGCTCTAATAAATCTCGAGCTATGAAAGTAGCTAGACATTTGCCAATTTAACTATTGTTATCATTTCGCTGTGTTTTTCATTGAATCTCCATTATAGCCATTATAATTTAAGAAATGGCGTTGCTTGCGAATATTACAATTTTAACATAAAATAAATATAACAGAAAGTAATATTAATGTATTACACTTTCAGATATATATAAATTACTCTATTTTAAGCGTTCATTACGCAACACTTTTAACAATGTGTTACTTTTGCTGAGCAGAGATCAACTTAGGAAGTTATTTTCAAAAATCGACCCTCAAGAGTGTTACGGGGAATTATAAACACAAAAAAAAAATTTTATCAGCTATTAGATCTACATACTTAAAATTTAACAAAGGCGTTTTTCTTTTCTTTTTTGTTTAGCTGAGATATGCAAAATGTGTTTTTTGTTTAATTTGCAATTCACGTAAAATTAACTCATGAAAAACTTCTTTACCCTTCAATCTGTGTTGTTTAATTTTTCAGTTCACCCGTGCGAAGAACGGGTATACCAGCTAGTATAATATATTTGTAATTGTTAGAAAATGAAATACACTAATACTAATTTAATAAAATATAACTAGAAAAATAAATAAACTACTTACTAATATAGCGTTAAAAATATTTGTATAAAATACTGATAAGATGAGCAAACTTACCACACGTCAATGCATCACCACGTTAATATTTCTCGCCAATACAAAATCGACCGAGAGTAGCAACGCATTAAAGTAAAAATTAGTATAAAAATAAGATCAAATATAAGTAAGTCTATATTTTTACTTAAAAACCTAAAATATTGATAGGAAATTTATTGGAATAGAAAGAGGACCCCCAATCATATAAATCAATTCTAATATAAAATAAAATACAACTTTTGACAATAAAGTTAGGTGAATATTCCTGTAACATTAACGTAAATGAAATATTAAGGAAAGTTGCCTTACTGTCCTTCCGAATAGCTACCCACCTCTCATAAACATGCACCACTGAGATCTGCTATACATGTCCTGGAAACTGTCCAAGAAGTCTTCTTTTGAGATGGAGTTCAAAAGTCTCGTCACATTCTCCTCATTTAGTCAGAAATATCGTCAAATATCTTTCCTTTCATAGCTAGTTTGAGCCTTGGGAAGTGGAAGAAGTCTGGAGGATTGAGATCTGGCGAGAATGGTGAATATTCAATTTACACCACCCATTTTTTTTTTGTACGGAACTGTTTTACGATGTTGGTTGTGTGAGGGCAAGCATAGTCGTGAACAAAAAACAATGAACCATGTTGCTTTTATACTGGGATCGTACTCTGCGTGGACGTTTCATGAAACGGGTCAAAATTTACATGCACCTAGCAGCATTCGTCATAAAGCTATCACGCGCACAGTTAATCGACGATCTTTTGCGATTAATTTACTCACTTTCTCAATGTTTTCGTCACCGACGGAGGTCGATGGTCTTTCGCTGCGAGCGTTGTCAGAAACACTTTCCTGGCCTTCTTGTAAACGAAGGAACCACTCGTACACACACTTCATGGACAGTGCTTAACCCTTTAGCGGGCAGTGGCTATTAGGTCTAGCCACATATTAAAAAAATTTTCTCCAAGCGAGTGTTGGATATTTAGTCTATCCATATGCGTTAATTGAAGCTAAAACGCATAAAAATCGATACAGATGGCAGCATGATACCTTTTTTGCATTTCATGCCCGCTGATGGATAGTTAGAAACAGTTTTCTCGATGTAAATCTGCAAATTGTATTTTGATTACTAATTTATAAATAAAATTTCTGATCTTTGAAAAAGATTTCGACATGTCTTAAGTAAATTTTTATCATCTGAATGAATTAAGCAAATGTGCATTTAAAAGAAAAAGGTTTTATTTAGGTTTTTGGAGCGCTTTTATTTGTGGATAGAGGCTCTATCCGCTGCCCACATAGGACAGAAAAATAAACTTGAAATTTTCGCTCTTCCTCTTCGAGAGAGAGAGAGCACTCGAATCACGTGAAGATGTTGCGGGTCGGAAATATAAATAAACTTTGTTTACAATATGTGGTACGAGATTCTTGGATTCGAAAATCTTTCATTGTAGCTTTTCTGTGCGTACCACTGTGCCTTCAAGCAATTGGTCCTACTTGCTTTGAAAAGTTCCTCAGTGAACAACTTATCAAATTTGTGAAATAGCAAATTTAAATCCTCAAAAATATTACTTTATTTCTAACTTTTTATATTAAAATTAAATAATGTATAAACAATGGATAGATACCAATTTCAATGTATATTTTAGTAAGTATATATTCTATGTTGCACAATTATTCTATTATTATTTAATTACACTTATACTTTGTATTTAATTGTTATTGAAATAGTTATTAGCATAAATGTTAATTTTTCATAAAAAGTTTATTGTGATATGATTTATTATTTCTGTCCTGAAAAGTAAGTTAAATGTATCAAGTGCGCAATGGCTATAATGTCTAGCCACCCAGAAAAAAATCATTGATCAGATATTTTTTGTAACTATATAATGTTTATAGGGGATGTGAACATTACATTTATCAAGTACTTTATCACAGAAAATTGTGTTTTAGTTGTGTGCCCGTTAAAGGGTTATTCTTCATAAACACGTGCCAACATCACATAAGTTTCTATCGGTGTCTTCAAATCTTAAACAAAAATTTAAAATTGATCTCTGTTCGTTCATTTTTCTGTTCTCAGTTAAGAACCAACGCACTAAACAAGCACTTTGTAATACAATTCTTAAGCGGAACACAAACGATGCTCAACTGAACAATGGTAGAGGCAAATGGTCAACACCTACCACTACGTACGTGCAGCGTTTTGTTTCGCAAGTGTTTTCAGATTGGCCGTTCTGACTTGACCGTTCATCGAACTTTATTGTCAGAGGCTGTATATTTCATTCTGTTAAACTTGTAGCTCCATCTTGTGAATTTATATATATATACGTTTAAAATGAAAACGTTTAAGACGAAATATTGGTTAACACGAAATAATACAACAGTCCCGACAAACTAGCATGTATTTTCCTGTATTTTTTTCTCTTAACAAGAAATGAAAATCGTTTAACACGAAAAGATTTTCCCTTATGGGAATGAACAAAATGCAGAAAACACCAGACACTTAATGAAATGTTTGAGAATGTTTGTGTCTGTATTATTGGCCTACTTTATTTTCGGAAGAATTCGTTGCTTATATGATGACAACGTAAGTAAAGCCTTAATTATATATATATATATATATATATATATATATATATATATATATATATATATATATATATATGTCATGATTTTGGAGACAGAATCAAATTAAAAGTTAGAAAAAGGGACGGTCTTTATTCAACCAATTCTACATCTGTTCTGATACCGAGAGAGGAGGAAAAAGCACGCCATGGTGGGGGTTTCAAGTGGATAACACTTGAAAAACATATGGTAAGTATCGCTGCTTTGAAGAGGGTGCTTTCAAGTTAATGCTGACATATGTTGACTATTAAATCTAACGATCTGAACTTAGACATGTTTATTGGCTAGGCCATATGTTCGGAAGAAATAAATGGGCGATTAGTTTGATACTTGAATATGAGAACGGAGAAAGATGGAGTCAAGTGCTAGATAGGGAGTTTAATTTTTAATCTAATTTAATTATCCTTACATTTATATATATGGCAGACAAAGACATTTTGGAGTTTTCTCAATGCTCAGAAAATATCATTGGTGCAGATTCTCAAGACTAAAAGGAAAGAATAATGCAGCTCCTGATCTCATGTTATCCGAAATAATGAATATCAGGAAAAGTAGGCACTGCTATTTAGATGCACATTCCAATAGTGAAATGAATAAAATGGACGACATCCGACAATTTGTTGACAAGTTGATGTTAAAAACGAAAATGCAAAGAAAAATATCAGATTTCTTTCCTAAAACTCAATATGTATTTCATTTTTCAAAGCACTTGAATTTTTAATTAAATATCATTAAATTCTTGTTGTTGTTTTTTTGTTTCATTGTTTTTAAATACATGCATATATACATGCACTATTTTTAAATACATGCATCTATGTAAATAAAGTGTACTCTAATGAGTTTAATTTTGTTGAAAATTCAAAATAAATATCAATATTTAATTACTGTTTATGAATTATCTTTCCTATAATGTTATTGTTGTTTAATTTCTTTCAATTTCTTGCCCGTTTTATGATTTTTGGTGAGACTTGTACATTTTCTTAAAAAATAACTTTTTCTATTTTTCAGGTTCATAAGACATATTATCAAAAAGTTTTTACACTATTGTTGATAATTTAAAACATCGTAGGAAGATGACACATTGCCCAATTTATTTATAAAAGCGATTTTTGATTTTTTTAAATCTATATCTATATTTTCCTTACATCAATTTTTCATGTTTTAAAAATTATAATTATAATACGAATTTCATTTTTTTTTTCAAAAGTATACTGACATTTTTTTCAATTATTGTTTTCAATTATTGTAATGCAATTAACACAAATGTCTTACAGGAAATCATCAAACCCAAATTGATTTATCCTAATTGTTTATTATTTTTTATTTAAGTAAATTCCTTATTCAAAACATCTTATTCGGTTCAAGTAAATCAATTTGAATTTGTATTTCTTAAATTTTATATCTATTTTTACATAAAAAATGGGTACTTACGTACTATCGCAACAATGCCAACTTTCAAGATAACTCGCCAAATTGGCAACCATGATTTCTCATATGTCAAACGCGTTGAAGTGGTGACGATCTGCTTCTTTTCATATAATGTCGTAAATACTGATGTGGTAATAGTACGTAAGTACCAAAAACTGAATAGTTAAATTTTTGCATTATATTTACATTACTTTCTTTTTTCCTTAGGAATTCTATCCTTCTGGTGAATACATAATTCGAGAAGGTGTAAATGGAGATACATTTTTCATTATCAGCAAAGGAAGAGTAAGATTAAATTTTAATTTTTTAACACTTCATTTGGAAATTGGTCTTTTATAAAGAATATTTATTAATTCTTTAAACTATTAAGAGGCTAGAGGTCAATACAATTACTCGTATTAATATCAATAGAGAGAAATGGAATATTTCTTACATTTTAAAAGTTATTGTAATACTCATATAATTGGCTCAAAAATATTAGATTGGGCTGCCTATTATTGAATCTTTTTAATATCAATCTGTGGTGAAAGATACTCAAAAATATTCATCTCACAAAAGAAAAAAATTAAGCCTTTCTAAATAATATTAAATTTTAATATTTTTTTTCAAGTTTAAGTATTGGATAATTTAGCAGTTTAAATAATTGGTATTATTATTTAATTTTACTTGTTCGCACCTGATTTCTCTCTATATTTTTTCCAGCTTTGTAGTTTTTAATTTAGAATTATCAGTATAGATGTTGCGTATTAAAATGATTCTGTTATGGATTATTAGCATAGATCTATAAAAAGAATACTCAGTTTAGTTAAAAATTACTTCAAAATCACATGTATCTTAAACCATTTTTGAAACATTTTTGGGAAGAGAAATTTACCTTTTATAATAATTTTTTTTGAATTACCTTTTTTTACCTCCTCCTTATTCTCCTTATTTCCTCTTTATTATCCTTAATTTTCCTTTTAAAATATAAACTCTAAAATTGAACATTTATCAGTGTAAAATCAATTCCAATTCAATAGCTAGTATTACCTCGTTTATTTTCATTGAATAAAGGGAAAATATATAGTCATTGATGAATGAATACTTACGATTGAATGAATATAGTGATCCGATATGAATTACGTATGTTTCTTAGAAAGACACTTTAGTAATATGCTTGACATACGTTTTATAACCTTAGTCGACGAAGCTAACAATTTAGAAACATAAAAGAACCCACCTTAACTCATTCACACTGCTAGATGCATCTTTCAGAAGTACAGCAAGTTGTAAGGCAACACACACAATCAATTCGAAATATTATACCTCCATTGCAGACAAAAGAAAACGAAAACAAAATATTCTTATGGAACAAAAGCACAAAAAGTGTGGTTTGCAGAACGCGATATGAATGTGTCTCAGGAAAACAAATGATTCAAAGGAAACCCTTCAATTTCCTTTTACAAATGTATGAAACCAATAACGAGTTGTATGGCTTTCTACTTTACTATATATTCATTTGTTTGTACATATCAAAAAGAATATTGGAAATCAATAATGTGAGAACGTCTGTTCTCAATTTGTTTCTTGAAATAAACGTGTGTTTCAAAAATTAAGTTACTTGAAGACATAGAAGAATGATTATGTTTGTACTGCATATATATTTATACATATATGCATGCAAATTTGGAATGAGGTGCTAAAATATACTTACATTCTGCTTTTATTATGGTATTCGGCATAAAATATTCTTGCAACCAGTTATATCACTTTTGTTTTACTTTTCTATTAACAAATCTTGCTTCACTGTCTGTACATCTATATTTGAAAATATTTTTGTTCATCATGTTTTATTGTAGACATAAAATGTTTATATTATGTCAACTACATCATAGCTTTTAAATTTCCTTTTGTAACTTGGAAAGTATTATTAATTGAACATGCGTATATAGATGGGTTCCAAAAATTATATTCACGTTTCAGTTACGTTGATGCAGTCTAAAAGTTTTTCGAATGCACCCTGTAATAACTGTCAACTAGAATTTCAAATCCTTTGTAGAACCCAACATAAAAATTTCACATGCATAAGGCATATACAGGGTGTAACAAAACTCTGCGGCAAAACTTTAAGGGGTGATAATACACATCAAGACAAACAATAGTAAATAGGAAACTTAGGGTCCCAAACGTTAGATGCCATTAAAGTTTAGGGACCGAAATTTAAAATGATTATAAAAAACGGAAAAATGGGTCGATTCGTTAGCGATTTTCACTAAAATTATTCTTTTTGTCAGTATTTTCTTAAAAAAATAAATTTTAAAGATAAATCTAAAAAAATATAAATAGAGGTGCTTTAGACTTTGAAGTAAAAAACTAATTTTTACTGTTACTTTTTGTATCATATTAAATCCTTTCAAAAGCTTAAGACTTAAACTTAAATTTTGAGCTCAAAATTTGAATCGTTGGGGGTGGTTAAGAAGCGCAAACTCAACTGTCTTCAGGAGGTGAAATTTGAACTCACTTCCTTCCCTGGACACAGTTCAGTTTTTCACGATCTTGGATGCTCGGTCGTAGATTAGGCAGCAGCTACTACCCACTAAACGTAAAATAAACGAGAGAGGGATGACAATATTAAATAAAAAAGTTATTCATAACAGACACGAGCAATTTCTCCCTTCAATTATGCAAATCACTTGATTTGCATGCAAAGTGTAGTACACAAGGATTTAACTGTATGGTGCTAGTTGTATGCATGGTAGTAAAGTTGTACCGCAAAGTGTTCCAACCAACATAAAAGCTCATATGTGGTTCCAACATGACGGAGCGAATGCACATTTCAGCGCTGATGTGCGAAGTGCATTGGATACAGCATATCCAGGGCGATGGATTGGGTGGGGTGGTCCGGTAAATAGGCCGACACGCTCGCCTGACCTCTCCTTCCTAGACTTCTTCCTCTGGGGCAATATGAAGAGTCTTCTTTACGTAAGCCCCGTTGACTACGACGAAGCCCTGGTTGCGAGAATTGCCGTCGTAGCAGGCAAAATCCGGGAGATGTCCGGGGTATTTGCTAATGTTCGACATTCCCTCCGCCGATCTTTGCTGATGGGCACTTTTTCGAGCAGTTTTTGTGATTCCGTAAGAAAATCATGCGTGTACCATTTTCTACGTGCCATCATTCCTTCAACCTTCATTCATACACACTACGTGCGTACATCAAATTGTTTCTTTTTTTATTTTGAGCAGAGAAGTTGTTCATGTCTATTATGAATAATTTTTGTTTAATTTTTTCATCTCTCTCTCGTTTACTTTACGTGTAGAAGGTAATAGTTGCTGTCTGGTCTACAACACCAAGTCCTACGACACCAAGATCGGGAATACCTGAATTCTGATCAGAGGGAAGAGGTTTTCAAATTTCCATTCCTGAACACAATTCCGTTTGCGCTACTTAACCACCACCAAAGATTCAAATTTTGAGATCAAAATTTAAGTTTAAGTCTAAGCTTTTGAAAGCATTTAATGCTATACAAAAAATAACGGTAAAAAAAAAGTTGTTCCTTACTCCAAAGTCTAAAGCGCCCTCTATCGACATTTTTTGAGATTTATCTTTAAAAATTATTTTTCAGAAAATGCTGACAAAAAGAATAATTTTAGCAAAAACCGCTAACAAATCGACCTATTTTTTCATTTTTTATAATCATTTGAAATTTCGGTCCCTAAACTTTAATGGTGCCTATCTCCTTCGGAAGACGTTTGGGACCCTAAGTTTCCTATTTACTATTGTTTGTCTTGATGTGTAATATCACCCCTTAAAGTTTTGCCACAGAGTTTAATTACACCCTGTATATTGTGTCCTCGCCTTTAAATGTTGCTTGGTATCTCACAAAATTTTGTTAATATGATATGCTTAGGTAAGTTTCAATTTTTCAGTTACCTGTATCCAATCTGAAAAAGTTTCGATTGCACCCGTTATTAACTGTCAATTTAAACTGTAATTTAATCTTGAGTTTAAAGTTGTAGCGTAAAATACCTTCCTTTGTCCAAAATTCGCTACATAACATGAATAATAGGTTGTGTTCATTCCTGATTGGTAAAATCTGCAATTTTCCGTTCCGCCGGCGGAAATCTTTGGCGGTATTGGCAACAACACGCAATCTACACATGCTAAAAAATATTACTTCTCATTGGTTTTTCATCCTTTTTTGATGTTTTTTGAAAAAGGTGTTATTGATAAGGATAGACTTTGATTTCTTTTGAAAATGTGGTGATAAAAAGTTACCAGCAGGTAATATTCCGTTTAGCCTCCGTTGTTTCATGTTTGGTGAATCTACTACCTGCGCCGGCGAAACGGAAAAGTACCTTAAATTCTAGTACTTTTTTAAGAATGTTTTGATTTTGCTCATTATAATATAACATTTTTGCTCTTGATTTTATAACTTAATAATACTTTTAAAATAATTACGAGCTTGAAGTTATGCATCATAAAAAGTGCCGTGTTTTAAGACCACATAAATATTTACATTGATTTTTCGGGGATTCAGAACATATAATTGAAATCAATAATTAATTTAAGGACTCTTTAGTTTATATAATTTCGCAACTTCTGTACCATTGTTATTAATACCGTTATATTTTCAAAATAAAGCACATGCTGCATAACTGAAGTAAAATAAAAGAAATATATCATTTTAAAGTTTTACAAAAAAAAACTTGAAATAACATTTAAAAAAAAAGTAACTTTTTTCTTTCATAATGAAGTTCGGAAAATTCCAACTTGTAAGGCTTGATACTGCCTTAAAAAACAAACAAAGGAACTAGTTTGTAAGCCCTGACAATGACAAAATACTTGATAGAGTGTATTTACACAATTGGCAATTCCCAAGGCAACATGGATACTGTGCTAGCGGTACAATATTGACCTGGCACTCGCTTAAGAATTCCGTGAAGAGATGGAGAACAAAAGATGGAGCATTAGCTTGCTTTCCAACTAATTTAAGTAGTTCAGTTTCCAGCCGAACAAGTGTTCCGTGCCCGTTTCGTTCTTAAATGCCTTATATAATTAAGGTATTCCTCCGAAACACACATTGTTCGTGTTAAGCTAAACTCACACACTTCAGTAAATTTAATAAATATTTTCAAAAGCTTTGAGAAAACTTCTTCGTAACAGATAGCACAAAAATAATATATATTTTCAAAGATAAATGCATGCGTGCGTGTGTGTGTGTGTGTGTGCGCGCGCACAATGATCATTAATTACTGTGTGTGTGTGTGTGTGTGTGTGTGTGTGTGTGTGTGTGTGTGTGTGTGTGTGTGTGTGTGTGTGTGTGTGTGTGTGTGTGCGTGCGTGCGTGCGTGCGTGCGTGCGTGCGTGCGCACAATGATCACAATGATCATTAATTATTGTGTGTGTGTGTGTGAAACGTTGTAAATATTAAAGAATATTCATGCTGGCAGAATAATAGGTATTAGATCTATGACACAATTCATGAATTTATAACTTAAATACCTTACTTAATACAGATTTAGTTCTTATAAACTTCATAATTCCATTTCATTTATTCATATTTAGTATTAAATTTATAATAATAAGCAATTCTTGAGATTTTTTTTATTATGTTACTTTGCTCAGTAAAATACGAACTTACTTGCCATGAAGTATTCTCCACTTAAGATGAAAAATAACAATTAAAACTTTTTATGGAAAATTAACCAACAGTATTAGTTTTTCCATGGTAAATGAAGTCATTCAAATAAAAAAAATACCGCATTAATACAAAGAAAATATGATTTTATAAAATCGCAAGTATTGAAAAGACTGAATGTTCAGCAGAAACCTTGTCCATGCACAACAAATTATATTCCAATCGTTTTTCCCTATAAAATGGTAATATTTGTTACCTTATTCATCTGTATATTATTTTTCGAATACACTTTGTTGCACAGAGTGTCCCAAGATTATTGGAACAAACTTTAAGGGAAGGTAGGGACATCAAAAGGATTTTGATTTACATAGCAAACCGTGGTCGGAAACGTCTTCGTTCGGCTGTAGGTGGCGTTGTTAAAGCAGTGGAGGAAACAGACATGTATTACCGCCGGCATTTGAGCTGCAATCGTCCGCACAGTAGTATGAAACGTTTTACGAACACCGAGCTGGCAGATATGCACTTTATTTACAGATCGGCAGAAGGAAATGCACGAGCATCAGAAAGATTTCATCGCGAAAGATACCCACAGAAAGATGCACCGGACCACCGAATGTCATAATTTGTGCGAAAATGGATCATTACAAGGTAATGGGCCTGGCGAGACACAAGTGACAGGAACTCCCAGCATGACCAAGTTTTAACCAACAGATGTTTCAGATGATCTCAGTTAAGAGTCTATTCGTTTCTTGTACCTGTCAAACTACTTTGCCAAGACATTTCCAACCATGGGTTTCTATGCAAAGTTGAATCCTTGTGATGCCCCTTACCTCCCCTTACAGCTTGCCCCAATAATCCTGAATTTTTTTTAAATTTATTAAGTTAATAGGTTGCACTTCCCTTGAAAACTTAATTTTTTTAAACTTGGTAGAGATATCTTACAAAGGACATCTATGTGGTTTTATGAATATAACACGCGCGGCTCGACAAAATTGAATTAGTGATAAAAATGTTATATATATGTTACCGTTAAAGTGTATAATTCGATTATTTCATAGAATAACTAGGTATTTCATAAAATAACTAGACAAGTTAGTTAAAGTATATAATAGATGAAAAATTTCATGCTTTACCTAGTTATACTATGAAATAACTAGGTATTATGTAAAATAACTAAGTAAAGACCGTTAAAGTAAAAAATAAACAATTTCAAAGATATTTTATAAATCAATTGATCATAAATAACTAATATCTTTTGAAAAATACATTTTACCTCCTTTGCGGATGAATAATTGATAAATAATAAGGGAAAGCAGATGATATAATTTATTATTGCTCATATTGCTAACATTAGTTAAATAGAAAGGGGAAAAGAGAATACGTGTTTCAAAAATAGGTTATATTTAAATATTACCAATAAAAACACATACTGGGAATTAAAACCGTTGTTTCATAAAAAACATAGTGTGTAAACTTTTTAAAACAGTAATGTAAGAGAATATTAATTTATGTGATACCTTTGTTTTATATATACTTTTCATTATTTATTAGATCAAGGATTGCTGGGATGACACTTTGGATTGCACTGCTTATTATTTTTGAAAGAAACACACTGTTTAGTATTGCACATTTTTTTTAGACGAGCACTTTTTAAACCCTTGTCCTGTACAGCAACTTTGAGATGTTGCAACAGATCGAAGCGTTGTGTCAATATCTGAAACTTCTTCAATGAAAATTAATTCTCGCTGACATTAACTGAACTGATATCTAGAGTACAATTGTTTTATATTCCGCCTAATCGGAAAAATTCATCCCAATATGCAGCTAAAAACGGTTAAAAAAACTTTCGAGTGTCGTATTTCTTACTTTAACGATCAAGTAACCGTTATTCTATAGAATAACATAGTTAAATCGTAGAATTCGATAATTTTATATACTTTAACTGACTGATCTAGTTATTTCATGAAAAATACCTAGTTATTCTATGAAATAAAGGATTTCATGCTTTAACAGTAACATACATACTAAAATATATTTAAAAGATCTAATGAAAGATAATGGTAAAGAAAGAAGTGAACAAAAGAATTAATCCTAGAAAAATAAACGCGCACAAGTATATGCATTTCTTTCATTGAAAAAATCGAAATAGCTGGAAAAAAGTTTTATGCAAATATTTCTTTTAACGCCATTCCATTTGCAATTTCACTATTTATTTTTAAAGATTTCTACGTGCAGTTATAAATAGTAATGTTAGACGAATAGTTACATTGGCGATGAAACTGGATATTACAAGTAAAAAAAACAATTCTCGTTTTTAAAGCTGTTCTTCGACATTTGAGAATGATATATCCTTTAGAACTACACAAAATGCATTAAAGGCAATTCCCGACAGGGAGTCATACATTTGTCTACTTTGCTATTTTAAAAGGAAATAGAAATAAAATAGATGTTTTATAACATTTCCTCTAGCATTTAACTTGCCGTATTATTTCCAAACTCTGGGAAAGAAAACTTATCCCAAAATCCAGATTTCAAAACTTTAATATAAAATAAATCATTTTAATTTTTATTTGTTAAATGTTTAAAGAAGAGAGAGGAATTCTGAAAAATCAAATACCTGGTTTAATTAAAATCCAATCAATTTTTTTTCTTAATATCAGATTTATACCGCAGAAATTTTCGAACTAAATAAAAAAAAGCATAAATATTACGTCAATTATATATTCAGCTAATATGAAGCGAGTGTGTATTAACGTCTGGAGCAACACAAGACTTTAGTTGAAGGACTTCGGTCCTCGTCATTTACGTCTTCGTTAAGTAACGAGGGCAACACCCGAGTTGACACCCCACTCTCCAAACTTCCATACCACACCACCGTGAGGGCTTTTATCCGTGACAAGTTTAACGCGTATCGGCACCTATACGCAGTGAGTCTTCAGTGGCACCAGGAATCTAATCTTGAATTCCAACCATAAGTTCGTGACAATGACCTCTAAGCGACAGTGGCTACTCAACTAATATGAAAGCTGTAATTTTATATTTGCCTCATCTTTTATTGTACAATTGATTTCTGTATTAGAATTGTAAAAAATATGAAAAACCAAATCTTAATGAAATAACATACATTATTTATGATTCAAGTTATACTAGCATTAAGTAGACACAATATGCAATTGCAAATAATACCCCGAAACTTAAATTTTGGTTGATTGGATTTATTATCCCATTTCATAAAGTTTGTGCGTGCGCGCTAAACCAAATCGTTTTTCTTTTTAATTATCCTATCAATTAAGAATCGAAATGGATAAGTAAAATATCCCTTTCGTTATTATTTGAATCATGAAATTTAGTAAAACAAGGTGTAACGTGAATAAAAATTTTATTATTTCTTTTTATTAATTTGACCTATATATATTTTGATTTCTTTTCCCAAAAACCATATTTAATTTTAGAATATATAAGTACCTTTAAAGAAATAAATTACTTAAATAAAAAAAATAATTTACTTTCCTTTGAATGGTATGAAATAATCATATAAATGTTTATATGTTGAAAATATTAAGGAAGGAATCTGGTATTAAGGTATCCGAACACGTTCGGAGTACTTTTTAACAAAATAACATATTTAAACATTACAAGATATCTTTTAGGACTCATTACCAATAAATACTACTATTTAAGTAACAATATTTTAAATAAATTAACTAAATTTTACAAAAGATACAATCATAAGTGAAATTTTAGCAATATTTTTGAAAAACTTCAAAGCAGTTAGTGAAAAAAGTAATAAATATATATTAGTAAAAGTATTACTTAAACAAATTACATGCGATTATCTAGAACATGTACTAAAATTTCAATGTTTTATTAAAATTTGACAAGAGCTGATTGAGTAAACATTATAAGAAATATTACATTCTTTATGAGAGACCATTATTTAAATAACAAGCCATAACTCAAAAAGTATTCACACAATAAGAGATATTTTTCTACATTCTCTAGAAAAGAACATAAATATCTGGTTCAAAAAGTTTTACAGAAATACATTCGAAATATTTTGAGTTATCCGACTCACTTTGATAGATTTTGAACAATTTAAATACCCACTTCTGGTAAATCAAAGACCACTTCTGGTAAATCAAAGATCCACTTCCGGTTTTTCTAACTTTACAAAATTAATTGTAACTTGGCCTCTTTAGTTAGGTAGAAACAAAACAAAGTAGGTTTCGTAAAGCCAAAAGATAAGTCTATTCAATAAGATAAAAAACAAAAATGTCTGTCTTGACCTAATTTGGCCATTTTAAACATATATTTCTTCAATAACTACAACTTGATCGAGACTCATATTTATGGGGTCCATCGTCAATAGCTCTCGTATTGCTTTATAGTATGGTGGTAACCCTTTCGGGGGCCATTTATTTCTCTTTTGAATTTCTCGCAGTTTTAATGCTTAATTAACAATCAGAATATAGCATTCTAGGAAATATATTTTATTTTGCCGAATGTTGTTTACGTTTAAATTTTAGGAGTGGAAAGAAAGCTTCCCAAGGAACTATTCACTGTCCTAAAGAAAATGAAACTTAATGGTGATTATTTTCCATGTGAAAATATAAGAAGCATGTTTAAATGCGCAAGGGGACATCACATCCTGCACACATTTTAGCAGGTCCTCTCTCCTTGTCTCTTTCTGCTACATTTACTACCGCGTCTATAGTTGGAAACCATCTTTGGCATATGATTTTCCCTCACTGACAGCGCACATCATCCAGAACTACACAATTTGCTTGAAAACTAGCGAGAAGTCCTTTCCTTTTTCTTGGGGGGGAATATCCGCCTATTATCTGACGATCTAATGCAGGGGTGGCCAATCCGCGGCATGCGTGTCACTGCACGGTGGAGGTGTAACAGTAGCACGCGAAGACATATTGAAAAATTAAAAAATTTGAAAAGACAATAAAAAACGGGGTTTTTTTTACAATTTTATTCAAATACGTTTGTCCCCGACACACACACCCTCAAAATTTATTTTAAATAAACTTAATTGAGTTACAATATACAATTATCATCTAGAGAACACTCTTTCAATGCTGTGAGATTTGATTTGATATTAACGTCGCACTGTTCAGCTACACGAGGGCTTTTGGCGACGGACAGCGTAATTTTGAACCATGGTCAAGTGACGTGGACGACACCTGAGCTGGCACCCTCCTCTCCTAACTACCACACCAACGGGAGGACATTTCAGCTCTCGACAGATTTAACGTGCATCGCTGCCCTACACGGCGGGTCTTTAGTGGTACTGGGCTCGAACACGTGACAAGGCAAGCCACGATCCGATACCTATACCACTCGGCTACCGCGGCCACTCAATGCTGTGAGAGCTAGTTTTCAAAAGTAAATGCTCTCTGGACATTTTCGAATTTGAGGAAACGTGACGGCCTGATTTTTTGAACATTTTTTAAAAAGATTTTAGGTGACCAGTAAAATGATAGAGTTTTATGTTTTTTATCATTTATTTATATGTATTTTAAGAGTGTGTATATAAATTTTAAGCAAAAAATATCTAATAGAACGTGAGTTATAGCACTCTGAACACACCCACCTCGAAAAAATAAACTCTCACTTCCTCCACGATTCCGTTTGAATGGCTTATTTGAAATAAATAAAACTAACGGTGTTTTAATCTATAAACTTAAATGCACCGAATGAAGTAAACTCAGTTGAAAATATCAAAAATTGGATTTTTGGTAGACTTCTGAAGAAAAAGTTTCGAATTTCATGGAGTTTTTTGTTATGTTTTTGTTATAAAAAATAGAAATGTTTCGAATTTTGGAATGATCGTAGAGTTCATTTGGTGTGTATATATGTGCTGAGTCTACCCTATAAATTTGAAGTCATTCTGTCAAACCGTTCTTGAGATATGAAGGAAAGTTTGAAAACACAGTTTTGAGAAAAACGCTTTTAAAGTTTCGATTAAAACAATGAAAATCGTAACTTAGAGCTACGAACAGCTGCTCTTTTAACACCTGCTTCTTTATAACGACTTCGAATTTTAAAAAATCACTTTACTACCGTATTCTAGACATGTTGAAGAAGCAATTTATGAAAAAAAATACAGTTTGATTTTTGAACCCATCACATGGGTAAACCTTCTTAAAATATCTGGAAGAAAACAGTGAACTACCTAATGAGTTGGCTATGGGATTTACATTTTCTTACCAATATTACAGAACATTTAAATAATTTAAGTTTGCAGGGAAAATATAATTTCTTCTACCCTTCTAGGTAGTATTTTTTTGTGAAGAAATCTTTTTTTTTCCCCATCTCAATTTGTGAGCTAAAAACCTAAGTTTGTATTTTTGTCATACTTATTACATTATTCAGAAATTTCCGCTACTTCTATAGACTTCCATTAAAAAAATGTGCATTTTGCTTAAAAATCTAAGTATAAGCCCATAAGTAACATTTTTTCCAGCTTTTCTCATTTTTTTTTGTTTGTAAGAAAAGTTGGAAAAGGCACTCATAATATTTTTATCAAATAGTGGAATTCTTCCCAAAAAGGTTGGTCATCCCTAATGTAATGCTGTACTGAATGATAGCTGGTCTAAACTTCTGTTTCTTTTGTTCACTTGCCACAGTATGAAACTATGATGGAAATGTCAGAAAGAAAATAAAATATTAGTATGGGAATTAGTCTTCTCATCGTTATAATAGCAAGAGCAATATATTTACAATGAGTTTTGTACTTCCCACAGGTGTATTTTGTAAGATCATGTAGATGGGAAGTAATCTTCCCAAGGCCTACGAAAGGATTAATATAACTCTCGCTCACTCACTCACTTAATAACTACAAAAAGTTTTCGTATCACCAGATTGTAATTAATTCAAGATAGGAAAGATAATGTAATAAATACTAAACTTTCAAAGTAAATAAAAGTGAAGTTATTATTTTAGAATCAAGTTATCAATTAACTTTTTATTTTGCATTTATTTTCTAGGTAATTGTTACCCGAATGAAATTCGACATCGAAGAGCATATTCGATACTTAGGAAAAGGCGACTACTTTGGAGAGAGGGCGCTTCTCAAGTAAGAATTGTTCTTTCCTTTTCTTAAATTGTGTTTGACATGAGAAACCATTTATATAAACCGATTTCGAGAAAACTACTTTTAGGAAAAGATTTCCTCTGAAACGTGAGAGAGTGTTTAAATGAATAGAATATACTAAAGAAAGTCACTAAGTTCTAAGACAATTTAAAACTCTTCTGATAGAGTTACCTGTATGTGCAGTGCATGCAGAGAATGTCGATCACGATTTTTGAAAAACATGTTTCTTTACTTACGGTTGCTTTGTTTTCCGAGAATTTTATGAGATCTTTATATTTTTTCAGCATTGTGGTAAAACTTTTTGAATAAGATTCATTGTGTTATAAGATGCGTTTTTTATTCTGCAGTAATAAATAAATTTAAATTAATAACCATATATCACACTAATACACTGCAGAAATTATTTGAATATATTTTAAGCTGTGTTTGTAATTGCTAAATTTAACCCCCCCCCAAAAAAAAAGATTATGCTTAAGAATGCCTAAATTAGAATAATAATTATTATACTATTAGTCAAGAAAGACTAATTTAAAATGATTTTCTACATTAGAGTAAACAATAAATTTTGGAAAAGATAAAACAGGTTAAGCACAAATGATGAACCCGATTTTAAAAAATCATATAATCGAAAGTACTGAATAAATTTCAGTAAGTGATAAATGAATGTAAAGAGAAATGTACTAAGTTTTTTTCCACCAATGATCAACAGTACATTCAAGATCGCTTTGAATGAAATCCAAACATGGCGACAATGACATAGAAAAGATTTTGCGTATTACACGGTTATTTTTAGTTATGTCGGTACAAAGTGGATTTAGATATCGCTACGGAAAAGAAGCACCAACCAACAACATTCTGCGATGGTACAATCAATTTTAGAAAACAGGTTGCTTGTGTAAAAAGAAAAGCCAAGTGTCTCGGAAGAAGCAGTAAGAAGGGTGAGGCAGAATTTTGTTCGAAGTTCATGGATGTCTACGAGAGTTTCCACCTGTGAACTTGGAATGTTCCAGAAAACACTATGGAAAATGTTGTGAAAAAATTAAATTTCGGCTTATTTGCAATTGAAACAGCAAAGAACAGAGGAAGACAATTAATCACATGTGCAGTATTACGAATAATTGATAGAATGATGCTACAAAATGGATGGAACGAAACAAGTTACAGATTGGACATACGCCGTGTACAAGAGAGTCACATATCGAACATGTGTAACAAAAAAATTAGTATTTTTCTCTTTACATTCATATATCACTTATTTTAATATGTGCAGTAGTTTCGATAATATAATTTTTTAAAATAAGATCCATCATTTGTAATCACCCTGCATTTTAATTTATTAAGCTGCATCTTTAATTGTTAAATTTAGCCCCCCTCCAAAAAAGTTATGTTTAAGAATACCTAAATTCGAATAATAATAATTATACTTTTAGGCAAAAAAAGACTAATTTGATACGGTTTTCTAAATTAAATTAAAATATTTCTAAAAAGTGTATATGGGATGTTAATACACATTTTAAACTTTTTTTATCATACCCTAGTCTATACTTATGTACAAAAGCATCATTTTTTTAAAAAAATAATTAGATCTTAGTTTTGTTTTTTCTAATTTTACTAACCATGAATCTTTTGGGTTCTTACGTATTATTGAAACCGTATTGACAACATTGTATGAAACGAAATACATGGTTGCCAATTCAGCACGTACGACACATGCGAAATCGGGGTTGCGAACACCAACTTGGCGAGTTACCTTGAACGTTGACATTGTTGCAATAGTATATAAGTACCATATTTTTTTCAGTCACTTTATATTACTTAAAATTAAAATGTAAAATGTTCACAAGAATTTGTATTTTCTTACAGCATTAAATTTATTTATTTGCAGCTATTAATTTATTTACAATTTCATGTAAATTTATTGTGATCTTTAAAATGATTATTTATTATATTAATTAGTGATGTAGTTTTATTTTTATGAAAGGATTGAATTAATATAGCTTTCTTCAAAAAATGTACAGTACCTCTCTTCTATTATACTACCCAATTTATACTTCTAAGAACTACAATACAATTCGCGCATTGTTTTTAAAGTTTTGCTGTAACTCCAACTATACATTTCAAATCATTAAAACATTTAAGTTATGTAAAAGTGCACAATTTAAAAGTGTGTATAATTCTTTAAGTTCAATAACATTCTTGTTTGCACTTTTTAATAACTTTTCTACATTTAGTCTATGGACAAAGTTCTTGAGATAAAAATCTAATACTTAATATACAGAAGTTAACGATCCTTGAAAGAATTATTTTTATTCCTTGGAAGTATGATTTAAAGTTAAAAGATATTGATAAAAGCAAATTTTCATTTCTACAAAACATTTATAGAAAAGTTCTATTCAAATAAGTGATGAACTTTTTAACTGTTTTTTTTTAAATAAAAAGAAAACTTTCCAATGATATTCATATTTAAATGCGTATTTGAATAAACAAAATGATAAAAATTCATTAATAATTTGTTACGGAATCCATTGTGGGAAGTATTTTTAAAAAAGGACAAAATTCATCTTTAAAACTAGATCTTGACTCTTACGTTATTAAATATTTCAAATCATTTCGGCATAAATGTTAAAAAACGTATTGTTTCCCCAAATTTAGTTTCCCATATTCGCTTTCTGACTCTCTTTCTTGAATAAATTAGAAAAGAATCCATTAAAAACCAGAAATTTCATCTCTCCCCCCTGAAAAAAGAATCTCTCTCTTTATTCCTTCAAAGATCACAAAAATAAATTTTTCAACGCTGAAGCAAAACTCTAGGAAGAAGAGAACGTATTCCTTTCTCATTTTATTACAATTAATTTAAATTTGTTCTTGTAATTCCAGCGAGGACAAAAGAACTGCCAATGTCATCGCTGCACATCCGGGAGTGGAATGTTTAGCTTTAAACCGAGAGTGAGTTTTTGATAAAAATTAATTTCTTTACTGCCTTGAAAAAATATTTTACGAATGCAAATATTTTTCTAAAGCTCAATTATTTTACCGGAAATTATTTTATACGACAGCTGTCAAATGCTATTGTGTATATTTCTAGCTAGGTTATTGTTAGAAAATTTCAGTTTTAACTATTTCAATATTCGCAGAATGATCTCAATAAATACATATTCTTTTTTTATAATATGTTCTTGAATTAATTCACTGGGCTTGGTTAGTTAAAAAGCTTTCAGAAATAAAATTAATAAAATATCTTGCAGGTCTTTTAAAGAATTAATCGGAGACTTGAGAGAATTACAGGATAAACAGTATGAGTATAACGATGCTGCTTATAAGTAAGTAATAAAATTTTTATCAAGTTTTTAATATCTTTGGAGCGTTTTGGAGAAAAATTTATACATTTTCTGTCTTAATGAATTAAATGCTTATAAAATGATATGAATTATATTTGTTTCTTTGTTTTTAATTCATTACGTAATAACTTATAAAGGAAAAGCCAATTTAATCCTAATGTAACCTCATAAGAATTAATTTAAAAAATTATAAAAGTTATCCATCAAAACAAAAGTAAGGTATGATATTTGATAAATATTGCGTATAAGCAACCTTTAAATTTAGGGAAATAAAGGCAGAATTAATTTTACCCAAAAATAAAAATTGAGTAATTGTAATATTAAAGCAAATATTAAATTACACTCAAGTGAAAAAATAAAATAAAATACAAGAGTCACAGAAAAATGAAAATTAAAATTAAATTTCTTAAATAGTTGACATAACCCAACATGTATCTTTTATTCTTAAAAAAATACAATACATATAACAAAAAAATTAAACTTTGAACTATTTAAGCATAATTTTTTTATGTAGCTTTCATTTGGATTCTAATTAAAAATTACGCACAATGTAGTAATTGCACCATTAGTGAGTTGAGACTATATATAAATGTGTTACATGCAACAAACGCAAACTTTTTTTATCTCGATATTCTGGACGAATGTGTCGAATTTTGGTTATAAAATGCTTTTACTAAGCTAAACTCAGTGTCACAACAGCCCATGAGAGCCAAGGCCTACTGTGTCTCTCTCAGTTTTCGTGACCTTTGGACGCTGAGGTGCATGAGCAAAAGCTCCGGTCAGGAGACAGTCTAACGCTAAAACCTTCAGTGCTTAGTTCCCAAGAAAGCTTAGTACTCTTTTATCGACCCCATGAAAGCCTTAGTCGACCTTGCTCAGTCCGGTATTTTTGTCCAGTTGGAACAACGCCGTAAAAACTTACGGTGTGATGAAATTTTGTTTTTTGAATGGAACTTAGTTTTTTTCACATCTTCCACTAAGCCACTCTGGCTTATTTTGTTTATGATTTTTATTTTATAGGCCATCGTATCAATAAAAATACCAAGTTTTTTATTTTCCATTCACTAGAACTTTTAAATATTGAAATAATTTAAAATCTGAAAATAATTTTCAGTATGTTATGTATAACAGTAATTGTTTGTCCAGTTGGAACAAATTCGTTCTGGATAAAAACTCTTGCTATCGAAGAATGTGATGAGCATTATTTTGTTTTTGAATGGAACTTGGTTTTTTTTTTTTGTACAGAGCGGGCCCCGTTTATGTAATTTTATGTACATTTTTACTAGTTTTTTCCATTTTAATAATAATAAATTTTTTTTTTTCTGCTTTCAATTTTTTTGTCCTTAAAATATACTAAATAAATCTAAAAATCACAAAAAATCCTCATATTTCCATTTTTTCAAAAAAAAGTTCTGTGTTAAACATTAGAACGCTTTGTTTCCAAATTTGGAAGAAATTTAATAACATCTTTTAACGCTTTTGCAGATGTGGCGACTATCCAATGCGTCAGATCTCTTTGATTGAGTGGCTCAAGATAAAATTAGAAAAATAGCTTTTTACTTACAAACTTAAAAAAATCAATATTGGTTATAAAAATTGCTTACCGTCCATCCTCGGTATTCAAACCTACAAAGCTCGGGTGGAGTTTTGAAAAGGGCCGGCCACTGAGAGTCATAGATGTTCTAGTCAAACATTAGCGAATCAGAGTACAGTGCGGATCTAAAAATGAGAGTCTGTTGTTGGTCTGAAGGCGAGAAACTGAAAATGATGCTGTTTTCGTTTGTAGTCTCTTTCTCGAAAAGGTTTTGTCATTATTTAAAAAAAGACGCTTAGAATATTTTATAGTGGATACAGCCAAAGTCACCATTCATCATTCGGCCAATTGTTTCTTCTCACTCAGAAGAGTTTGATGTTTAAGGTATCCGACTACTTGCGACAACTTGTTTTTGAAAAAATGTAGATATGGGGATTTTTTTTGTGATTTTTAGATTTATTTAGTATTTTTTAAGGAAAAAATCCTAAAATTGAAAACAGAAAAAAAAATTTTATTATTAAAATGGGAAAAAAACTGATAAAAATGCACAAAAAATTACATAAACGGGGCCCGCTCTGTGCAAAACTTTTATGGGCAAATTCTCAATTTTTCAATTTTGATGTGTTACTTTGTTACTCATGTTTGAAATGACCTTCAGGATAAGAGATATTTTAATTTTTACAAAAACTAGAGCACTTTATCTTAGTGACTATATGAAATTGCTTAAAAACCGTGATTATATATTCACATAAAGGACTGTAAATTGTAAAATGAAACAGTGATTGATAAATCTGAAGGTCAAAACACTTCTACAGTTATGCAAAACATTCACAAAAAATTTCAGCAAATTATTTTAAATACTTCTTAAGCAATCGCTGTCCCCGTTTGAGATTTCGAAATAAACAAATTTCGAGAAAAACGTATTTTAAAGCTTGACATCTTGTGTAAAGTTATGGTAACTGCTTTTACTAAAACACTTGTAGTTTTTATTCTAGTGAATGGAAAATAAAAATCTTGGTATTTTTATTAAGCTAATAAGATGGTCTATAAAATATAATGACAAACAAATTGTCAATTTTTGAAAAAAATCATGATTTTAGGGTAGTTGGTATACCTTGTCAAGAGATTTCATCTAAGAACCTGCCTTGTTTTTTATGTTCCTTGATACACGTAAGACGAATGGTTGACCTCCCCGCAATTCATACGTGGGAGTTATCTTATTCTGACACTTTCAGACTCTTCGCTGCTAGCTCTTTGTTTCATTTTGAAAACTCAGCAAGGGAAAAAAATTTACTTCTACTAGAAACACCTGTATTGTTTGAAACAGTGAGCAACTGCATTGAAATTCTGGTAGAACGTCAGCTAATAGTTAAGTTGTACTATGCACAGGCAGGCACGCTAACGCAGATGGGCCACAGTAGTCTGATATCCAGCACTAAACTTAAAAGTGTATTGATACACCGTGTATATATGTATACTGAATAAATACGTATATATGTATTTCAATAGATGAGAAAATAATAAATAATTACAAATTGTATAAAGCATATAGTTACAATTTTAATACAGTTATAGTTACACTTTTACAGCTGTAACTATACCTTGAACACTTCCAACGTTTGCAATATTCGTTCAAATAACAAAAAAACACATATATCTTTAAGATTTCAAAATTTTATTTAAATATTTAAAATATTGTATGTGGAATTTAAATATCGTGATGTATATTCTATTTTAAAATAAAAAATGAAACACAAATTATAATCTTCTAACGTAATTAATCAATCTATTTTAACATGGCGTTGCTCATGTCAACGAAAAGCGATATATTGTCAAAACTTTTATGTAAACTCATATTTTATAGAACATGCTAATAAAATCTTAAGATGTAATATTTGTATAAAATTAAAAAAATATATAAAAAATTCAAATTATGAAGTATACCTAAAATTAAATCTTTATGTTTATTTTTATGACATTGATTTTTTAAATTAATTGGATAATAAATTTTTATATTTATTTTGAAAAGTTTTTTTCTTTCCTCTTTTTATCTGTAATGAATTTTTCATACAGTTTCTAACTTTTAAATGTTATTAGCATATTTTAATGTTTTTAAGACCACAACCAGCTGAGAGTGAAAAGAGTGAATATGACGATCTCACACTTGATGATCTGGAAGTTATAGTAACACTTGGAGTCGGAGGTTTCGGGCGAGTGGATTTAGTAAGTAAATTATTGTTCACATGCAGTTTCGAAAATGAAATTACTTCAATGTCTTTAATTTAATCAGAACGCCAGAAGAAGAATGAACTACATTTATTCTTTATTTGATAATCAGTTTTTGAAAATCTGATTTATAATAATTAAAATAATTAAATTCTATTCATCTTTTACTTAGTAAAATACAAACATAGATTATTTTGACTCTTTTTGGAGAACTTAGAAATGCTTAGAACCAGAAGGAATATATGTGGAAGCATAGCTTAGAAGCGGAAGGAAAGAAGTTTTTGGTATCAGAATCATGTTGTAGAAGAGTGAATACCTTCAAAAATTGATTCAAATTGTATGCAGTATTTTTATACTTAATTTAATAGTATAAAATAAGCATTTAAAATAAATTTAGCATTTAAAATAAAATTTAGCATTTAAAATAAATTTAGTGAATATAATTTTAAAAAAGAGCATGAGAAAATAAAATAAGGCATAATCAATTAGTTAATTACTATGTATAAAGTTTACATGTTGGTCGAAAAATGCTATCTGGATATTATCCATTACCTGTTAAAAGATAGTAAATTAAAGCAGATAGTGTAGCAAAAAATAGATAATGTACCGAAACCTTGAATATATATAGAAAGGGCCGGTTTAGCTCTATTAAATGTTTGAAAAAAATAAGCATTAAGTTACGATAAAAGCTAAAACAAATATAGCAATTATATTTTAGTAAAAGACTCGTATTTATTGCAAAATTATTTCTAAATAATATTATTGTCTTTCACAGCATTTTTTACAGCAGATTTGCGTTTCAGAATTAATTTTTCTTTCAACATTATTACGTTACACAAGAAATTAAAATAAAACTTGGAAGAAAAAGATAACTTATTTAATCTAATCAAAAAATTTTATGCTCAAAATGTAAATAGTTTAATATTCATATAAACACGAATGGCGCCACCATAAAGAATATAATCAACAGTTGCAGATGTAGAAACAAAAATAATATAAATAAAATTAATGACCAAATTAACAAAATAAATGATAAATTACCAATTTTTAAAATAGGCATTTTTCCACACATTTCATTAGTTTTTCTTTTCGTCTGTTGTGTGTGTGTGACTTCACATTCATATAATAAATTACTGCAAATGACGACTACAAAATTAATGCTAGTATTGTTCTTTCAAATCAGTTACTATGTTATCAGGACCATGGTAAAGAGAATGCATATTCTAACATTTTTAAGACAATTTTACAGTTTAAGATATAATAGCCTTTATTCCATTGTTTTAAAACATATGAAAAATATTTTAAAATGTTGTAATTATAGGTTCGTAATCGTAAAGACGAAAACCAAACTTTCGCTCTGAAGTGTCTGAAAAAAGTGCAGATAGTTTCTATGGAACAGCAACATCACGTGATCAATGAAAAAGTGGTCATGATGTCCTGTAGACATCCATTCATTTGCAGGTGTGTAAAATAAATTCTCTTTTGAAATAAGCTATGTATTATGTGAGTACTTACCAGATATCTTGATCTGAGATGAAATTTCAATCAGCAATTGAGAATTTCAATTATTAGATTTTTTATTAACGTAACTCTAAACAACACAAGGGCTATTGGTGACGAGCCTCGTAATGTTGAATCTCGGTCGAGAGACAAGATCAAATTTTAGTTGACCTTCTACTAACCAAACTTCCACACAACGTGAAAACTTTGAGCCACACAGATTTAACGTGCATCAGCCTCTCTTCATGGTGAGTCTTCAGTGGCACCAAGACTCAATTTCATGACTCTTCGGTGACGAGATCATTCACTCGATTAAATAAATTTAAACTTAGTATCAATTATATACTTAGTTCAGTGACTCTCAACCACTGTGCAGCTACACTTTTGTGTGCCGCCAATTTTTTTAAATTATTAATTATACTCTGTAAAAAAATTCCGGAACTGAATCATTCGGCCGTTTTATATAAAGAAACTAATGGTATTCGTGGTATATTTAACTTATTCTTTCGTGGATAGATGGATATAAGAAATTTGACTGAGTTCATAATCCATTTGTGGTAACGGATACATCTGCCAATGAATTCACTTTGAATAAAGAGAAAAAACTAATTTCGAACAGTAATAATCGAGTTTTAATTTCAAAAAATTCGGAAGAGTTAATTAATGAATTTTGGATTAAAACTAGAGACGATAATCTCATAATAGCCTAAAATGACTTAAAAATATTGTTACAATTCTCTGCATCACATTTGCGTGAACTCGGATTTTCGCATTAACACATATAACTATGAAAAAAAGATAGAGGAGGGGGGTTTTTAAATGTTGATGAGACGAAATGAGAGTGGCACTAACATTTTTACAACCAAATATAATAGAAGTTATCAAAAATCATCAAGGTCAAGTTTATATTAAATGTATTCTTATAATTAATGTGTAATTAAGTACTCAATAAACATTTTGTTGTCTTTGTAGTACTTATTATTTTCTTTAACAATTAAAATCATTATCATAAACTATTTTATATAGTGTATTTATTATAGATAAGTAAAATTCTTTTAAGATTATTTTATTGTTAGTGTGCCACTAAATTTTGAAATTGTTGATAGTGTACCGCAACAAAAAAGATTGAGACTTAGTCAAATACTTTTTTGCAATATTGTACAAGTTTTAGTTATTCTACTTAATTTCCAAGCACTACAGCCGGTTACCCACCAGGGCTATCTCAGTCTGCCCCCAACTTGATCTATGCAATGCTATATTCTTCCATCGGTTAACTCCCAAGTCTCTCAACCATTGTTATATTTTATCCATTCACCTTCTTTTCTAGGTCTTCCTCTTTCCCTCTGTAATTTTGAATGTTATTTTCTGAACACAGGATTTTCATCGTAATATCGAAATCTATGAACCAGCCACCTAAATTGAGAAGCCCTGATCCCTATGACTATAATGGTATATCCGTATTTCGATTGAAGTTCAAGATTGTATCGTATATATTCTCCACAGATTCCGTTTTCTCTAACTGCACCAATAATTTTTCTTAAGATTTTTCTCTCGAAGGTCAACACAAAAGTAAAAAAAAATGTCGGTAAAGTTTTAATTTGCTTAAATAACTTCATAATTAAATTCATAATTCTTATTTAAGCTTGAAATTTATAAACAAATAGTATGTTTTTATGGCATATTTTTATTTATTTGTTCTTTTCCATTAATTAACTAATATTGATTTGTTCATAACCAGTCACATTAAATTTACGAAGAGCTTGAACAAGTTAAGAAACTTTAGATAACACTGTACATTCGCTAAGTAAATATTTCTTATAAATTCACTATCTATAGTTTGTTACAAAGTAATTTCAATTATGATTAACAAAAAAATAATTATCTAAATTTATCTTTATATATTACAGCTATACGATTCCAAAGTTAGTGCCATTTAATTTAAATTGTATCAAAATAAAATATTCCCTTCTGAATACTTTTGTTTGTTTGTTTTTTTTGTACACATTCAATAGGATAAAATTTCTACAGAACTAAAATCACGCAAGCATAAAAACAATTTAAACCTTAGAAAACTTTTATAAATACATTTTTATTTCAAACAAACTTCACTACTATTACAACGAAGAAAATGTGTAGTTTAAAAGAAAAGCATATTTATTAAAGTTGTTTCAAAATTTCAGTTTAACCGTTCACGCTGTAACTGCCCAGAAAATAAGGTTTAGCCTTTTTTACTTCCAAAATATTTTGTAATTGCGGCCCAAAATAATTTGCTGGAACACTTTAGTAAATGAACGAATTCACGCTTTAATACATCTAAAATATTTTTTAAAAGGAAACTCTCTATAAAAATCAAACTCTTACCATATCTTTATACAAGAACAAATTCCTAAATTATAAATACTTTTGCTACACTTTCTAGAAAATGTACGTATTGCTGACGAAAATTAAAGTTGATTTTTAAGAGAACTATATCTTCTTTCACATAGATTCAACATTCTCTCCTTTTTTTTAGAGTAAAGAAAAGCTTTCATCTTAGAGAAAAGCATTTCAGTTCCAGCGTTTTGAGAAACGTTTTAAAAAATAAATGTTTTCACATACAGTTTTCTGATATACACAAGAAGTTTTTTTTTGCTCATGCATAAAACATTTTTATTTTTTACATGTTTAAATTTTTGAAATGATTTCAAAACATATCTTTTGACAAACTTAAATATTTATCCCTTTTATTTTGTTTATAAGTATAACACTCTGCAAATAACATTTTCTCTCGGAATTGAATTAATTTCAGTGAAACATTTAAATATGCTGTATGATTTTTTTTAGAAAACATTTTTCCCTTTGACAAAAAAAAGTTCAGAATTAATTCTCACTTGTGAATATCTCTTAATTTTTAAGAATTTTTTTCCTTTTTGAAAATAAACTTCAACATTTCAAATTTCTAGAATGCAAAGATAGTTCTAGAATCCAGAGAGTCTATAAAGATTAAAAAATTCCAAACAGCTGAAATTCTTGATAATTATATCATTCCGACATGAATGAAAATGCAAAAAATACGTCGAAATAAAACCTTTAAAAAACCATTATATATCAAAATAAGATAAATTCAAGTGTCAAAATTTTTGTACTGATAGCCACCAATAAAATGTCTCTCACACTTGTAGACTTTCCGTGCAAGCAAATACTTAGCTGCCAAAATAGAGCCCATTTGAAAGAAAAAAATTCAAAATAAAATATATTTATATCTCATTTGAAAAAATAATTAAAGGAAATTTTCAATGGTAAAATAACTCATTTGTACAGTAAAATCTGCTAGTTTATGAATTATTTGGATGATTACACATAAGTGTATTTCAAAAATTCTTTTTATTAATTTTCAAAACGTCTAAACTTATAATTATTTTGTCTCAGAGAGATATCAACGCATTTATTTTGATCATTCGTTTATGTAAGTATATTTTCTATTTAGAATATAAAACATTAATTGAATCATACTTTGAACTGTGTAAAACACGAAGGCAATGTGTATATTGAGCTTATTCATCAACTCTCTCCCTTTAGTTTTTATAGCTTGCAACATTATATTTATCAAAGAATCACTTTTCTTACTGTCAAAAGAAAATAATTCCTGAAGAGTATATATTCTCTCTCTCTCTCTCTCTCTCTAGTATTTGAATATTAAACTTAAGAGATCATTTTCTGAATCTTCAAAAAAGAACATTTAAAGTGTTTCAGTATACTTTTTGCCATTTTTCCCTCGAATAATCCGTATAAATTGGTTAATGCGCATTAAATCTGTTGAGGATTACAATTCTCTTGTTGGTGTGGTGGGGAAATACAGAGAATGGGACTCCAGCTTGGGTATCGTCCTCTTCTTCAAAATTATGAGGTACATTGATAATAACTTCCATGCTATACTAATGCAAAATTAATGTAATAATCAACGAATAAACATAGCTTGAACTCATGGACTTACAAATTGATAAATAATTGTGGAATAAAGATAATTTATACAAATTGTATCATTATATTGCTAAAAATAGTTATAATATTTTTTGCCGAAAAATACATTAAAATATATGAACATCATTCAGTCAATAAATACCTATGCATAAAATATTACACATGTATATTTAGAAGCATTATAACAATCCGAAAAATTCTGAATAATTTAATTGCGTAAAATTAAGTGTTACAGTTTCCGTGGTTGATTTTACAAACAAGGAACGAAATATATATATATATAATAAAACAATTTTAATCCCGCACAATATCACAGAATAAAGTTATTTATATATTTTACATCATTTTTCTTTGTAACAGCATATGGTATATTAATAAACTGAATAATCTATTATTAATAACTTTCCTGTGTTATGATTCTTTGAACTAATAAATCTAGAAAATTTATAATGCATATAAAAATGTAAAATCACACGTACAACAAACCAAAATTATATTTAAATTGCAAAAATTTTGTATTCATAATATTAAACCCAATTGATTAAATTTAATATTATTATTCTTGTATAAAAGAAGTTGAATGCTCTTTCCCACAGAATGCATTCGAATATTTTTATTCAATTGCTATTGAAATGATTTTTTTTCTCAGTAGTCAATAAATTATTAGTGAATTTCATTTGCATCAAATTGCTGGAGAAATAATTTCTCCTGAGTTAAACTATATATTTTTCTGAAAAGGCCTCTAATTTTTTAACCTCCTTTAGTTTTAATTAATTATTTAAAACTCTTCGACGCCCAAATTCTTTATTTATAACATTTCTTTCCTTTTCTCCTCCTTCTCGACTTTTTTTTAATTACATCAATTGGAAGTCCTGGATAATTCATTTTATTTAAATATAATTCCTTGTTCCTATACAAGAGATTGTAATCAACATAATTATGTATATTTTAATAATTATGAGTTTTTGAAGTCTTCGAAATATTTATTTATGGTTTTCACATTAATAAAACCTTACTTTTTTAAGTTTAATTTATTACAATAATTATATTTAAATATGACTTTCTAAAATTTCCATCAAGTTTCTAAGACAAAAATCTACATGATAACATTTTGAGAAAATGCCGTCTGGTTAGTAGGTTAGGTGCTGGCCTTATTCACCCAAGTTTGTAGATTCAAACCCGTCCTAAGTCGGTGGATTTTCATGATGCAAAAAATCGACAGCGTCCATGTCGTATGATTATGTGTCATGTTAAAGATTCTTAGAGTGCCGGTTTGGTTTGGATGTTCTTTACAAAATTAAATTCTTAGTACCATTTTGCATTGACAGAGGTCAGGTGCCTTCCTCTGGGGAGAAAACTAGGCTTCAAAATTACATTATGGTAACTGATATTTACTTATATGGTGACACAATAAAAAGTTATACCAGCTCCCCGCGAATGAACAAGGTCTGCAATGGTAATTACCAATCCGAGGTCTTTTTGAAAGAAAAAAATATTTAAATATGACTTTCTAGATTTGTCATCGAGTTTCTAAGACTTTGAATAATTTTGTTTTGTGACTTTTGAATTTTTTAACTATTTAAGTTTCCTGTAAGATTAAATCAAGGAGCACAGTAATTAAATCGAATGTGCTTTCATGGGGATTATTTTAATGATGAACTTGAGAAAATATCAGAATAATTTACGCGAAAACATATGATTTGCGAAAATAGATGCATCGATAAATTATTCTCTTAATAAGAATGATGCAGCGTTATTGATCACATTCGACAAACTCTCAGAAATTCATTTGTCTTTCAACACTTCACACGAACTCATGAGCATCGTTTGTGCAAAGAGAAGAACAATTAATACAATGGTAAAGCTTTTGAAAACAAATTTGCTTTGGTAGTAATTCGAATGAAATATCGTCATACTCTTTCAGGTTGTACCGAACGTTCAAAGACAGGAAGTATGTATATATGCTAATGGAAGCCTGCTTAGGAGGTGAAGTTTGGACATACTTGAGGGACAGGTAAGCATCTTTGATTCTAATTGAAATATTCCACTCAAGAGATATTCAAATTGGAAGCGTTATGATTGAAGTTTAAGTAATTAATTCGGAGAAGGATCTCGTGAGTTGTTTTACACCTAATAAATATTCGTGGCGTTGTTCTCAATAAACGTTTCGTATTCTGTTATTTAAGGTATCCGACTACGTTCGGAACCGTGATTTTAAAAAAGCGCATAAATGGAAAATTTTCATGATATTTAGTATCACTCAGATTAGAATACATGCATAAAATTGTTTTAAAGACATTTTGATAAAAAAAATTTTATTTAAATATAATATTTTGGCAAAGAATTAACTTACAATAATCGTTTTTCCAAATGTTCTCCTTTTGTGAAAAATGGTTCTATTATAATAATATTTTGCCTGTATATAGCTCAGACATCTCTACAGAGACTCAACTAGAACTGTTTTAAAAAATCACATTATTTTCAGAGTTACCACCAATTGAAATAATTATTCGCGTTTTTTTCTTAAAATTGCTCCCCTGCTGTCGTAATATATGAATAAACCCACTTCTAAGTTATATATTTCAAAAATTCTAGTTGAGCCTCTGTATAGAGATCTGAGGTATATACAGGCAAAATATTATTCTAATAGAAGCATTTTTTACAAAAGGAGAACATTTGGAAAAAGATTATTGTAAGTTTTTTTTTGCCAAAATATTATATTTAAATAAATTTTTTTGTCAACATGTCCTTAAAACAATTTTATGCATATATTCTAATCTAAGTGACACTATATATCATGAAAATTATCCATTTATGCGCTTTTGAAAATCCTGGTTCCAAGCGTAGTCGGATACCTTAATGAAATTAAATGTTAATATTCATTTAAATCAGTTTTAAATTTAATATTGCATTTGATTTAACAAACAGATAATTTTGTTTTATCTATTAAATACGGAAATCTATCAAAAAAACTTTTTTTCATTAACAAACAAATGCGTGATGGACCTGTAACGGGTCCTATTTGAAGATTTTTACTAATCCTTTAGGATAAAATTCCTTTTTAACGTTGTATGATTATAAAACCGCTTTCTGTAAAAAAAATCTGTGATTTATCTTTATGTGAGTTCATATTTAAAGTCAAGTGAAGAAGGAAGAAGACAGAGAGAGGTTGGCGATTGTTGTCAAGCGTTAAGGCAGTATCACATTTACATTTTCGGTTCAACCTTTTGGACCAATTGTTCATACTATCTGAGGGTGAAGGGTTGCCGTAAACAAAATGACATGCTCTGACGTCAGCCACGCTCTATCTCCACATTGAAAAACTACTTGTCGATTTTTCTGATTCGGCAAACGAGTGTCTAAAGGTATTTCTTTTATTTCGCTCGCGCTTTTATTGATGGGCGTAAACAGAAATGGAGTATCATTCTATTTAAAATATTATACACCGTTAAAATATTATGCACCATTAAAATAGTATACGCCATTCTGATGCATTTGACGAAATCGACACCGACATCTTGTTCATGAAGTAGAGCACCGAAGAACTCCATTGGTTGGAATTTCAAGCAACTGTTATGTAGAACAACTTTTTGAACTCACTAGCAAAAGGTTGTTCGAAAGCCGTTGCTATGGTAACTGAGTAAAAATTCCACGAATTGGACGAATAATTGCTCTAAACGTGTACGTGTAATGCAGCTTTTAGAGATATAATAGTTCAAGCTACCGGAATTTAAGCAAAAATATAGAAGTGACAATTTCGGACTATTAGTATTGCTGTGGATCTCGATAAGTATTGAAACAATTATAATAGATATTTAAATTAATAATTAATTTGTCGGATTCCCCATAGCATAGGTCGAATTTATGTAATGATTTGATTGTCATCATAAAAGTGTTGGCTTTACAAGTATATGTCCCTGCTTTTAGTGCGATGTAACACCCGAGGGGAGAATTCGCGACACACCTAAGATCGAGTTATTATAAGGGGCTACCGAAGAAAGAGATATACACTATCTGGCCAAAAGTATCCGGACACCCATTGGTATGGACTTAGAGCGTCCTGAGGCACATATTAATATGATGTTGGTCCCCCTTTTGCATGGATGACAGCCTTCAGACGTTTGGGAAGACTTTCCACCAATTTTTGATAAGTGACCATAGGAACTGCCTTCCAGGCGTCCATCACAGCTGAAGTGAATGCTTGCAGTGAGGATGGTCGATTTGGCTGGCTACGTAATCTGCGCTCTAATTCGTCCCAAAGGTGTTCTATAGGATTTAGATCGGGACTGTGAGAAGGCCAGTCCAGTTTTTGAACACCCATTTCGTCAAATCACGCCTGTGCAAGCCTCGATGTGTGAATGGAGCAGTTATGCTGCTGGAAGAGAAATGGGCCTTCCCGAAATATTTCCATAGAGTTGGGAGTGCAGCATTGTCCAGAACGTCCACATACATCTCAGAGTTCATGTTTCCAATCACAGGAACTAACGGACCCAGGCCAAATCACGAGAAACACTTCCACACCATTATGCTTCCACCACCAAACTTAACAGTTGTCACAATGCAGTCACGTTCGAACGTTCGCCGGGCATCTGCCAAACCCAGACGTGCCCATCCGACTGCCAGACTGTAAAGCGAGATTCATCACTCCAAAGAACAGTTTTCCACATGTCCACAGTCCAATGACGGTGAGCTCTACGCCATTGCAATCGATGCTTCGCATTCTGTGGAGTGATGTTTGACTTGTGAGCGGCTGCACAACCATGGAATCCCAAGTTTCTTTTAACTCTCTCGACGGACAGTCCTGCTGCTAACACTAATTCCTGATGAACTTTGGAACTCCTGAGAAATTTCCACCAACGAGGACTTGCGATTTTGTTTCACTACCCTTTTCAGAGTTCTGCGGCTGCGTTCACCAAGTATTTTCGGCCTACCTGTTCGTTTTTTGCCGTTTCACTGCCTCGACGTTTCCACTTCACAATTACGTTACTCACAGTGGATTTAGGCTTCTGTAGAATGTCCGCAATCTCACGAACTGATTTCCCACAAAGATGACATCCCATTATACTGCCACGATCAAACTCACTAAGCTCCTTTGACTTACTCATTGCCTCACAAACGCATAAATACAATCTGACAAACCACTACCAACACTTTTATAGCTTTCAATTACGTATCAAATTGCGTCACTCGCCAGAACCACTTTTTTAAGGGGAGTCCGGATACTTTTGGCCAGATAGTGTGTGTATCTAAAAATCTCTCTCTCTCTCTCTCTCTCATCAACTTTTATTTCTATTAATTCCAAATGTAACATGGCTGCAAATAACTAATTGGAGCGAGTTAGCCCAAAATATTAATATCAATAATAAAATCTACTTATTGGACGTATAAGAGGAGAAACAACCGGACAGGTTCCCGAAACTTGACGATCTGAATCCTATGCCAAGATACGCTGCTGTTCCAAAATATAATTCACACAGCTATAGCTCAGACTAACACTGTCAATATTTTGCTACTAACTTCTTTCACGAACTCCATTCACTTTAAATAGGAAATTTTGTATTTGTCATGATTTTTTTTCTTTACAGAAAGAGGTTCTTTTATCAAAAAATTCACCAAAAAAATTTCCCCTTGAGGATTTGTAAAAATACCTAAAGAGAATCCGTTACAATTGTACTCATTTTATTGATTAGATCTTTTGAACTCTTTTTCCTTCGTTTTCTATTTTTTTCACACAGAATTCTGATTAAAAACTTGGTTCTTTAATATTATTTTTAATGAACTATGGGTAAGGTGACTCAGTTTAAACCAATCTAATTAAGATCTTCAGATATTATTAGATAGACATTAATTATTATCTTCTCACGGCTCTAAAGTTTTTTAAAGACAATGAAGCTTTACATTCTCAAGGGAAACCATTTAGTTTTAAAAGTCGAATATCCAAAATACTTTAATTAGAAGCCAGTATCAAAACTAAAGATTAATTTTCAGCATTTACGATCTTAGGAAATAATAATTAAAAACATGAATAGTTTAATTAATATATTGTGTGTACTAAGAATTTAAAAGTATGTTTTCCATAACTTTTATGGGTTTAAATTAATTAAATCTAAAATAATCATAATTTTAAGCAACATACTAAATTAAATGCAATTAAGATAAAACTGCAAAAAATTAATAGAATATTTCCTTTAAATTTTTTTTTAAATACTGTACAAGTTTATTGCTTTCATTGAAAGGTGTTGTAAATTTCTGTTTAACCCTTTATCTACCGACGTTACTTATAAGTACCACACTCCATTTAAAATTACATACAATAACCATTTTTACGAATACACAAACGGTACTTAGCAGGAATAATCTTTTAAATCTATTCTTCCAAGATATGTGGCAGCATGGGCTCTATCATGATTATTTTAGCAGGAAAGGCGAATAGTTAAATAGCAGGAATTGCGTTTTCTGCTGACAGCGTTTTCAGCGGATTGCGAAGATTATTATTTTTGTCCCGAAAAAATAGTTTATGTCAAAATTTAAGTGTCTTATGTTTTTGTATGTTAATGAAGACCTTAGAAAATGATTTGACTATTTATTTTAAGTGAACAGTGTATATAATCAGTTTTATAGTTGAATATCTTTAATTAATTAATTAACTCTAATGGATTAAATTTTCCATAGTTGGGTGTTTTGTTAATGTATATCCCTTAATTTTCAATGTAGTGATTAAAAAAAATCTATAGCATGAAAAAGACTGCAGTAAATCATAATGCGGTAGATAAAGGGTTAAAGAGTCGTAAATTTGGAGAAATATCAAATTATAAATTTATATATCATTCATCAAGACATTTTAAAACCTTAACATATCCCCCTTAATTTAAAATCTTTATTCAGTGATATATTTGATATTAAGAGAAGATATTGTCATATATTTTAAAAGATAATTTTAATATTTTAAAGCATTTATCATAAGTTCTTTTTTTTCTTGTAGGAACCAATTTGATGATCCGACAACCCGTTTTTACACCGCATGTGTTGTAGAAGCACTAGAGTACCTTCATTCAAAAAACATCATTTACAGGGATTTAAAACCCGAAAACCTAATGTTGGATGAACGTGGATATGTGAAATTGGTATCGAATCACATATAATTATATATATTCATTATTGGCACTTATATTGAAATAAATTGTTATTTAAAAGTATGATAAAAATATTTAAAAAGTCATTTCACTACTTCTAGATTTTTTTAAAAAAAGATCATTAACTTACGTAGCACTTCTAGCAATATATTATATTTTCAAAACATAACTTATAAAAAAATCTACTTTTTTTCTATTATTTGAATTAGCGGTTGTACATCAAACTACCACTCAAAATATAAAATTGCAAACGCATTCAATTCACGACTTCAAAATTTTTTACCTAATTGCATCATTATTAAAGTAATAATTTTCAATTTAATCATAATAAACTATAACAAGCTGCTTCATAAAAACTTGGCTATTAAAAATAGCAAATAAATTTGCTCTAAAAAACAGAAACTGATTTAAGAATAACGTTATACCCAAAAAAATGCAATATGGGCTCATTACATAATATATTTTATTTTTTAGTATCATTCTTATGTAATACTATATGACCTATCATCAGATATTAGTGAGTAACTATTATTAATTAAATGCCTATTATTAATTAAATGTGTTCCTTTTCTGACACAATGACAAGAAGTATATGTATAATGCACATAATAGAATAATAAATCTATTCTTGTTCACCTTTGAGAGATATGCATCCATATTTAAGCGAATGAGTTCGTGAACCGCTTGTAGCGGACCATTTTTTCTTTTATTCTTTAGATCAGTGATTCCCAAAGTGGTCTATATGGACCCCTAGGGGTCTATGACGACCTGCAAGGGGTTCACGTCAGAGAAAAAATAATTTGGGGGTCCATGAGATGTAATAGGGTCTATGATAGTGGCTCTCAATTAACCAAATCATGATTTTAATTTTAAAAGAAAATTTATTCAAGTAGGAAAACCAGATTTTTATCTATTTAATAGATTTATTTACTAATTTTAATAAGGTTTATTTGAAGGTACAAGGTGACAGCATAAATTTTATTAAAACAAGAGCCATGTCTGCAATTTTGGCATTAAAAAGACATACCTGTTATTTATCACGAATTATGGACTATCGTGAGAAAATTTTTAATTACTTTTCCTAGTGTGAAGTTTCAGCGTGGTTGCCAATCTCCAAAACAAAAAAAGAAAGGGGGGGAAATAAGATCTGAACACACTACTAACGGAGGAGATTTAGCGTAAACCTGACACGTTTGATTCCAAATGTTGAAAACTTGTTATTGAAGCACCAGACTTATTCCACCCTTTAAAAACATTTGTTTGTTGCTAAATTATTTTATGTTTTAATTAAATTTTAATTTAATTAACATGTTTTTCTTGAGTTTTAAACATGATACTTCACTTCAGTTAAAAATTTAAATCGCTTAAAGTAAATAGATCTATACTAGCTGTGTCAAAAAAACATTTCAATTCGTAAAATTGCAAAAATTCAATATTAGGTAAACAGGGGTCTACCCCAAACCAAAAAACATGGCAAGGGGTCTATGAGACAAAAAAGTTGGGGAACCTCTGCTTTAGGTGAACACATAGGAAAGTCCAATTTAGATTGGAGACGGGGTCGTGTAAAGTTCGTTGTTTATCATGCTGTTCATAAACCAAACCGCCAATACACACAGGTGGTCAGTAGATGGCTCCAACGCGGCTCTTGGTTGATTCGTTTCTTTCGACTGTCCTTTGTAAGTCCATTGTAGAAATAATTTCATAGAATGATTCATGAACACAGTTTCCACTTGTAAATGTTTACTCACATTAACATAAAACGTGAACAAAAAACATCAAAACCAATTTTTCCCAGGATAAAAAAAAAAACATTATTTAACATTTGATTCATTGAATTGATTTCACGTAATAGCCTACTTATAATTGTTTTATAGTGCATCTGTTAAGTAAAATAACTTTATGAATAGAAAAATAATTAAGGGGACGGTGAACCATTAAAACTAATTTCTTAAATTATTCGCTTAATTAGCTGAAAATCAAGTCAATGCAGTAAATGATTATTATAGTATTTCCCAATTCAAAAATATATATATTTTTAAAAAATTACTATAAACATATTTTTTTTAAAAAATTAAATTTTTTAAAACTATTCTTAAAAAGGCTCCTAGCGCATTAGTTTTTAAGATATGTACATAATTTTTGTTTTATATATTTATGAACTACAATAAAATATATCTGTGCATGGATTTTAAATTCCGAATAAAATTTGATGAAAAAAAGATAAATTTTCTATACTATATGAAGTATTTCGCCAATTATCACGCATTCAAGATATTCAAAACAGCATGAAATATAATCCGTTATTTTTTTAGAAAACTAATGCACAAATTTGTGAATTATATCCCCTTTTATAAGTTGTGAAAATTTCAAAGAGATCTGTCGTGATTTGAAACGCAAGGAGCATTTTACGTAACAATGAAAAGGGAAAATTGGCGAGATAAGAAAAGTGCATTTTAAACATTTATTTGATTAAAATTAAAAAATAATTTAGTAATTATTAATCACAAAGTGACAGGAGTTTTGGACATAATTATTTTATAAAATATAAGAAATAGTATTAGCATAAATTCAAAGTCGCAGTTTTGACCGAAATACATTGTAAAGGTCCACTATCCCCTTAAACTAGTGAAATGGGGAATATAATTGAACAAATGATTATTTTATTTATTATTTAATGCATGTAGTTTCGAGCATAGCTTACCGTTTCCATAATATTGAATAGATTTAATTTATTTCTTACAGGTAGATTTTGGATTCTCTACTCAGCTAAGAAGCGGTAAGAAGACCTGGACGTTTTGTGGAACCCCCGAATACGTTGCACCAGAAATTATACTGAACAAAGGCCATGACAGAGCCGTTGATTTCTGGGCCATTGGAATTCTCATGTTCGAGCTTTTTACAGGAATGTAAGTTCTTTTGGAACGCGATTTTTTTTTAAACAAACTTCGGGTCTATCAATACTTATGAACTTCGATCTTGTTTTTAAAGGGTTGTACGTAGTAGGATTCAAACGCTCCCGGACTGAGTCTATTAATAAAAAATATTACCAATTAAACTGCTGAGACACATCTTTCTTCGAAATAAGACCCTGAGTAACAACACACTTTTGCCATGGCTTGAAAAGGTCATCGACACATTTCTGGAATCCATTTTTAGCCGTGTCCTTTAATTCAACCTGCGATGCACTTTTAACTTCATCTGCAGATTTGTCTTTGTTTAACATGCGGGGAACGATATGTTGACACACCTTATGCATGTTAAGATTGAAATGGGGCCAAGGATATCCCAACTGATTCTGCAACTGTTTGAAGCCTATTCTTACTTACTGTCACTGAATCCTTATCCATGTTTTCAGCCGTACAGGAATTCTGTGGACGTCCAGAGCGCTTGCCGTCTTCGACGCTTTCCCTGCCTTTCCTAAATTGTCGATGCCACTCAAAAGTTTGCGTTTGCGATAATATGTCACTCCGTTACACGTGCTTCAACATTTCATAAGTCTCCGTAGCACTTTTTCTCAAACAAACACAAAAGTTAATATCCATTATCCGCTCAACAAACGAAATTTTTTTTAATCGCACACGACTAAATACATCCGCCTACAAAATACGACGCCATGGCGACCCACCTACCCCGTGATTTGGAACAAACTTGTTTTTGAAAAAGGAGAAAATTGCAATAACACATATATGTTACTACACATATATATTAGTTGCTTTACTGCAAAAATTTTCCACGTTACAGGCTCAGTCCGGGAACTTTTGAATCCTACTAATATAACCTTTAAAATGTTACGGAGATTTTTTCTCAAGTATCTTACGAAAAATACTTGTTTGTAAGGTTTATTATATTTCGGGAAAAAAAGAGCAAATCTCATTTTCTAATATTTTATGTTTCGTTTTCATTCTTTTTTTTTTCTTTGGAAAACTTGACACCTTTTCATATAGATAAAATATCTCTGGAAAATGTCTAGTAATATAAAACATTTGTCGTAAACTGTACAACTCAATTTATCAATGATCAATTTATCGCGATGAAAATTGTGATTAAATATTGGTTCGTGAATATTGAAACTTTGAGAAGCACTGCGGTAGAGAGTTCTAAAACAATAAATCTAAGAATCATGAAGAGGATAAAATTTAAATCTATCGAGACATAAATTCTTTACTTTGGTGAGACATAGATATGAAGAGTAGAATGCATTTTCAAGTGTCGGCCTCTTCATCTGTTCATGACTTAAAATTTAGGTAAAATAAATGCGTTAAGTAAACCATAAAGCTTCGCAAATTCAAGTGGACAGAAACATTCAACAACACAAAATATTTCAACTCCTATCAACTTGTTAAGATTCTTCTTTTCTTTTAAGATTAAACAATGTAAGAAAACTTCTACGTAATATACCCTCATTTTTTCTATATAAATATAATCTATATATATAAAAATGGATGTTTGTATATATGACCTCACTTCACTCTAACACTGTTCAACCGATCACTATCAAAATTGGCATGTATATGTATTTTTTTGTGTAGAAGGTTTTTGTGTTATCCCCTTTGTTGCAACTCTTCACCAGGTCGTGCTACAGCATATCAATTTCTGCACCATTCAATGAATCACCAAGTTGCCAACTTGGCTCTATCACCAACATTTCGATATGTTTTCATTAAATCGCCATTTCAATGTAAGGAACGGCGTTGCTTGCGAATATTACAATTTCAACACAAAATAAATACAACATAAAGTAATATTAACGTAGTACACATCCAGATACAAATTATTTACTATATTTTAATACGCAAAATTTGCAACAATATGTTACTTTTACTGAGCAGAGATCAGTGTTGGAAGGATGTTTTCAAAAATCGACTCACAGGTGAGTTACATGGGCGTTATAAATATTTTTTAAAAAAATCCTTTTTATCAGCTATTAAATCTACAGACTTAAAATTTAACAAATGGGATTTTTGGTTACACTGAGATATGCAAAATACTGTTTTATCATATTTTCAGCTGAATCTCAGCTGAATTGCAATTCCCGTAAAATTAACTCATTAAAAACTTCTTCATCCTTCAATCTGTATTGTTTAATTTTGCAATTCACCCGTGCGAAGAACAGATATACCAGCTAGTATAAATTAAAATTTAACATTTTCAATAATGGTAAGAACTAAGAAACTAAAACCGATTCATAATTAATTTAATCATATGATGTGATCATGCCTGAATTGTAATGGCATTAAATGAAAAAAAAATCATTGAAATTAATATTTTATCTTACGTTTTTTTTTTTCAATATGTAAAACAAAAATAATTAATTTTTCAATGATTTATCAGTTTGTTCCCTTAAGTTTGAAAATTACAGATATTGAAACACACCACGAATGTTGTTTTCCGTACAATGATATTATACTTGTGGGAAAATGAGCTATACAGGGACGTTTGCTTCTCAGCATGAACTTGAAAAGTAAGATTTTGGCAACCCGATAAGAAATGGTCAGAGTTACCAAATAGGTGACGAATTTGGCGGTGAATTATATAGCCAAAGAATCTTTGAGAAGTCTCTGGAAATTTCCATGAACCTATATAAAGGTCGGTGGAGCTTTAAAGTGAGTCAGTAGAGCTTAGAATCTGCTAGTGCTTTGTCTGCGATAAGAGAGACTTTATCTGCCCGAATTCCTCCTAGTGGAACTTTTCTGGAGAGTCGTTTCTGGAACACTGTAATGCTTGTTTATAACCGGCTTGTTTTTTTCATTACTGTAAACTATTTTAATATTTATCTGTGCATATACATCGATTTGTCTTCGTGTAGCCATTTGTTCGCCCTTGTCCATTGTTAAATTTATTATACAATTAATCGGAATCATCGGCTGTTTTATACCCGTACAAATTTGCAACAATATAGATTTCAGAACTGTTTATATTCTGAAATCTTAAAAGAGATAAAAAGAAAACTCGATTACCACCAAAAGTGTAAATGTTTCAATAAATTTATACCTTCTCTCTATCAATTATATTAAATATGACTTCTCTCTAATTCAGTCATATAGATAATATCGTAGGATGTCTACATTCAATTATTATAGCTTGCATAAATTATGAAATAATAATAAGCAGTCTTCATATATCCATTAGCAAATCAATAGATCATCTTCAGAATCGACTTAAAGGGGTGAATATCTAGCACTTTCACTAATTGCCTCTTATCCATCAAGAATTCAATCATTCCGTTAAGACTTTGGCTCGTTTCCATAATTCAGACATAATTTATTTCTGCTTCAATTTTGAAACAGTATTATTCACTAACATGCAGTTATAGAAATTATGATGTAAACTAACAGAAGTATCGATTTTTTTTCCATTTCATTTTTTTTAAATTGTAATTACTAAAACAGACAGTACTTAAAGTTTAGTAAGTTAAACTTTATGAGAGAAATCATATGGCAAATAAAAATACTTTATACATGTATTGTGCCTCTTTCCAAATAATTACCGTATGGTATTTATCAAACCTGCGTAATGACCTTTTTAGTGTATAATCTTAAGACAAGCGATTTATTGTGATAGTAGCACTCGGGGTAAATCCCGCAGCTCCCACTTTAGGTACACACTGGTATCTCTATCAATGGAATATACAACACCAAAAATGTGTCACTGATTGCCCAAAAATCCAAAGAAGAGATATTCAAACCAATTGTGATACTTTATGCACCAAAATTTGGGGATTAATTTCTTTTAAATGGCGGGGCATTATCGAGTTCTGCTAGTTTCTTTTTTGACAAGAAAGCATTCTTAAATGAGTTTGGTCATTATATTCCCTAGATCAGTATAAAATCTAACACGTTTGAGATATTTTGTCAGAGAGAATACCCAAATCTATATATATTTACCACTGATTATATTATTGATACATTTTTCCATGACTTCGCTTTTGGTCTAGAAAATACATATCACTTATTTTAACTCATTTTTATTTGAAAAACACCCACATACTTTAACCCCCCATTATTTTAATATCCAAGGATCATTCATTTCTCATTGCTGTTTTATGACGAATATAATAAATAAAATTTAATTATACCATGTGTGTGTGTGTGCTTCTCGTTTATTTTTCCAGGTTTTCCCCCTTTTTACTACGTATAAATTATATATCAAGCAACACAACTTAGTTTCGTCCGCAATTTTCTTATCTGTGTTTCACATCATCACTCTTATTTATTTCAAAAATTTATATACTTATCCTATTGCATAACATTACTTTGAACATTAAAAATGAGAAGTTAATATTTAAGTATTGATGCTTTTAAGGTTTCCAAGTACGTTCGGAACCGTGATTTTTCAAACGTGTACAAACGAATATTTTTTTAAATTTAGGGTCGCTTAGATTAGAATACAAATATAAAATTATTTTAAGAATATTATTACTATTAAAAATGATTTAAAAGCAATATTTTCGCAAAAATTGAACATAGAATTTATTTACCAAATATTCTTCTTTTATAAAAAATGCTTTAGTAATAATTATGCTTTACTTATACGTATACAGTTCAGATCTCTATACAGAGCCTGAACTAGGATTTTTTAAATATATAATTTAGAAGTGGCTTTATCCATATTTTAATACATCAGAGTGAAGAAATTTTAACAGAAAAACGCAGATAATTATTTCAATTGGTAGTAACTCTGAAAATAATGTGATTTTTTTCAAAAATCATAGTTCAAGCCCTGTGGAGAATTCTTAGCTATTTTTATAAGCAAAATATTATTATTATAGAAGCATTTTTCATAAAAGGATAATGTTCGGAAGATAGGTCATTCTAAGTTCAATTTTTGCCAAAATATTGCGTTTAAATATTTTTTTATTGTAATAATAATCTTTAAACAATCTTAAAAGTGTATTCTAATCAAAGTGACGTTAAGTATAAAAAAATATTCGTTTTTACCCTTTATATAGCCGGATACCTTTAGTCTAAAGTAAATGTTGTTTCTTTCTCAATAAGCTACTAGCTGTTTTAATACAAAACATATTTTCACCGTTAATATTTTCATGTAGATGGTCTTTGTGTATGCAGTCTTATTGATATTGCTTAAATACTAATGTTTTGAAAATTGAAAAATTTGTAGAAAAAATCTATTTATAGTTTTTTTTTTATTTTGGTAAGCTAATTTAATGAAATGTTAAAAAGAAAACCTATATTCCACATTCAGTTTAATTCAACCATAAATCTGTGACATAATTACTGAATGATAGTTCTTTCGAGTTTTCAAAAGAATTTTCTACATCGAGTAAACTTCACAATTTTTTGAGTTCTGATTCTTAGATGGAAAAACGTGTACAAGTCTTGAATAATCTGAAAGTGCAACAATTTCACCTGTAAATGCCCTGGGCGTCTTTTTCTACTCTAAAACTTGCTAACATATTTTGTAGTTTTTCAATATTACGCAAGAAAAAGAGAGTTGCTGTAGCTGAAGAAAAACATTTCGTTCGATCTTTTTGAAAATGTTTTTCAAACTTCTTTTTCAATTTCCATCTTTCAAAGTAAGATTTCTAACAACTACTTGTAACAAAAATGGAAAAGATTATTTGATAACTTAACATTTTTTCCTTAAGCTTCAGATTTTGTATTCTTCCATTTGAAGAATTTTACTGAGTTTTTCTAAAAAACTTCTAAATATTAACATTTTTTTCGTCGAAATCGTTTTCTTATTTCATGCTTCAATCACTCAATATAATTTTTCCCAACGTGTTATATATGTATCATTTACAATTAATATATATATATATATATATATATATATATATATATGGATATAGATATTGTATTTTTTTCCTTTATTTTTAAATTAATTATTTATAGATTTATTTTCCTACATGTATGTAAATATACATATGTATTACATTTTAAGGCCACCATTTCGAGCTTCGGACCCAATGCAAATATATACCATCATATTAAAAGGAATTGATATGATTGATTTTCCACGGACCATACCCAGAAATGCACAACATTTGATTAAGCGACTTTGCAAAGACAACCCCACTGAAAGATTAGGATATCAAAAAGCAGGAATAGCTGATATCAAGAAACACAAGTGAGTGATTATTTCAATCATAATAAGTAAACATAATTGTAAGGTTTATTTTTTTTAAATAATGGGATCATTTTTCATTGCAAAAGTAAAAAGTTTCTATCTGAAGTAAAAATGCGTGATATATAAAAATGAAAAATATGTGCTTTTGTGTTGCACTCGATTAAAATGATTCAATTCTAAATTGCAAAAGAATTCTAATTTTTCAAATTGTAGTAAAAAATAATTATATTTCATTTTTAAAAATAAAGGCTGAAAGTGCATAATACAATAATATTCTCATTTTCTTTTAAAAAAAACATCCTATACCACCAATTTAATTATTTTATGAATAGATTTTATTTTATTTTATTTTATGAATCTCTAATTTTAGTTTAATGTCTGAATTGGCTCAGCAGTTTTTTAAACTTTGAAAATGTACCTCGTTTACTTTGTAACATAAAAAGTTCTGCAATATGGAAATTAATAATGACTAAAAAATCAATGAGGTGTATGTGGCTACCTGAAATGAAACAATCTCATTAAATTGTTTGAAATTCTTTGATGTTACTTCTCAACATTAATTTGTTGTTCTGTACTGTTTACCTCTGTGCAGAACGTAGTTAACAAGCAATATTAAAGTTGATTTGTTTTATAATTTGTGTGTGACATCATTAAGCAGTAAGAAAATACTTGAACACGCATTAATGAAATTCAATGTCACCTATCAATCCAGAAGTGCAGCATAGTCACCCACGAGTTGGTGATCCGGACGTGATTCTTTTGTTGAAGCCAAATTATTAGGCTTTAAGCGCAAGTGCACAACAGCCCATTAGTATGTGCCATAGCGATGCGACTTGGTACCAATCTCTTTTCCCCTTCTTCCTTGGACTGCGTACCACATTTCATGAAGATTTTAAAGCCGCACCAGCTGAATTCGTCTTTGGAGAAAATGCTTACCTGGCGATTTCCTACATGACTCAAAACTCTCATCTGCGCTCAGTTTTGTTCAACAGCTTCATAATACTTTCGCTAAGGTACGTCTTGTTCTACTATCTCATCATACAAAACAAAAATCTTTCAATTTCCGTGATCTTGCAATATGTACTCATGTATTTTTCCATTCTGATTCCCTCCGAGTTTCGTTACAGTGACCTTACGAGGACCATACTCTGTGTATTCAAGCGATCTTCAAAGTATTTTACATCAGCATCAAAAGCGTTTCTCGAACTATCTCTATTGATAGATTAAACCATGTTTCTTTGCTGATCCTGGTTCTTCTAAGCCAACTAGAATAGATGAATATATTCAACCACTGCACTTCATCGTCAACATTATTTGCTGCTTCCCATCACTCACAACAGAGCACTTCTGGGCAGTCTTCAAAACTTCGAGTGACATTTGTTGAACCTCCTGTTCAATATGTTACTCGTTCTGGTCTCTCATTTCATCCATTTAAACTATTCCTATTACGCTCATCCTGTTCACTGATAAGGGAGTACTGTGGCTACATGAAGTGAAGCGAACTGATTCAACTGTTAAAATTTCTTTGTTTTCATTTGCAACACTATATTGTTATTCCATATTGTTCACTTTTGTGTAGAATGTCATTAATAAGCAGTATTAAAGTTTATTTGTTCTTTTATGATTTGTGTGATGTCGTTAAGCAGTAAGCAAATATTTGAACGCGCTTTATAGAAATTCAATGTTTCCTATCAATTCAGCCAGCACAGTCTCCCACAGCTAAATACTTATCGGAACTGTAACCACTTTTATTATAACTGTAACTGATTGTCCCAACCAGCAGAAGCGCCCTCTAGAGACCACCCATTTTCAGTAAAGGCCAAGTAAGATGACAAAGTAGTCTCTATAAAAACCCAACCATGTTCTTTGCCTATTCTTTTTGCTAACGACATGTGTTGTCTTTGCGTGATCCAACTTAATTAATAAATAATTGTTGCACCAAATGAGACTTTATTGAACCCAACCCCGTATTTACCATATTTAATTTAATCTTTTAACGTCTTTCACAGAACTAGTTTTTTTTTCTTTCATACACATTTTCTTGTTCTTTTCAGATGGTTTCAAGGATTTCATTGGGAAGGATTGAGAAACCAAAACTTGACTCCACCCATTGTTCCTAAGGTAAAAAAAAAATTATTTTTTGTACAAGTACGATGAACAATTGTACAGAAAAAAAACAGGAATTATCAAATAATTAGTCCATTCTTTTATCTACTTAACTTACAATGGAAAAACCAGCAAACCAGAAGCACCAAATTAACTCAAGCTAAAGCTATTATAAGATGCTGTTTTAAGTAAATCAATTGAAGACGTTTTTTTGGGTCTTTAAATTTTTTTTTTCTCTCGCTTAGAATTGGAAAAGAAAAGCTAAACTTCCGTATAGGAATACACCAGAACGGTCATGAATAAAAGCGCCTAGGAAAAAGAAATTAAATTTATTATTCTCTTGAGTTTTCAAAATTTCCATTTTTTACGCATCGGTTCGAATGTTAATTTTCCTAAGGATACTTTCCTTTCAGAGTTACTAAACTGTGTGTCCTTCCGAAAAATATATTTCTTTCTTTGTATAGTTTATTCTCTTTAAAAAAAAGAGTGCTTTTGTAACCTTCAGTCAGTTCAATGGTTAAGGAAATTGATTTCTAAAGTATAGTTTTCAATATTTCTATTCTTTTGAAAAAAATTTCATTTTACCTGTAAAAAATTAGCACACTAAAATAGGCTTCTTTATATTCTAGATCAAAAAGAACGTTTTCATTTACCTGTATTTCCTGGATTTTTGTGTTTACATTGAACTGAGACAAAAAAAAATTATTTCTTTTATAATTTGCTCTTCTTTTTTTTCGCATCCCTCTTCCTTTTAATCTCTTAAATGTATAAACTATGTTAAAGATTTAATTGCTTGAAAGGTACCGTATAATCTAACGTATAAAAAACCCTTTGAACACAAATATTAAGATTGAAATTTACAGGGGCGCGTTATATGCAGGATATAAAAAAGATAGCTTAAAAAATAATGAAAAATTAGTTGTAAAAGATAGATTTTCTTACATATACCATATTTATTCGAATCTAAGCCGCCATAGATTCTAAGCTGCACCCCAAGTTTTAAACACGTTTCTAAGGAAAAAAAATTTTAAAAGTAGTGAGGAAAGGTTTACTGATATCCAATATATTCGAAATTTTTTTAAAAAATTAAAATGAGAACTAATAAGAAATGAATAATTTGTTTAAATAATACGTGAACCTGTAATTGCGCTGACGGTCAGTATCAAGTTCAATGTCCCCCATCCAACGCATTTTTCAGCCTTCGATTCCAAACCGCACGCTATTTTCAGTAGCATTAATATTAGAAAAAAATGCGGCTTAGATTAAAATAAATTAGGCCCTGTGACCGAGTGGTGGCGTATCGCGCTTCCACACCGCAGGTTCGAAGTTCTATCCTCTGGTTGGGCAAGATCAACTCAGTCTTTCATCCTTCCTGCAGTGGGTCGATAAATGAGTACTAAAAGCTTTCTTGGGCACTGGGGTCTCGCTTTAGACTGACCACCTGATAGAGACATCTGCTCATGCACCTCAGAGCCCAATGGTCACGTATACTGGGATGGGCACAGTAGGCCCTGCCCCTCATTGGCTGTTGCGCCACTGAGTTTGAGTTTTGAGAGATTCTAATAAATACAGTACACACAGTTTGGTTAAAAGAAATGACATACCATACATTATTGGATAGCGTGAAAAGCTCGTCATATCGTCTTCTGTTGTATCTTCAGGTATTGTTGCCGAATACTGTTTTATCTTTTTACAATCACAATTACTCGGATCCCTAAATAAGTAATCATCTTCCATTTCATCTAAATTGTCAGATATACTACATTTTTTCAACGACTTTAATTATGTCAGATTTAATTTCGTTCCATGCTTTTATTATCCATTCACACGCATTATATTTGGACTTAAAAAGATAAGAGCATTGCACTTAAACATCTCAAGTTCGTTCATACAAAAAATGAGCGTTATGTGGTGGGTATACCTAAAAATTAAGTTGCAGATTGAAAGTGTATATGCGTGTAATACAACGGAATATATGGCAATAAAAATTTTATAAGTTTAATAGCAATTTATAATGTTATTTATATGCTCTTTTTAAAAATTTATTATATTTTACTTGCCACCATTCCTAGTACATTTTTTTCTAAGAAACAAGATTTAAAGTACTGATTTACATACTTTTAAGAAAACATGTAAATTTTTCGGGAAACAGTTTTTTATTGATTCATGAAGACAGCTTTCTACAGCCTCTTAGCAATGCAAACCAATGGCAGCTGTGCTTGATTTTGAGTTGGAATGCATTTTCTGTTTAATTGTACACGAGAATATGTGAATGGAGGCAAAATAAATATTTAATGGGAAGCAGGATTTCGTTTTTATAACTTAGTTATCCTTACACATTGTGTGTGTGTGCGTGCGTTTTTGAAGATTTATTAATACACTAGAGGACCCGAAAGACGTTGTCCTGTACACACATCTTAAATTCAAAAATTCCAAATTTTTATGAATAAGCTTTAACAATCTGGACCATTTTGAGTAAAATTTGTATTAAAAAGTTATTACAATGTCTAACGTTATTACATGTACGGTTATCACAATTCAATCAATCGATAGCGTGTGAGTATGTGTATATTATGAGCAAAGTTAAATGTAAAGGTTGTGTGAATAAAAACTTAAACTTGTTTTAATTAAAGGTGAAAAAGTGGAGACTCAAACTATTTTATAACAGGTATATATATTAAATTATACATAAACTTAATTTATTCTAATGCCATTAGATGTACAATATTTTTGGTTAATCCTTGAGGGGTATAAACAAATAAATTCGAAGGTTTTCCAACTCTGGAACACGCAACATATAATTGGCCGTAAGAAAAGCAAGGATTTTCTAAATTTAGGCCACAAATCTTCATTGTTTAACCTTGTGACTTATTAATAGTCATAGCAAATGCCAAGCGAATTGGAAATTGTAAACTATTAAATGGTATAGGTGAATCTGAAGGAATCATTGGGATCCGTGGTAGAAGTAAAACTTCACTTTGAAATTTAAATTACAAATACAGCCACGTTGGCGACTTAGCAACCCTTTTGGCGACTTATGTCAAAATTTGAAAAGGTTTTTTTTCTTTTTCACGTGTTAAAGCATTCAGTTGAAAGGAAATTTTATATACACGATTGTTTTGAATGACAATATGATACTTTAATTAATAATTAATAAAAATTAATTACCACTTAATGTTGTGATTCTGTCATATGAATATACATATTTATATTAATTGCAACTATTTAATAAAAAGTAGCTAAAATAAATTTTTTCTTGATTGATCTAAGTAGGAATTGATTTTAAAAGTTTTATATTACTTGTTTATAACAATAGCGTTGTTACAACAATGTAGGTGAATGTTGAGTTGTATTGTTTGAATGTTTTTAATTAATATATTTTTAACTAATTGCGATATCGGACTTAATTGTGAATCTAAACCATTCTCGAATTTACTTGAACTCACGCAAAAAATTTCATCGAAATCGGTCCAGCCGTTTAGGAGGAGTTTAGTGACATACACACGCACAGAAGATTTTTATATATAAAGACTAGCTGTACCCGGCGCGCGTTGCTACGCAAACAACTGAAATAAATTTAAGAAAAATAATTTTAAAGGAAAATCAGTACACAAATATTCAATTCATTCAAAGCCGTTTCGAAAAAATTGTGTGATTACAAAGTTCAGTTTCAATTAGATGTTTATTGAAGTGCTGTGGGGGATACACAATATTTCTTGTTTTTCCATCTGGTGCGTAGACGAATAAATCAGAAGGTTTTCCGACACGTGAGCAAGCCACATAGAGCTGTCCATGTGAGAAGCATGGATTCTCCAAATTTAATCCACACACTTGTAACGATTGTCCTTGTGCTTTAATAGTCATTGCGAAAGCGAGTCGCACCGGGAACTGTAAACGTTTGAATTCAAATGGCATATCTGTCGGGATCATTGGGATACGTGGCAACAGGACGTCTTCACCTTTGAATTTTCCAGTCAAAATTGTTGCCTCGATAACATTGTTCATCATTTTCTTGACTGAGAGTCTGGTTCCATTGCAAAGTCGTGGTGAATTTATGTTTCGAAGAAGTATGATGGGTACGCCAATTTTCAATGTAAGAACGTGCGGTGGCATGCCTGGCAAATCAAGCGAATTCAAGAATTCAGTTGGATAGTTGATAACCTCATCTTGATTCTCCACAGTATCGATGGACTTATATGTTGTCGTTTCACTGGGTATTCCATGCTGAATGGTGAAGTTGATGGTATTGACATCGATGTTTTTGGCTGCTAATATAGCACGCGTACTGAGCCACTGATGGTTTTTGTAGTTTTGTGCGATGTTTGGGAAAACGTTTTGCACCAATTCGTCGATGCTTTCTGTTATCTTACAGAAGTTTGCTGGCAGGGTGATACATTGTGTAGATTCATCAATTTCCATTCGCCCATTTCCAATATCCATTAGTTGTTTTGCAAAATTTCCAGCCGATGCATCCGTTGTAGTTGTACACGCATGTTAGTTTTCAAAGTCAATTTCTGTAAATGACGCCATAGAACTGATGATTTAAGACATGCATGAAGTTCATCAGTGGGTGTTGATCGTGGTATAATGGGCAGTGTTTGTCGAAAATCACCAGACAATAAAATGAGTGCGCCACCGAAGATCCGTCTGTTTCCTCTGAAATCTCGCAGTGTACGATCAAGCGCTTCCAATGTTTTCTTGTGAAACATTGTGCATTCGTCCCATATGATAATTCGACACGTTTGGAGTACTTTTCCCATTCCAGAGTTTTTGCTGATGTTGCATGTTGGTGCCTCAGTGTTTTGCAAATTCAACGGCAGTTTCAATGCTGAATGCGTTGTTCGGCCACCATCCAAAAGAGTTGCCGCAATTCCAGATGATGCAATAGCCAGTGCACTATTATTTTGTGATCGTATGGTTGCCAAAATTAGTGAAAGAAGAAAAGTCTTGCCTGTACCACCGGGCGCATCTATGAAAAACAGTCCACCGCTTTGTTCTGTGATTGCACGCATAATTCTGTCATACATAATGCGTTGTTCTAGAATCAACTGCGGAAGATTTGTCCTAATGAATGTCCCCAGTTCGTCAGAATCATAGTGTGTTTCTCGTTGCAAATCACGATCAAAAAGGTTGTTTGCAGGTCGGTTTGAAGAGGGCATTCCCAGTTGCACCAGTGCCTTGTTAGCGATTGTCAAACATATGTCTTCAATCAAAATCAATGCTTCATTATGCACGTTTGGTGTGAATTGAATGTCCGGATTTTGATTCGCAGCGCGCAAACGATGTAGAATATCTTCACTCATGTAGTCCTTGTATTTTTCTTAAAGATCTTTTGGATTAGATGGGAAGCAGGTTGTTAATATTATGACAAATAGCGTGCGTATTTGCTGTGGTCGAGCAGTATTCGATGCATCAGCTAGTGCAGTGTTCCAATGTGCATCATTCTCAAGAACATTTAGTTCTTGGCAAGCTTGGCGATAAGTAGCGCACAGCTGACCGTTGACTGTTCTTAAATCTTGGAAGGATAATTGGTCCACGTATATTGATCAACAGCAATCTTAGATAGAAGCATTCTGTATTGTTCGGATGAACAGTGTACAGACGACCCAATGCATCACTGGAATATAAATTGGTATGTCCTTCAACTGCTTTACCTTGTTTGTGACGTTGAAACTTTTTAGTCGATGCATTACACATATAGAATTTCAGTACTTCAGAATAAAGCAAAGTTTTAGCAAAAAGATCATCTTGGCACAATGAGTAAAACGCAGTTAAAGTTGTTGCCGGTGGAACCAATGCTCTTGCACGTACATTATCTGCTGTAAAGTACACACGCTGTCCATTCTCGAGATGCACCACCAAGTGTGCTACTGTTGAATGTCGTTCATGGATTGGAAATGATAAGATGCGCCATACTGCAACAAATCTGGACGACCATATGCGCGAACGTATGTCATCGCATCTTGTGCGTATTCATGCATGTGCCGTGGACTCCCCGTGAATGTAGACGGTAATATGGCCATTCTTCCCAATTCGTTTGGATTGACGTTACCATCATTAACAATTGCGTCTCGTAAATGGATGTACTGTTCAGAACGCAACTCGGTTTGATGCAATCGAATATATAATAGCCGTTCGGTTTCAATCTTCGAGTACATGTCGACGATATATTGATGGAACAATTGTCTACATTTCAGAATGTGGTTATCAGCGTTTTGACGAATCATCAGTCGATACGAATAATAATTCATGGCACTGACTTTCTTATTCGTTCCCTCACCTGTTTGTGGATTTATCATTTTGATGTTAAAATGATATCCATCATCTCCTCGCCAAAACAGAATCGGATACTGCAATCCGTCGTATGAGCGATGAGTTTCGGAGACTCGCTGAATGTCACCATTTCTGCGATGAAGAATTATGTCGTGCGATTCAAATTCTTCGCCAATTATAACGATCGCCACTTCATCGATTGTTGGTGCATTGAACTGTCTCTCGTGTTGGCCAACGGGTCTTTTGTCTGCTCGAATCACAACTGCATAGTCATCGGCTGGAATTCGTTGAATGGCGGTTTTAAACAACCGAACTAATTCACTGTGTTGATCGAAAAGGCCTTGTAACGCACCCACAATTTCTCGTCTAGTGCCCGCATTATAATGACATCGTTGTTCAATTTGTTCATCACTGTTTGCCATAAAATAAATTTGAAGGAACTTGTGATCTGCGTCCGGCAATGGTAGAAGCGATCCGGCATGATGATAAATTTGCCCTTGGACTCTGAATGTCGGCATGTAATTTTCGCGCACGATGTTCGTTGCACCGAACGATGTCATTTGGAAGCATGAATTGTACTTGCGGATGTTTTCCAAGAAATGCTTCGACACACGTGTAACACCAGATAGAAACGTTGACAGTGGTTCGGGTGGTGAATGTAATTCTGGTAGCTTAACTTTTCCACTGGCGCAGCACATTCCACGCGTTTCATTTTTAAATTTGAGTGCACTACAATACATGCAAATTTTATCCATTTTTCCAATGACGACATTTGGATGAAGACTGTAATCATTATTACTGTCATAATGGAATGCATTAAGATTCAAATCAGCGTGCAGTGTTCGTCTTGATCGAGCAGTGCTTATTCGAACATTTTGCAGCCTTCTTTCCCGTAATTCAGTTGTCTCAAAAGAACGGATCTGATTAGTACGTATTCGATCAGTTTCTAATCTTACTTCTCGTTGATCAGACGATTCAGACGAACGGGTCTCAGTGGCGTGTACTTGAAGATTTTCCAGCCTTAATGCTCGTTGCTCGTCTGATTCTGAGGCTTGTAATGCTCTTCTCTTTCGTGCTTGAGGTGTAGATCGGCCAATTGCTCGTCGCTTTGGAGGCATAATTATACAGGAACGACGTGATGCTTTTGAATTTATAAAACGTCGCAAAGTCGCAGATGGTATAAGATGCTAATAAGAAGAAAAAAAACGCACAGCAAATGCGTTCGGAATGTCAATCAGCAGTCAAATCCTTCACATACACATTCGATGATCTTCGTAAATTCACTGTAGAAAATGAATATAATCAGCTCACGGAAACTACAAATATTCAATCCGATTGAAGTATTTATCTAAATTAATTCAGCTTACGTTGAAATGCACAAAATTATTCGAAAAACTCTCCCAAATATAAAAATACGCACAATATTGTCTGTTTAATGTAAGCTAGATATGAATTTCACAACCTACACAAATTCTTATGTCACTCTCGACTCGAAATGTCATCTATCGTTCGCTTCATTTGTTTCAATTCATATCAGCATGAACTGTAACGACAATATATGAAATTCATTAGAATGACATCTTCACATAATCAAATACATAGTTTACGATTCTAGAAAAGACATTCAGAGGTAAACAATCATTTTTATAGAGACAGAGAAGAGAAGGGAATAAGAGAGAGAGAAGAGAAAGAGAGATAGAGAAGAAAAGAAAGTTTATAGTTTTATTTTACTTATCGCACCAAAAATATATTTTGAGAACTTTTATTTATACGAATTCGTATAGATATCTATTAAAATCAGTGTTGAACTTGATACATGGAAGCGCCATCTGGTGGTAACTTCCATTAATACGAATATCATATTCGTTTCCTCTGTGTAAAAATACATGGTCATAATGATTTTTTCATGACAATCGGTTGAACGGGGCAGAAGTTGCTACTTTGCAGCACCACCTGTTGGCGAGTGGCATCAATGAGCATATTATACAAACCTCCGTGGAAAAATTCATATATATACAAATTTTCATAAGAATCGGTACAGTAGTTTTTGAGTTCATCGATGACATGCAGACAAACATTCATTTTTATATATATAGATATGTGAGGTTGTAACAAAATTTCAGCAAAAAATTTTAACATTTGATAGAAACAGAAGACGTTTTTGAATTTCGCAACAATGATTTTATATTTCCATTAAATCAACTTTTTTTTACAGATATCTGGTCCAGATGACACATGCAACTTTGATACATATCCAAGGACTATTGAGTCTCCTGAAGACGAAGAATCAGGGTGGGACTTAGATTTCTAAAAGATTTTTGCCTTCAACTAATTGAAGATTATGGGAAAATGTGATACACCAAAGTAAAATTCAATTCGTTTGACTGCGCCTACGTTACCTTGATAATTATTATTCTTCGTGTATTTTGTATTTATTAAAATATGTTTAGAATACATATATATATATCGAAGGAACATTGAGAAGCTCCCGTCTTTGTTCAAAAGTACTACATGCCAAAGAACATTTTAGTTCAGATTAATTTTCACAAATTGAAGATTTTTCAAATTAAACATCTCATTGTTCTTTTAGATTGCCTCTAGGACTTGCATTGGCAGTGTTCTGCGTAGTCTATATTTTAAAAGTTAGAGATTTTGGAAGTCTTAATGTGATCGTCTGCAATTTTACTATTATTTTTTAAAAAGTAGAATGTAGTGTTTATATATTGTTGCATTGTTGTAAAGAGACAGCTTTTATTTGAAGAATATAGTTTGTTAGCATTGTACATATATCTAGTTATAATGTATATTTTGTTGATAGCGTTTTTATAGAATATATGCTTTATTCTGTTATTCAGAAAGCATAGAATTCATTGAAATGGCATTAAACTCCCAAGAATCGCTGGAATTTAGTTTAAGCTTAATTCACAGTCACTGAATGAAAATATTCTTATTAATTGTAGAATACATTGCATAATTGGATTTCTTTGTTGGAACTTTTATTTTTTCTGTAATATTAGCAGATCTGTACATTAGTGTGCTTGTATTTTATAAGTTAAAGAAAGATATTAATGCATTTATGGTTTGTTTTATTTTGATTTTGATTTTTTAATTATTTTTGTTCTCAAAAATAATTAAAAGTTATACAATTTATAATGTTTTTTATCTCAAATATTAAGTGCACATGAGGATTATAACTATTATACAAAAACAGCTAAAGGGTGTTTTTTTAGAGGTATAGAACTTTAAATTGCAATAAAACAACGATGTATTATTCGATTGACATGAATTTTTTTTATTCGAAAGATAATCTTGTGGCATTGCATTTTAAATATGATTTCTGGCATAGGACTGCCACGGCTGGCTCAGATGTAGTCCAATCTGGACGTCCAATTTTCGATGACTTTTTCCAACATTTGTGTCCGTATATCGGCAATAACACGGCGAATGTTGTCTTCCAAATGGTAAAGCGTTTGTGGCTTATCTGCATAGACCAATGACTTTACATAGCTCCACAGAAAGTAGTCTAGCGGTGTTAAATCACAAGATCTTGGAGGCCCATTCACAGGTCCAAAACGTGAAATTAGGCGGTCACCAAACGTGTCTTTCAGTAAATCGATTGTGGCACGAGCTGTGTGACATGTTGCGCCGTCTTGTTGGAACCATAGCTCTTGGACATCATGATTGTTCAATTCAGGAATGAAAAAGTTAATAATCATGGCTCTATACCGATCACCATTGACTGTAACGTTGTGACCTTCATCGTTTTTGAAGAAGGATTCCACCAGCCCATAAAGCGCACCAAACAGTCAGTTTTTCTGGATGTAACGGTGTTTCGATATACACTTGTGAATTAGCTTCACTCCAAATGCGGCAGTTTTGTTTGTTGACGTAGCCATTCAACCAGAAGTGCGCTTCATCGCTAAACAAAATTCGCTTATGAAAATTGGAAACAACGGCAATCTCGTTTTGAGCCCATTCGACGAATCTACGCCTTGATTGATCATATTTAAAATGTAATGCCACAAGATTATCTTTCGAATAAAAAATATTCATGTCAATCGAATAATACATCGTTGTTTTATTGCAATTTAAAGTTCTATATCTCTAAAAAACACCCTTTTATATGTAAAGTATTCAATCATTTGAATTAAATGTGTATGAGAAATTTTTAAGCTATTCGGTGCTAATGGAAAAATTAATTAAATTCTAGCTTCATTATAAATAATTATTATTGTTGTGATGTGAGGAGAGTTTCGAAGGAACGAAAGTAAAATAATTTATTATTTTTACAAATTTCTTTACAATCTTAAATGGTATATCATTATACTGCTCTTCATAACATATAGGTTCGTTTTATTACGGAAAACACACACATATTCATTTAACACTCGAAAAAGAAACTAACTATAATGATAATTAAATTTAAGTGTGATGGACTAAGTTCAGGTTTGTGTTTTCTTCGATGGTGATATCCATAAGAATTCTTTTTACCAAATGAATGAAAGACTGTCCATGAAAGACTGTTCCAGACTAGTAAGAAATTGCTTGTTTTGGCTAAAGATGCTAGGTAAAAATATACATTTACCAAGAATTATAACTATTAGAATTTAAATCATATTTAATTATTCTAAAAGCTGTTTTTTAACAGTAAAACATTTGTATTGATCTAACAAAATTTTGATAAATACTTTTTATAATTAATGCATTTTAAGGATTTTAAACATGGATGATGAAAACTGTTCAACATAAATTTAAGAATTTAGATACAAACAATTCAAAATTATACCAAACTACTACTTCTGTTTTGAGTGAGTATTTATTAATAAGCTTATAATTCTAAACAAGTGGGTTGCTTTAACTGCATCTGTTCTTACAAACAAGTAAATGAGAGTCGGGTATTATGGAATAATCGGGTCATATGGTCGGATACTATGAAATATTGGCTCTGTTTGTAGCTGTTAATGCGCGGGAAAACTTTAAACTACTGAAGAAAGACCCTTATGACCCATTGCAGTGAGAGTTGACCACTTGTTGCCATACCAATCGCTTCAGAACAAAGTGTGTGTTGCGATTTTCAAAAGTTTTTGTAAGTAAGTTTTCAAACATTTTTAAACCTACTCTTATGCATGTGACTTGAACATTAAAGTTAAGAATAATGCATACTAAAGGAATTTTAGCTGACAATGTTTTGTCCTTCAGTTTAAAGTTTCATTTTCCAAGATGACGTGTTGGGTATTATGGAATACTAGGTATTCCATAGCACCCTACATGCAGCCATGAATCGTTCCTTTCTGATGTATCATTTGCAATAGATCCATCCCATCAACTAAAGAACCAGAAAACAAAGTGTAACGGAAAATTCTCCGTAGAGCAACAAGGGGAAATTTGGTTTCAATGATTCTACTTATTTCTGTGACTTCACCTTGGTTGTCTTAGAGCAGAAAAAGGTTATACTTCTGACTTTTGTAAATAGACTCGAAACAGAAATGACTTTCACGTATTTTTAAAAATATGGCTTTCATTGTTAAAAATAATTACGTTTTATAAAGCTTTAATTAGTTTTACAATGGTTTAAACTACATGTTCCATATCACCCAGCTACTCTGTAATACCCTCAATTTCTCATTTTTCTTTAAAACAAATTTTTTCAGCAATGAAATAAATATAATTTCTTTTTACACAAAATGTTATTCCTTACAATAGTATTTATCTATGATGATATTGAAGATTTTTATCAAAAACCAGTGAAATTATTTTTAGAAATGTAAATGATATTCCATAATACCCGATTTTCGTCTATAATCACAAAATTGCAAAACCGCACACAATACAACATCTATTTTTCGCTAGTAAAACAATCAGTTTATTTTTAAGTTCATCTTCAAGGTTTTGAAAACTTTTTGTAAGGTTATTATACATATATAATATTTGATACCAACGAAAAAATTAAAATAAAACTTTATATGTGTGAAAATTGCTATTTTTATGGGGAAAAATATACGTACAAAAGTATGATATTAGACAAAGATTTATATACTGAACGTTTGTTTTTAATTAAACTTTATATTCGCTTATTATCGAAAGAATTTTTGCGTATGTACAAGAATGAATTTTAAAATTGTGTAATTAAATAACTAGCCTGTTTGTTTTACACGCAGAAGGTATATTTTAGTGAAGTAATTTTACTGTCTAATCTTTTGTATTTCTTGTTGGAAGGAAGGAATTTTTATTTATTTGTGTTTTTAAAATTGCTTAGAATATTAAATGCTTTATATTGTTTTATAGTCAATAAAATGCTGTGTTTTAAACAGGAGTATTTGTGTGTGTTTTTTTCAAAATAATTTACACACTCCATTGTAAAAATTACCAAACATCTTTTAAATTATAATACTAATTGTTTCAGTCTCAATCCATTTAATATTTTTAGTGAATAGGCTGTCTACAAATTAGTTGGACAATTTCGTTAGTTAAAATCTTCCAAAATATCAAATGAAATTAACCCGTTTAAAGTCAGACTAGTAGTCATATATCCTAAGTTTATTCATAAATGACGTTGGATGTCATAACTGACGCTATCTTTTGAGCCAATTCCTAAACTAAAATCAAGAATCTTCATTGTAATTAATATGATCGACAGAAACATGCTGACAAATCTGTGACAAGTACTGATTTACCGATGGAGCATTTGTAGTGTAACGAAAGGAAGCCACGTGAAACGATTGTAATAATGGTAAACCTTGACCATTTCTCTATCTTTCAACAATATGTACTTTATTTTTTCACTGTAAATTTCATGAAATAAGTCATTCTTTTTGTCCAACTAATTTGCAGACACCCTGCATTTGAAATCATTTTCCCTTTTAATTTTTAATTGTTCAGCTTTTTTATCTTGCTACTTACGGTATAGTATACTAAATCGAGACAAGAATTGAAGCATAAAAAGAGAAAACGAATGTTTTATGGGTATCGCTTTTCAAGTTGTTTTTTTGTTTGTGATTCAAAATTAAGAGGACCGCGGCATTAATTTAGTGTATTGATACAAAAAATTGAAACATAAACTTCCGTTTTTTCAGATTGGTTGTGTACCAAGTAAGGTAATTTTATTTTAGCAATTTACATTAGAATAAATGTAAAAATGATGCACATACTTTCAAAATCTTAGAGCTTTGAAAAATTAATCGAGTAGTCTTTTAATACTAAAAGTAATTCAATTTTTTTCGGACTAAATCAGTAAAAGTTTTCTAAAAATATCATGTGTTTAAAACAATTTCTAACTTAACTCACTTAACTATCCAAACTTTTTTCAGCAATGCATTGATAAAAGGCTTTATAACAGCATATTTTAATAAGCTTACCAAAAATCTAAGGCGATTTCACTATTTTTTTCCAACAACTTCATTTTGTCGGATTATTAACTTTAATAATAAAAATAATTCAATTTTCAATTTTTAGAATAAAAATAAGTTGCCGAGTATTAAGTTTTCTACTTCAGCTACCTAAAAGGAGGAATACCTCAAAAATTTCTTAATTAAAATTTGCTATATAGTGAATAAATTCTTAGTAATGCACGCGCTTCTGCGGCAAAATACATGAATTATGCACCATTCTCCCCTTAAGCTTAATCTATAAGTTTTCCATAATGCTGGAAATACTCTCCTCTCTTTCCTTGTTTTTTTATCATTTATATACTCTCAATTCATGGTTTACTAATTTGTTTGAAATTCTTATACTATTCTTGATTATACTTACCTTTTAATGTCATTGATTTTAAATTGTAAACTTCCTATTTTAAAATGTACTTTTCATTTAATAAAATGCGTGTTTCTTTAACATTGTAAATATTTAACCTTGTTTTTCTTCCACTGGAAGTTGGAGATGTATTTTTAAAGTTTTATAGCTACAATTGTTATTTCTAACAGCACTTTGCTTGTCGAAAGAGGATAGTTTTTATGGAAATTTAACCTTTGTTGAAACTTTAAAATGCTTTTCAAATACTGATCTAATTTTATCTCATAAAGGACTAGAATAATGTATTCAAGAAAAAGCCGTCGAATATATGTGTATTTAGTAGTTTTACTAACGTCAAGGGACTTCCTGAGAATTTAGCACCATCCGTTGATGTTTCGGCCCGGTAATTAACACTTACTTGACATTTAACGAGATTAGTGCGATTTATGACAATTCCTATCTTTTAAAAAAATCGCTCGAAAATTCGTAATGTATTTTTTTCTTTATTTCTTACTTCTTTATAAAAAAATTATAATTCATTGGGAAAATTCGCAGCAAAACTTGTTTGCATTTTACGCGACTGGCCATCAAAATTCTACATGTCGAGTTACAAGAATAACGTTCATGCTTTTATCACTTTTATTTCACTTTTTGCTTATTAACTTCCCACTTCTAATACTTGCAATGGATTTTGTATCCTGCTTTAAAATGACATTAAATAATGTACATTAAGTAAACCAATTATTTACTTAATGTACATGCATGTATATGATCCAGTTCCATGTAATTAAAAAAGTAAGCATCCAAATATTATTGAGCAATTTAAATTTAATTAAACTGCTATTTTTATTTCTAAGCTCAGCAAACAATTCAATAAAATACTTTTTTAATTATGTTGAAATGCATAGCATACAATACTGTGATGTAAATATTAACTCCTGTACCTGACACAAATTTCAATAATTGTTTATTACATTATTTCAAAAAAAATTCGAAGTAATAAAAATGAGTTGCCATATGTTTTCTCTGAGGAACATCGTCAGAACGCGTTATTCTACGTGGCATAATAGTCAACAAAAAAATAAATAGTATCTTGTATCAAAGCAACTCAGCATTTATTGATGGATTGATTATTAATGTCACACTTTTTTTTTCTGAAACTATACTAAGGCTATTAGCGACGAACCTCATAATTTTGAGCTTCGAAATGTGACGCGAACAACTAGAGCTTGAAGTTTATAGTGAATAAAGTTAGTTGCGCAAGAGCTGGTTTGAACGCCTTAAAACGTATGTTTCTATGTGTTAGAGAGACATCCAAGTCAAACAAAAGAATGTGAAGATCAATAATTACAAATATTAATGAGTAAAAATACCTCTCAAACTCAAAACCACTCGCAAAAAGATGAAACGTTGCTCAAAAAACAATTTCTGATGGTTTACAAACAATGGATATGAGTTTAAAGGAAAGAAAATAGGTTGCTGAATGTAAGACAAAGAAAACCTGAAAAGTCATCAGTAAAATGTTATTTCAACTACGCAATGAAATTTATAATGAGAATCCCAAACGTGCTAATTCCTTAGTTGATCCAGATCGATCAACATCAATTTTAAACCTAAATCGATTCGAAAAGATAGTGATCTTATGTATGGGGGATTAGGGTGTATTATGAGCTTCTAAGACCATGTTGAAATCTTTAATGCTGATAACTTCCGACAACAAATAATCAAGTTAAACCAAACATTGATCGCAAAATAACTAAGATGGGCCAGAAGGCACTGCAAAGTAACTTTTCCATTTAGCGCACCGTTAAGTACTTCAAAACATGTTAAAGACACGTTAAAAGATTTTTACTGGGAAGTATTAATGCACTCGCCCAACCCACCAAACATTGTTTCTTCAAATCACCTCTTATTCCGAGCAATAGTTTTCTCATTGTATAAGCAGTATTTTAAATGTGAGAAGTGAAAAATACTCTCTCTCTCTGACCTCTGTATGGTATGTCTCAAAATAAGAAAAATAGATACTTTTCAGTTTCGCCGGTGAAAATCTCTCCAAGTTGGCGTTATTGGCGACAACACACAGTATACACATGAAAAAAAATGTTAATAAAAATTCTCATTGGTTTTTCGTCCATTTTTGATGTATTATGAAAAAGATGTTACTGATAATGAAATAACACGATTTGTTTCGTTGTTGTTGTTACCAATGCCATCTGATTGGCAAAGGCCAGATAGAAGCCCACGAAATTCATCATGGCAAAGGGCTAAGTGACGCCTGTCGTTAGCCGTAGCTTTGAACACCATGCAGGTGACAGTACGATTTGGCTCGGTTCCACCCCAATTTTTAGGGGGGAGAACACTCAGGGGGTGGTCATAGGCCTCTCACCTATCTTCCCCTTCCACCAACCTCACGAGAGGATTTGCGGCGCGACGGCTATTTAAAGTACCCCCATGCCGCAAAGGCACTATATATTTACAAACATCCATGTCTTCTTCGGGATTCGAACCCAGTCCCTACGGCACAGCAGTCAGCGTCGCTAACCACTATACCGGTAAATGAGATAGTAAATGGTTAACAGCGGGAATATTCCGTTTGGCGTCTGTTGCATCCATTTTGGAGACTTTATCGCTTGCACCAATGAAACGGAAAAGTACCAAAGAATAAATTAAGAAAAATACTATTAGCCAGGTGGGCATGACTTTGAATAAATTACTTTTGATGTTTCCTTGAAATTAGCGTATTTCTTTTATTACAAAATCAACATTAATAACTACTTAGCATTTTTATACCTAACAAACAAAAAAAGTATAATTTTTTTCTTTACATCTTCTTTTAATAATATTTATTAGAAATATCTCTATTTCACAGAAATATAGAAAAAATTAATCTCACAAAAATATAAATCCACGTTCTCTTCAAAATGAAACGTAACGCTTTTAATCGAAACTTTTAATAAAGTAACTTACTTAAATGGAATTTCAGTCTCTAAATAAATCAATAAATTTGTTTTAAACTCTCTGGTCTTTATATTTCATCTATATAACTGGTCTTTTAAATTAGACTTGATTGAGATTTTAAAAAGTTCTCGTGTTTCATTTTTTAATTCTTGAATTACTTTACATGTCATAAGAATCGTTTTATTTTTTCATCATCATATCTGGAAAGACAGCCCCTTGTCGGCCAGTGCCCCTTCCTTTGAAGATTCCTCCATAATGACCTCTTGTTTACTTTTGTCCTCCAAGTGTTCTCGTTTATAATCCCAAAGTCTAATTTTATAATCTAAAGTATAATTTAAATAATCCCAAAAAGAGTCTTAAAGTTTATAATCCCAAATCTTTCTATTTAAGGTATCCGACTACGTTCGGAACCGTGATTTTGTAAAAGCTTATAAATGGATAATATTTATGATATTTAGTGTCACTTAGATTAGAAAACGTATATAAAACTGTTTTAAGAATAGCATTACAATAAAAAATTATTTAAGTACAATATTTTGACAAAAAATGAACATACAATGACCCATTTTCAAAATATTCTCCTTTTGTGAAAAAGGCTTCTATTGTAATATTTTGCTCGTATATAGCTCACACTTTTGTGCAGAGACTAGAATTTTTGAAATATATAACTTAGAAGTGGGTTTATCCATGTTTTACGACAACAGAGGGAAGATATTTAAAGAAATAAATTTCAATTTCAATTGGTTGTAACTCTGAAAATAATGTGATTTTTTTAAAAATCATAGTTTAGCCTCTGTACAGAAATCTGAGCTATATACAGGCAAAATATTAGTATAATAAAAGCATTTTTCACAAAAGGAGAACATTTTAAAAAAGGTTATTCTAAGTTAATTTTTTACTGCAATATTGAATTTAAATAATTTTTTTGTCAAAATGTCCTTAAAACAATTTTATACATGTATTCTAATCTAAGTGACACTAAATATCATGAAAAATACCCATTTATGCACATTTTTAAGATTACGGTTCCACGTGAACGTAGTCGGATACCTTAAACTTTATTAAATTCCTAAATATGAACTGAAAATTATATAAAATCTGAAATAAGTCATCAGTAAGTCTTCGTAATATCAATGAATATATTTTTATATTTCAAATTTATATACTTTTATATTTTCACATTCGCATAAAGCATTAATAAAATGTTTTTAGTAATCCCATATAATAAATTATAAACAATACGGTGTTATGTATTATCGAAACCGCATAGGCGACATTATATGAAACGAAGCACATCGTTGTCGATTCAGCGCGTACGACACATGCAAAATCGGGAATGGCAACTTGAATGTTGGCGTTGTTGCGATAGTACGTAAATATAACATTACTTTTTTATTAATTTTTACTTAATTTCATAAAGTTGTTAAAATAAATATACAATCAGAAAAGGATATTGCACAAAATGATGAAAAAAATTATTAGTCCATTTTGAATTTTATTAATTCTTCTTGTGACATGGTTTTACTTCTTTCGAACACCATTATTTTATAACGTCTTAAATTCTGATTAATCTTTTTGAAGCTTGAATAATAAAAATTAAAAGATTTACAAATACTCTGGTTAAAAAGAGAGTTACGTTAACATTTTAAAAAATTCCTCAAGGATTCTTTGTTCATTTTTTTTCTAAAAATAAAAATAATTCCAATGCACTTTAGACTATATTTTTAAATCACTAACACATCTTTATGTACAGATAATAAAAGGATTAATTATTTCGTGTATATTTTAAGCTAGTTTTTAAATAACGAGTACACCTTCACGAACTAAGAATAAAAGAATTAAAGGCAGTAATTCACAGCGCTTTATTTTCTTTCTTTTTTAAAAACCATTCCCTTCTTTAAATGATATTTATTTATCTCTCGAGAATAAAAAAATTAGTTATTCTGAATATTTTTAATTAAGGCAATCATTCTTGATTAGTCTTATAATCAAATGTCATTTTATTTGTTTCGAAAACATTTGAAAAGTCATTTCATTTGTTTTTGAAAATAAAAATGTGCTTAAAAACAAAAGTTCTTACCTGTTTTATATTATTGACAGTTAACAAGGATAACAAAATTTTTTAACAGGAGAATTTCTTTCTTCTTTTTTTGAAATGAAAATCACAATAACAATGCTTTTTGCAAATTAAAAATGTAAATACAGAAAGAAAGGTCATTTCTCAAAAGTAAATATTGATCAAAGCTATTGTGATAATTACTTCTCAATTGTTGGAAATAGATTGGAATAAGGATTGGAAGGAAATCAGTTTTTTTTAACGAATTGCTTTTTAATGAAATTAAAAGGTAATTTAGTGACCTTGCAATCAGAAATTAGATAATGAATAGCAAAAAAATATTTAAAAGTTAAAAAAATGACACTTAATTTTGTTGAGATGAATTCTCGGTAAAATAATTCTTAAAGTTTTGGAACTAAAAACAAATATCATGAAAACTTTTATTCTAGCAACAAAAAAAAAATTTTGCGAATCGTGCGCTTATTGAAATTTTTTTATTTATTTTAAGATATTTAAATTTTAACCTTAATCGAATTAAAAGACTGTATGCATGAAATTCAGATCTAATTTTAATAGAATGAATTTAAAAGGAAGACCTGTAAACACACAAAAGATTTCAAACATAAAAGTCAACATTTTTAAATAATTTATTCGAATATTCCATAAAAAAACTACTGAGAGAGAGAGAGAGCAAATACAACACACTGAAAAATACTCACAGTTATTTAAGTTGAATCACATGAAAAGAATAGCATCGAATAGAGTAATGCTAAAGATATCAAGTTATAAAAACATAAGAATTGAATTTCAGCCTATGTATATATATCTTCTCTCTTTCCGAGATTCGAATAACATATCTAACGAATACAGAATAATATCGTTGCCAGATATTTGAATGAATAGCAAATGCAGGCCGAAAAAACTGTTACCATATATTTGAATGCTGCTCTATTCAAGTAAACAGATAAAATAAAAACAATAAAATAAATTCACATATAAAATAAATGAAAATAGAATCACGTGACAGGGAAATATATTTACATAGATAAATAAAAATTCTGAAATGTATAGAATTAACTTCAGCTCATAATCGGACATTGAAGCGCAATGAATTCACTTCAGTTCATAATATTTTCTTTACTAATCACTTCTTTTTATGAAAGGTACAATTATCTATTTGTGACTCTCTTTCTCTCGGAAAGAAAAGTATTTATAAAATAAAATAACTATATTTTCTTTTCTTTTTTAAATAGACCGTTCCTTCACAAAATGTTTTAAAAAAATTGATATATAGTTAAAATCTTTTCAAAATTTTTATCTACCAAAATAAAACACACAGCATTACACAAAAGTTATATTTTTTTAGTTTTCACGGAAAGTACGTTTAGCTTTTTTCTCGTTTTTAATATTTCAAATACATGCTTTATACAGCATAACATAATTAAAGCGGTAAAAAGAAACAAATTAAAAATATTAATGATATGCAAAACTAATATGTTATTCAAGCTGAATAAATTTTTGATAACGCATCGCATTGTATTCGAATTGATTCAAACTAGAAATTCTGAAATGCAAACAAAACCACCCAATGGCAAGTTTAACAACTTAATTAACTATAACAGTAAATAAATTCCGTCTTAGAAAAAATAAAATTAGTAATCAGATATTTAAAGTGAATAATAAAGTATTAAATTAAATTTTCTTCTTAATTGTTTGAGCAAACGATAATGACTTAACAGACGATCCTCCGCGAGAATAATTTTCGACTTGTATAATTCGATCAGAACCGTATTTTTTAATTAAGCCTTAGTTAATTTAACCAATTTCCTGTAGGAATTGGTTTGGTTCACCAATTCCTACTGGAATAAATTTCCATTTTTCTAATAAATTCTTTGGATAATTTTTTTCAGCAAATAACTTCTTAATTTGTTCTAGATCTTACTAAAACTTTAAATATATTAAATTTGTGTAAATATTTCGTATTTATTTTCTCACATTTAAACTATTTACTCTTAATATTTCGATTGATTAGCATTAGAGTTATTAAATTATGAACTATTTATCAATAATTAAACTAATTATATTACAATAATGAATTATATATTATATTTTACACTTCTAATACGTAATTATATTAAAATACTTAATTTAACTAAGCACCAAAAATATTCAAAAACAAACAAAAATAATTTTAAAACCTAAACGAAAACGTTTAAAAAATTCAATATTTTAACAATTTTTCCGTTGTTTAAAAATTTTGTAGAATGAAAATAAAGAACTAAAAGAGAGAAATATTAAATACATAACAATTAATATTAAATACATTACAATTAATATTAAATACATAACAATTCATTGCAATATCAAATCGTTTGCGCTTAAAGTATACCAAGGTGATAGGAATATTAAGAATAATACATAAAATGAATGCTTTAAAATATTAAATAATTTTACTAAATTTTCAAACTTTAGAGTAGGAGAATTTATGATTATGCATTAATTAAGGTGAAACACACTTTTAGTTGGCAAAAATATACTAAATTATTCTTTCTGAGTTTTAATTAAACCTTATGAGAACGCGAAATTCTTCTTTTCATAGCAAGAAGATAGTTCTGAAAATAAATTTTAGATTATTTGCAAAAGTGGGTCCAAATCCCGGACTGAACATCCTCGACTCAGACTTTCATTCCTTCACTTTTTCGAGAAATGAGTACCAAGCTTGCTTCGTAACTAAACACTAAGAGTCTTCACGTCAGACTGACCATCTTGTCGCAATCCGTCGGTCGCGGGTTTGAGAGAGTTTGAGGAAGTAACAGACATGATCTTAGAATCACTACTTTATTCAACTTTTAACACTTATGGAAATGCACTTTGATAACTAAATCCGGAGCTATAGGAATTATTAATCCGAAGTATATCAAATATATAGAAGCATTTATCTGGATTATTCTCTTGTACGCTCTAGCATTTAGCTTGCTAACTCGTTCAACCGTAATGTGGACGTTATCCACTGTCCCATGGGTCATTCTTCTAGATTTAATATAACGATGGGCGACCACGCTAGACTTTCCGCTTACGAGGAACTCTTAACCATTACCTCCCCTAACCAAGAACAGGAACTTAAATAGAAGTTTGCATTTGCATAGAACCAAGTCCTTTCCACGAAAAGTACTTTTCAAACTAATATCACAGTTAAAAAGAGTATTTTCCTCAAGAGAATTAGTAGAAGTCCGAATAGAACCCGTTACAACCTGACCGCTACATCTGCTTATGCACCTCAGCGCCCAGGATCCCAAAAACTGAGATGGACACAATAGGCTTCTATGGGCTGTTGAGCCACTGAGATTAGATTAGTTTAATTTTGTGAAAGTGGAAAAATGAACTGTGACAGATAAGAATATGCATAAAATTTTATTAGATAATTGATATATTTTTACTAAATAACCTTAATCTGCGATTTGTATATTGTATTGCGTAAAATGTCATACATTTTTAATAAACGTAGCACTCAAATCTTTATAAGTGTCTACTTATGTGAGATCTAATAATTAATATATTAACTTGATAAAATTTAAAGGGCTTGCATAAGTGAATAATCATGACGTCAATCAGTAGCAATAGCCATTCTGAGGAATATCATCTTCTAGAAATCAATACACAATCGCATATTAAAAAAATTCCTTTTCTCAAATTCCTTGCCTTTCACGATATTTTTCTCTGCAGTTCTTAGTAAAAAAATGCATCCTAATTTTTCCTTTCTTTATTCTCAAGGTGCGCTCCTACAAGAAATAAACTCAAATAAAAAAAATCAAAAGTAGGTTGAAAAAGATTAGAGGTAATGAATATATACAAAATAATGCTCATTAAAAGGACATTTCGCCAGTGAAAATTATACATTAAAAATTCAGAATACTACTTCAAAGATATAACAAATATCATTTAACGTTTTTAAAACAATATTAAGTATAGAGACATTCAATATAATCGGTACTTACTTGTGGTAATTGGAAACCCTATGATTTTTTTTGGTAATCTATTGAGATTTAAAGAGACCCTAGGTTAAAAGCATTAAATCGTTCGATTATGTTAGAATGCTCATGAAATTTTTTCAGTTTTGATAATCATTAATATATATTAGCAACCACATGCCTCGGCATTGATTCAAAGAGACTTTGGGTGTGTTCTTGGGGTACATCAGACCAAGCAGCTTCCACACGTTGCCAAAGTTGATCTGGTGTGGCAGCTGGGGGTGTAATCTGGGTCAATCGTTGAGCAACCATGGACCACATGTTTTCTATCGGCGAAAGATCCGGAGAGCGAGCCGACTAGGGAAGCAATTTAATCTGGGGATTGACGAAGAACCTTTGGACAATACGTGGATGGTCGCGGACAATGGACGTGTGGTCGTGCATTATCCTGTTGAAATATGGCTATGGCCAAGCCCTGAAGGTAAGGAAGGACAACTGGCTCCAACACCTCGGAGATGTAGCGCTGGCTGTTTAAAGTACCGGCAATGAGTACTAGAGGAGTGCGAGAGTGAATCCTGTTACCTGAAATTTGCAGGTAACGTGTGGTTTGACTCTATAGGGAAGCACACAGCTGTTGAATTTTTAAGTTTATTAAAATATTTCCACATCAAGGTGTAGACTATCACTTGGTTCATAAATAAAAAACGATAACTTAACTTAAATACAATATCCACCAACTAATCTAAAGTCCTCTGTCTTGGTATCATACATCTCTGGAACTCACCTGATTCCATAAAGAAAAACACATACATATATTAACCGCCTCTGACGTCAGGACCAATGAAAAACGAATACGATTTGCAATGACGTCAGATACGGTTAGCAGTTAACATAGATAAATGTGCATGACGAAAAGAGCAAAGGCCAACAATGCAGATTTCACATTCCTACTTCAAAAGAACAAAAATTACACAATACCAAAAATTTCGTCACAAAATTTCCTTATAGCCTCTTTAGGTAAGGGTTTAGTAAAAATGTCAGTAATACTATTTTTACTATTAATATACTTTATTTCAAAAAACTGACTATGTATTTAATTTCTCAAAAAACGAAATCGGACGTCAATATGTTTTGTCCGATGGTTTTCAACAGACGAACGGGAGAAATTTATAGCGGCCTGATTATTACAATAAATAACCAGTAGTTCAGAATAGTTAAATTTTAGCATCAAATTACATTCATATATTACGTTTTGAATCCAAATAATTTCTTTTGCAGCTTCCGTTAAAGATATATATTCCACTTCCATAGTGGAAAGACTAACACATTTATGTTTAAATGTACGCCAGAAAATAGGGACATTATTTATCATTAAATTAATCCTTCTATAGAAACACGATCATCCCTATTTGCTGCAAAATCTGAATCAGAAAAACAATTTAACTTTAATGTCTCAATATGAGATAAATTTAGTTTTAAATCTCTCGTGTCACTTAAATATCCTAATAATTTCAGTAAAATATTCCAATGTTTTATTCCGGGAGATTCTTGAAATTGGGAAAGGATGTTAACAGCATAACTGATATCAGGCTTGGTTCAATTTGCAATAAATAACAAGCAACCTAAAAGATTTCTATAAGGAAATTTAGACATTTCTTCTACTTCTATAGCATTTGATGGACAGTCTAATTTAGATAGAACTGCTCCTTTTGCAATAGGAAGTGAAGCATGGGGAAAATTATATTTAGAAAATACTTTACAAATTTTATCAATGTATTGTTTCTGGTGAGTAAAAGACTATCCATTTATATCAGAAAATTCAATACCAAGTAATTTCTTAATTTTTCCCAACACTTTTAAATCAAATTTACTTTGTAACAAAGATACAACATTATCAATATCATCTCTTGTGATTTACCAAACATTACAATATCATCAATATATACTATCAAAAGAACATTTTCCTTATAAATATAAACACAATTGCACCAATTTAGTTTAACAAAATCTAAATTTTCAAGGGCGTTATCAAATTCATAATACCATTCTCTTTTACTTTGATGCAATCCGTATATTGCCTTTTTCAAAAGACAAACATGCTTAATTTTATATTCAAGCTTTCAAAACCTTGAGGTCGTCTCATATATACGCGTTTATTCAAATTAGCATTAAATAAGCACATTTTATATCCAATTGACAATGAGTCCATTTTTATAGGCATACAAATAAGTCATCAAAACAATCTAACAAGAAAAAAATTTACTACGGGACTAAACGTTTCATCATAAGATTCTACCTTTTGTTGGTTATGCCCCTGTGCAACCAATCTAGCTTTTTACCTAAAAATTTTGCCTTTACTATCAGTTTTAAGCGTATAAACCCATCTACATCCTATAACTTTAGAATCTTGAGGGGTGGGAACTAATTCCCATACATCTCTTTCTTTCATTACTTTAATTTCCTCTTTCATTGCATCTTGCCATTTATCAGACTGGGGAGAGCTTTTAGCATCTTTAAAATGTCTAGGAATCAAAATTTCAATATTCGAAGCTTCAGGACGATTAGCGTTATGATCCACAGTTGAAGTCAAATAAATTTTTATCATATAGTATAACATTATATTTACAATATTTTTCTACATCATTAAATTACCTTAATCTAACATCTTTATCTTCAATACGATAATAAATATCATACACATTTTACCGTTTTGACGCAAGATTGCTTCTCTATAAAAAGGAATTGAACTGCATAATTTTAAATTAGATGCGTTTTCAACTGGAGCGTTTACTCTTGAGCTATCGCCAACTACAGCTTTACCCAATTCGTCAGGATCATCATAACTAAATGTGTTAAAAGGATTATTAAATTTAAATTCCATCCATTCCGTTTTTTTTACTATTATGGCTAGGGAAATTTAAAATGCCGTTTGAAACTCTTTTAAATTCATCAAAAAGTACGTTGCAAGTGTCAATTAACTTCTTCTCATCCAGTAACCAAATACGGTATCCTCTAGTTCAGACATGTCCAACCCGCGGCCCATGGGCCACACGCGGCCTATTTGGAGACTTTTTGCGGTCCAATTGAAGTTTCTGTCTATATTATTTTAGACATTTGGAATACATACAGTTGAATCGAAAATATCGTGTTTTGACCCACCCCCACCTCTTCCCGTGCAGTTCTTACCGAAATAATTTTTTCCTTCATTTGACTTTCAAGCAATTGTAATAACAGGTGTTGATGGATGAAGGAAAGCAGATGAGCGTGGGTATGTTATTCCTCTTTAGTTCTATTTGTCAAAGAAATAATTTATGTCTAGATTTTTAAGTTCAGATTAGTAGTCTTTTTCTTGTTTTATTTGGCAATGAAAGAATCCGATGATGGATTTAATGAGTTGCTTCAGAACTGTAATACCAGCTAGTAGAAATGTAAGATAATTACGGCAGCAGAATAAAAATGTTTAATATTTTTACCTTATGAAATTATGTAACTTTTTCATTTTATGATATATTTTAATCCCAGTGCACAATAATTAATATCATACAATAAGAAACTAAACATTTGGCTATTGGGCAGAAAAAAACTTATTTTGTCAAACAATGTAATAATTACAATGCTGTTCTTCTTTGCTTAATTGCCTTTCTGCATTTGAAATAAAAAGTTTGAAAATCTGAATCAATTTTATGCAAACATACTGTAACACAAGTATAAAATGTGAAGATGTTACGCACATAGTTGTTATATTACGTAACCACAGATGGCATCATAAATCTACTGTAGATAAGAACCTTGTATGTTAAGAGATATTCTTCCACCAACAAGTGCAATCGGTCGACTTTCAACTTTGTTGTGATTGTGATCCAGTAAAAGGTAAACTTGCTGTTTTTTGATCATATCAATAATTATTGAATAAATTTCTATTATATATTTATCTCAAGTAAAATACAAAAACAAGTGTCACATTAATTGTAAGGTAATAAAATATTTTGAATGTTGTACGATAGTAAAATATTTTGAATAATTTGTTTTATTTTGATATGTGCGGCCCACCTCAGTTTAATAAATTTTTACTTGGCCCACCAACCGATTTGGGTTGGGCACCCCTGCTCTAATTGAACAAGCATAGCCAAGCATTGTTCCGTGTTTTGCACGTAAATCTAATTTATTCCTGAGCTGCTTGGGAGTTCCCACATAAATATGGCATCCAAATGCCTTAAGATTTGATACAGTTGGCGGCCAAAATAAAGCTCATACGAGGTTTTATCTTTCAATTTATGACAAATTCTATTTTTAACATAAGTAAAACAGACTAAAGCTTCTGCACAAAAATATTTATCAATTCCACTGGTATTAAGCACAGCCTTAACACAATCCATAGCAGTTAGATTAAATCGTTCGGATACACCGTTTTGCTCAGGTGTGTAAGTATTTGTCCTCTTACATCTAATACCTAGTTCATTTAAATATTTGGAAAATTTAGAATGACAAAATTCCATACCATTGCCACATCCTACACTTAATATTTTACGATTCAAAACTCTTTCAGCATTAGACTGAAAAGATTTAAATTATTTAAAAACTTGAGATTTTTCTTTAAGAGGAAAGCAGGTCACCATTCTCAAAAAATCATCAGTTATGGACAGAAAATACTTAGCTCCACCACATGATACAACAGGTAAAGGACCACATACATCCATGTGTACCAACTATAAAAGTCTAGTACTTCTTGTTCCACCAATAGGTTTAAAAGAGACACCGTTCGTTTTAGCTAATTTACAACTTTCACAATCTTATTTCTCATTCTTAAATTTAGATAAACCATTTGCTGCCGAAACTTTACTAGTTTGGACTAAATAGTCAATATTCATATGATAAAATCGATTATGCCACAGCACAATATTTCCAGAATAATGCTTATTTCCCTCTTTTACATTAGAACTTTCTACATTGTTATACACATCTTTAACATGATATTTGTATTTTAAGAAATACAAGTCATTGAACCTTTTGGCAAAGAATAACTTCTCGCCTTTGGGTGCAAAAAACCATAATATACCATTTTCACATTTAAAGGTACAATTTGCTTTCTCTAATAAAGGCGCTAATAACAGATTTCGTCTCAATTTAGGTGAAAACATAACGTTTTTTAAAGAAACAGAATGCTCTCTTCCATTTAACTTTATATAAAATTTAACTACCTATATCTTCTATTGGACTTTCTAATCCACCTATGGCTAATGACATAGTTTTACCTTTTATATTCTTTAAATCACTAAACAAATTTATATTATTGCAGAAATGTCGCGTAGTAGCAGCATCAATAATCCAATTGAATTTATCAATTACTTCATTTACATTAGTCTCCGCAACAAAAATTTCGTTTTCAACTTTTCTTCAAAACAATAATTTAAATTACATGCACGAAATTTTGAGAAATTAGAATTTTAAATATTTACAATTTCTCTTTAAATGCCCTTCTTGTTTACATAAATAGCAAGGCCCTATTCTATCTTTAATTTTAGATTTCTTAAATTTAGACTTGTTTCCATCCGGTTTTGGTTTAAAATTTTCAGAAACATTCTCTTATTTCAATTTACTAGTAGCATAAGCACTAACAGAATTATCAGTAAATTCTAACTTACTTAAATTATTTTTTAACTGTTTTAACCGATTTTCTTCGGCAATTAATTCAAACTCAATTTTATCAAGTTTAAAATCCTCATCAGGCCAACGGTACAAAATTTGCACTATACATTGAAATTCCGGAGAAATTGTCCCGATTGCTTGGAAAGCACAGTACATATCATTTAATGGATGTCCGACATCCTTTAAACTTTCAACCATCTTCCGAATTCTGGCTATAAATACAGCAATACTTTCAGTGTCTGGATTGAACTTGATAGAGAAAAACTCATATAATAGTCGTATAACAGATGCTCTGGAAACGGGTTCAAACTGTTTCTTGAGAATAATCCAAGCTTTAGATGGACTTGTAGAGAAAGATATCAAAGTTCTGTATTGCTCATCAATACCATAGAATATTGTAGATAGAGCTCTATCCTGTCGCTGTTTATACTCTGACTTGTCACGTCTTGTTGCAGTAGTCTCATCCAAGGGAGGTTCCGTTCCTTCTATAAATGACCAGCAACCTCGTTCCATATAAGGAGGAATTTTAGATTCTCCTTCCACGAGTTCCAGTTCGACTTGTTAAGTAGTTGAATACGCTCTACACCAGCAGCCTCCATATTCAAAATTTTAAAGTGGAAATTGATGACAGCCGTCATCTGTCACAAAACCCTTTGTGAAGTTAGCATTCAAAGAATTCAGATGCAGACCTTTTTTTTTTAGAAACACTGGATCTTCAGGAGTCAGGTCACGTTAAAAGACTGGGCAGCACTGTTGGTTTCCTTCCAAATGAGCAAGGTTAACTGAGTCACAGCCAGGTTACTACTGCGTTGGTCGGTTAAATGGGTCAAGATCTGGGCCCAAAACCGTTTCTGTTACCTGAAATTTGCAGGTAACGTGTGGTTTGACTCTGTAGGGAAGCACACAGTAGTTAAATTTTTAAGTTTATTAAAATATTTCCACATCAAGGTGTAGACTATCACTTGGTGCATAAATAAAAAAAACAATAACATAACTTAAATGCAATTTCCACCATATAAATCTAAAGTCCTCTGTCTTGGTAGCATACATCTCTGGAACTCACCTGATTCCATAAAGAAAAATACATACATATACTAATCGCCTCTGACGTCAGAACCAATGAAAAACGAACACGATTTGCAATGACGTCAGATACGGTTAGCAGTTAACACAAATAAATATGCATGACAAACGGAGCAAAGGCAAACATATCCAATACCACCCCATATCATAATACCCGGAGCAAGACCAGTGTGTCGGTGCATAACGTAGCTATTCAACATTCTCTCTCCACGGTGTCTCCAGAATCGAATCCGACCATCGTGGTGTTGCAGACAGATGCGTGACTCGTCAGTAAAGACAACTTCATTCCATTCTGCGCTCTGCTGTGCTACGGTTCGTGATGTGACTGAGTGATCCGTCACTGCCATGCGCACAATTTTCCTGTCCTCACGTGAAGTGGTGCACTGAGGTGGATGTGATCGACCACGTCAATCCGTCGTACCCTCCTGCATCCAACGGTTACATATCCGCATTACAGTTGTTTGGTTTCGTCCAACACGACTGTCGATTTCCCTGAAAGATAATCCACAATATCGGTAGGCCACTATCCTTCCTCTGTCGAACTCGGATACTTGATCAAAAGCTGACCGCTGTTTTCTACGAGACATAAATGATCGTTTTTTGAAAAAACCATAAGAAAAACACAATTGCCGAACTTGAAGTCGTCGAAATCTCCAAGACTTAAATAGCGCTTCGAGGTGGCGCCACAAGCGCGCGTGATGTGTGTCTGTGCTGAAATTCTAATCATTTGCACACACATATCTCACCTCCGCTAATGAATGTTGTAAATTTCATGTTATTTGCATGCTTCCTTCAGGGTGTTGCATTTACGGTGGCCAGCAGTCTATAAAACACTTAAAATAAATAGTTTTTTCAATTCCTACTATTAACTCACACTCTCTATATATTTATTTATTTATCTTGGTGAAATTTTCAATCGTTAATAAACTACAATTTAAAACGCTTAATTGAGCTGAAATTTTATATACATGATTATTTTGGATACAAATACAGTAATTTAATTATAATTAATAAAAATTAATTAATTAAAACTAATTATTTAAAGAATTACAAATACAACAACGTTGGCATCATTTTTGGCGACTTGTGTCAAAACTTGAAAAGGTTTTTTTCTCCCGTTTTAAAGCATTCAGTTGAACTGAAATTTTATAGACACGATTGTTTTGGATAAAAATACGATATTTTAAAGATAATTAATAAAAGTTAATTACCACTTAATGTTGTGATTCTGTCATATGTATATACATATTTATATTAATTGTAACTATTTAATAAAAAGTAGCTAAAATAAAATTTTTCTTTACTGATCTAAGTGGGAATTGACTTTTAAAAAAATTTTTATATTACTTGTCTACAATAACATCATCAAAGCACTCTAAGAAATACTCTCTCTCTCTCTCCATTTTTTTTCTCTTTAAAAAATATTTTCCTAAAACATAATAAAAATTAATTACCACTTAATATTGTGATTCTGTCATACGTACACACAGGAACATTGAAAATAGCGACCTAAGAAGAAAGCATCGTAGTGAAATGAAATTTTATACACATAATGACACAGGTGAGAGATTCACTTGATCTCAAAAACAAGACAATTAAACAAATACAGGGTGTGCAATGACACAAATACTGGGAAACCTCAATAACGCGTTGGACCACCTCCAGCCGCAATACATGCCGCCACACGGTCCGGCATTGAGTTGATTAGACACCTTATGTTATCCTGAGCCAGATGGGCCCACAAATCTTGAACAGCCAACTCTAAATCATGTACAGAGTGACACGATGGCATCTGCCGTTTTAGCTGATATCACACGTGCTCTACAGGGGACAAATCGGGGGAGCGGCCGGCCGTGGAAGAGTCTGAAAATGACGTAGGAAGTCTTGAGCAAATCTTGCTGTATGCGGACGAGCATTATCTTGCTGGAAAATTGCTTCTGTGAGACCATTTAGGAAAGGTCCTACATGGGGTCGAAGAATATCATCAACGTAACGTTGGCCCGTTAAGGTTCAACGCATCACAATTAAAGGGGACCGGCTATCATAGGCTATGGCCCCTCAGATCATTACTCCAGCTGTTCAGGCAGTGTGACGTAGAACAATGTGGGGGAATTGTACCGCTCACCAGGGTGCCTCCACACCCGTACACGGTTATCATTTGTCCCCAAAGCAAACCGGAATTCATCACTAAACACAACCTTTTGCCTATCTGTGACATTCCACATTGATCTGGCTTGGCACCACTGTAAACGTAGTTGCCGATGTTCCGGTGTTAAAGGGAGTGCACGGAAAGGGCACTCGGATTTAAGATTTGCTTCTGCAAGGTGTCTGGAAATTGTTTGTGGAACAATTGCTATGCCTACGTCTGCTCGTATCGTTGAACGAGTCACTGTGGGGTCCACAAGTGCTTCCGCACGATCCTTCGATTTTCTCTCCTCGTGGTCTTCCTGGTCGCTCCATACCCGGTTTTCCGCGCGTGGGTACCTTCTCGTGTCCACTGCTCCCAACAATTTCTAACGGAACACTCCGAACGATCCACCTGGCCAGCAACACGGTGCGTTGACCAGCCTGCAGTTTTCATCCGGATGATCAGGCCTCTCTCAAACTCGCTTAACTGTGAGAAATGTCTTCTAGCACGTTTACCTGGCATGTTTCGCTTACCAAAGTCTTCCTACAATCGGCGGGTAATCGTCACGTTTATGAATCTTCGAATTTGCGCTGGCTTATATAGCACCCTCTTCCTGATTGTAGCACCACCTCGGCGTGTATGAGCATGCGCATTGGCACAAAACTTGGATCATTTGCATACCACATTACGCTGTACTTATTTGCAAAGTTTCGCGATTGTACTTAGCTTCCTTCTTGGGTCGCTATTTTCAATGTTCCTGAGTGTATATACATATTTATATTAATTGTAATTATTGAATAAAAAGTAGCTAAAATAAAAAATTTCTTTATTGATCTAAGTAGGAATAGACTTTAAAAAATTTATATTACTTGTTTACAGTAACATCATCAAAGCACTCTAAGAAATTCTCTCTATTCTTTTTCTCTTTAAAAAATAATTTCCTAAAACATACTCGCATTCTATTTCACTCTGAAAGCAATATAACCATTTTAAAACTTATTTTTAAGTCCAACAGCTGTTTATACTCAAGCGATTTTTAAACAGCACTAGTACAAATTTGTCAGAAAATGTCAGAACGTTTTGAAATAGGAGTCTTTTTTTCCTCAAAGGAAGTATTACCGTATTCACGGATTGGTTCTATCTCGAATTCACTCAGCTGGAAATTGTCATCTTACACGACTTTTCTCTAGAGATTAACATGATCTTTTATCCCTGTCATGATACAGGTAATCTCTCAAATTGAAACCATCGGCTTTTATCAACCCAGATCAAGCTACAGAAGTATTCGTAACTTTCTTGAAATAGATTCGGCAGTAAATTTACTCTTCCCTGATTCTGAGTTTCTAGAAAAGGCTCAAAAGAAATTTGGCTATTTTCTGACTGTTGCTTATTTTCTACTCCGTATGACTGGAGTATTGTGTAAGGATAGGTTTTTCTAAAGAATAGCATTTTTGTACTCGTATTTTCTTGTTTCCGGATAATTTTATAACTTTAAAGAGCTCGGGGAAAAAGTTTTTATACTCATATTTATCGTAAGCATACACATTATTAATAATCTTATCATTAAAGCGTAAATTTGAGAATTCAATGAATAAATTAATAGTAGTAAAATTCTTATGGTAATAATAATAAATGTTATTTTATAATTGCGTTGTAATCACAAAATTAAAATACTTCTCTTAGAGATCCATCAGCTACTTTTTGCGAAGATATTTAGACTTATATAAAAAATTTAAAACTTAAAAGAAACTCTGCGTGCGTGAGTAAAAAAACGCTTTTTGTTATATTATATTTATCTCTGTATCTCTGTCGTAGAGTAGAAAATTTGTCCTTGAGTGCAAACTTAGTTTAAATAAATTTTGAATGAAAGTTGAATTGTACAGTATTTCATGCATACAACTTTTAGTATATACTGGCTGCATGGCCCGGCGTTGCACAGGCTTTCTCTACTTTTATAAATTTTCCCTTTCCTTCACAAAATCAACACTTCTAATACTCTTTTTCAGAATGACTTCCACCCACCCCCTCCTCCGCTTAGCCCGGCGTTGCTCGGGCTTTTACCGAGTGTATAACTTAAAATTCCCTGTTTTGAAATTGTTTCGCTTCTTTTCTTTGTCAGACAGGTTTATTTCCTCCCGGCGTTGCACAAAATATTTTAAATGCATAACATATTGTCATGGAAATTCCCTTTCCTGTCTCGCTATCAGAGCTATCGAGTAAGTGAATAGTGGGACTTTAATATTCACCCACTCACTCACTGTACCTTTTTAAAAATAGTTGTATGTTGAAAACAGTAGAAATTTTTATAATTAAAAAACAAACCCGAGCCCAACAATTAGTAATGAAGCGCGTTAAACAATCGCGCCGTGAAATCGTCGGGAAAAAGAAGTGTGAAAAGACCTTCAAAATAAAAGGAGGAATAAAGAAGAGACTTTGTCTAGCCTATCTGTAACGTCTGCATTTCTTTTTTTCTTTGTACACTAAATAAACCATTATCAAACCGACTGTAGTGTCATTTTTTCATTTCCCTTATAAACTACGATAACTAACAAAATCTAGAATATATAAATTCTAAAATTGGCTGAAACATTATATATTGATTTTTTTTAATTTATACATAATTTTTTGTGCTTAGTTTTCAACTTGACATTCTTATACACATATGTAGTCCTTGACGGCTAGAAATTAAAACTATTCTAATATTTGATATTCTATATCAGAGGCCTTCAAATTGTGTTCCTCGGAACCCCGGGGTTCCACGAAGCATACTCAGAGGTTTCACGAGATAATTTTATACTCCTTAGTACAATGTCTAGAAAAACTAAATAGTTTTCTAATGGAAAAAGCGCCTTTTTATATTTGTGGAAAAAGACCTACAACATATCAACAGATTCGATGTTAAAAGTCTAAACTTAAGCAAGAACAGATCCTAAACTTTATGTTGCAAATTCATGCAAAATACACAGTATTTCTCATACAGTTATAAATATTTTAATGCCATTCAGGACAATGTGTATGTGTAAAAAAATATTTCTAGATGAGAGTGGCTACAAAAACAAAGTGTAGAAACAAATGAAGCTCGGAATATAAAATGCGATTGCCGTTATTTTCAATAGACCTTGAGTGTTGGTGTAAAAAATGCAAACACATATTCCAGTTACTTAACATAAACAAGGGTAGATAACACTTGGATCACAGATTAACATTATTAATGAGTAAATTATATTAAAAGTAGATGATTTTTTTAATAATAAATGTAATACTTTTTTATAATTCTCTCCCTTTATATCAGGGGTGGACAGACTTTTACATGGTACGGTCTACTGTTCATTTTTGTAAGGTTTTGAGGACCACCCAGTGGCGTAGGTGTGGTAAGATGCCAAAAAACGCTCAACAATATTTATATTTTAACAATATTAAATACAGAATATACACTTACCTCAGTGGTTCTCAAACTTTCACTACTGGCGACCCAATTTTCAATCATAATTTTTATCGCCCCCCAAAAATATTAATGTATTGAATGCAATAATAATGCACTTGGGGGGCGCTAAAGTTACAATACGATCATAATTATAAACCGTACAAATTAACAAGATAAGTATTAAATTTTGTATGTGTTACTTTTAAGTATTATATACATTTTTATTTATTTTTTTTTTACTGTTTAGTTCGTTTCACTGTAAAAGCGTGTGTTTTTTAGTTTGTGAGTTTTAAAAATATTATTTATTTTTAAAATATTTTTACTATACACGAGATAAAAATCAGAAAATTCCAGTGAATAATTTAATTAAGAGAAAATATACTTGCCTACATTCAAGGACTTTTCAGGTTGGTTTTTTTTTTGATAATTTGAGAAAAAATCCAATAAAACTAAAGAAAATGTTTCAAATATGCGTGTCCTTAATAAAGGACATAAATCACAGACACTTTTCGCTAACAATACAGGAATGTTATTTTCCAGCAAAACTGTCATATTTTGTTCACGTTTTTGTAGTTTTGCTGTCGTTTGATGATCTACAAATATCATTTTGAACGTTTTCTTCCTTGTGTTTTTTGACAAGGCGAGGGGCTACATTTCTGGCTTTCTTCATAGAGATCTTAAGGCAGCATTTGAAAATTTCGAATCAACTCAAACATTTCATGCCTATCGCTTTTCACATATTTACTTTCGCTATCTTGATTAACATGCATTATTTCAGCAGGTTCTTCAATTGCTTGATCAGTTTCAACTTCCTTCAATAGGGATCACAGATGCCCATTTTTTTATATTCTGCTCATTTACATTTATAAACTATAATAAGTCGTGCAAAACAGCAATCAAAAGCACAAAATTGTTCATGGGGAAAGTGTAGCATGTTCTAAAAAGTAATTGTGTAAAATGTTTTTCATTATGCTTTATATGTTTCAGAATACTCTTAAAAATACATCTTGGCCAAATAATCCTTCAAAGTGCTTAATATGCTTATCCATACATCATGCCTTATTCACATGGGAAAAAAACAACAGAAAAATATTATTTACAACTTTCCTAAAAGAAAAAAAGACTGAGTGAAACATTCCAGTAAGTTTAAAGGTCAAATATATGATAATCAAAAGTAGTATTTTAGGGGTTAAAAGAAACGTAATAAAAAAAATCTCTCATCGTGGGATTACAGTAAAGCAAACAAAATGTCTTTTTTTATTTGGTTATAGGATCAAAGATGGCTAAGGAGCGTTTGAAGTGGAATCTTTTATTTTTGATGATCACCAGATGATACAAATAAATTATATCAGTGTAAATGTGTGTTTTTATTATTTCAGAAAACATTTGGCTTTACTTCATTGCAAAAAATTATTTTTTTAAATCTTTTATTTTCAATATGCTCGCGCCCCCTCTGGCAGGGTTACCGCGCCCCCTCTGGCAGGGTTACCGCGCCCCCTCTGGCAGGGTTACCGCGCCCCCTCTGGCAGGGTTACCGCGCCCCCTAGGGAGGCACGCCCCACAGTTTGAGAAACACTGACTTACCTACATAATTAAATTAAAAAAAACTTATACTCGTTTAAAACCACATTTTAAACAAAACGCAAGATACAAACATAATAATTATAACCACAAATGTAATAATATCAAATGATGCATTTAGTATCAAACAACTTAAAATACATTAAAAAATAAATCATTTTCATTTAAAGTTAGTTCTCGTAGAATTTTATAGTCTCAGTTGAAGACTTAGTCTGCATACTGTATGCCTCAATCTTGAATATCTCGGTATATACTAATTAATAACAGCTAATCTTGAACTGGATTCCAAGTGATCGTTTATGAAACGGGAATGATACGTTGTCTTAACTATATTCATCGCTGAAAATGTAGCTTTACATGGGTAGGTAGTGCAAGAAAATGATGTTAAATGAAATGCAGCTTTTTAAAATTAGGATACGTTACTTCGTTCATTAACCAATGTATGTCCTTAACACGTTCGCTGCCGGGTGGCTTCTATCGCGGGACGTCATATCAACACAAAAAATCCAATCTCGCGGAATCGTGAGCTATGGGGTGATGTTTCAGTAGCCAATTCCGTGATATCACGAGAAGAGCTGGTCAAAGTTTATTTCCCCCTTTAGTCGGCGTGTGGGGGGGAAACGCATTTCTACAGCTGGCATAGCGGTGATCGCACTTTCCCTTTATAGTCGCAGAGAATGTCTTAAATATCATCGTGTGCTTCCAACAATGGTATATGTGTTATCTATACACAGTAGCAAGTATTGTGAAGAGCTTATACTCCTGTCTAACTGGCGTTGGTGTTCCACAAATATGTTTATTTTAGTATACGAGTCTTAGGTCTTACGTAAAGGTGGTCCACTGGTCGATCGCGATCGATTTAATGCTCACCCAGGCTTTACACGATCTATATTGTTGATCTACTTTAAATAATATTTCAAGATATATTCTTCTAAGTGTATGTTTGGAATAGGGTTCCGCGAAAATACCTTCTAGTTCTAAAGGTTCCACGAAAACACCTTTTACTTCTAAAGGTTTCCCAAAAACACCTTTTACTTCTAAAGGTTCCCCTAAAACACCTAGTTCTAGGAGTTCCACGAAAACACCTTTTACTTCTAAAGGTTCCACGAAAACACCTTCTAGTTCTAGGAGTTCCACGAAAACACCTTCTAGTTCTAGATGTTCCGTGAGTTTAAAAAACTTGAAGACCACTCTGTTCTATACATATGCCTCAATTAACTATGATTTCGTATATATAATAGGACATTTTTTTTCATTCATGTTCTTTGAATTTATTCCATCAACTATTCAGTGTTTTAAAACACAAACAACTCCTTAAAACAACTCCTTAATTTTGTCCTTGCATATTAATTTCCAAATACTTTCCCGTAAATGTACTTAAATGTATTTTGCAATTTAAGGTATATAATTGGTTGATGCTTGAGCAAGTTCTAACTAAGAAAAACATTTGTTATGTTAGGATTTAACTAATGTTGTTAGGAATGTGAAATTAAACTTCTTTCACATTTTAAAGGAGAAAACAGTTTAATTTGCAATTAAACGATTTTAGAAAGACACCCAATTAGAACTCTCACAAATGATTGACTCTGAAAATTAAGTTGTTTACACTATGAACACATATTAACTTTTATTTATCTTTTCTCACTCTCTCTTTTAAAATCAACAAAACTATTCTAATTATTGAAAATTTAAATCAAATTAATTGCGAAGAATCAACACGTCCACGTAATTTAGTTACAGAATTCACTTCAGCTTGTTAGTGAGAAAATTGCGGATAGAGCTGTCACAGGGTGTTCGGCAATTTAATGATGAACAAAACCAATGCTCATGACGAAGCACGAAGTTGGTGGCCTTCTGTTGTTAATGATGGTTTGGTTGAAAAATTAAATGAGAAATCTCGTGAAAACAAACGGTTCACAATAAAATTGCTCTCTCTCTCTCTTATAATGAGTTTCTACAACCTTCAAAAACTGTTTACTGGAGATATGCATCTTTTTTTGACCCGTTCAGGACCAGTTGACTTTCCCTCTGTTAAGCCTAATTCCATTTTAAAACTCATATTTAATCCTTTCTGTAATAAAATACGCCAACATTTCATTCCAAATTCCACAAGTTCCAAATCCAGATCACACCGGTATGATCATGGGACTCAGAAGGAGGAAAACGCAACCTTATATGATACCGTGTTCCCTGAAGTGATCACATATATGTAATCATGGTCTTGAACGAGTTAAAGAGGAAAAAGTCAAGTAGGTTGTGATGTACCTCCCCTTGGAAGTACATCCCTCGAAGTATCAACGTGAGCTAGAGGTGTAGGATTAACGTAAGACCTAGACTCAAACATTATCTTAATATGACTTTATTAAGATATTCAACTTAAACTTTGAACAAATATAATATAACTACTTAATGGGAGAATCTACTATGACACAATGCGCAACATACAATATAATACAGACCTATATCAATAATTGAACCGCCTAACCCTCAATTATACTAATAAGTAATTAATCCTACCTTATATTATTCTGTAATGCTACTTGTCTTTATCTGCAATGGTATGCAGCTTGACGACTAACTTCTAGTCGAACACCAATAAGTTTATCCACGACACGTAGAACTTAAATCTTGAACCACGAACTGCAATAATCATCAACTGCCATAACGCACGTCAATTGTCTAACATTCCTTTGCACTACTATTACATTGCCCTTATTGCCATTACGTTTACTCTAAGATCCTATATTTATCCTATATTATTTACATCTCTTCACTTCTCGTTTCTTGGATTTGGTTGGAAAAGAGTTGCCATTAATTCTGGCCCAAAGAACCCAAAGGACTTGTTAAAGAAAAGACGCGTAAGTCGTCACAAGGTTTCCCGATATAAAAAGGCCTGAACACAATGGAGGTAGCTATGTACGAAACTAGTTACCGACATGACCTTTCATGTAAAAATATATTTTGTTTTGAAAAGAGAATTTTTTATGCGAGCTTTTCCAAAACGGTTCTCAGTGTTTCGGACATGCCTCGTATTAACAGTTGTAGATTTCGATCAGATGTACTCTAAAATGTACATTAAATTTAACAAATTTCCCTTCATTTCATACAGAGTGTTTTTTTTTTCAGGTATAGAAGTTTAAGTTGGCATTACTTTCCAAGATGGCAACCGATTTAACAGCCATCAAGTGATTTATTCTCAGTTTGGTTTGGCAATTCATCATGAATAGACTCACGCCTGAATAACGCTTTCAAATTGTGCAATTTTATTTCGAAAATAAGGGTCGATTTTCATAAGCGAATTTTGTGTAGCGATGAAGAGCACTTCTGGTTGAATGGCTACGTCAACAAACAAAACTGCCGCATTTGGAGTGAAGCTAATCCACAAGTGTATGTCGAAACACCATTACATCCAGAAACACTGACTGTTTGGTGCGCTTTATGGGCTGGTGGAATCCTTCTTCAAAAACGATAAAGGCCACAACATTACAGTCAATGGTGATCGGTATAGAGCCATGATTACTAAATTTTTCATTCCTGAATTGAACAATCATGATGTCCAGGAGCTGTGGTTCCAACAAGACGGCGCAACATGTCACACAGCTCGTGCCACAATCGATTTATTGAAAGACACGTTTGGTGACCGCCTAATTTCACGTTTTGGACCTGTGAATTGGCCTCCAAGATCTTGTGATTTAACACCGCTAGACTATTTTTTGTGAGGCTATGTAAAGTCATTGGTCTATGCGGATAAGCCACAAACGCTTGACCATTTGGAAGACAATATTCGTCGTGTTATTGTCGATATACGGCCACAAATGTTGGAAAAAGTCATCGAAAATTGGACGTCCAGATTGGACTACATCCGAGCCAGCCGTGGCAGTCCTATGCCAGAAATCATATTTAAAATGTAATGCCACAAGATTATCTTTCGAATAAAAAAAAATTCATGTCAATCGAATAATACATCGTTGTTTTATTGCAATTTAAATTTCTATACCTCGCAAAAAAATACCCTATACAAACTTAATAGCTTGAATGTGATGGTAGCTAACCTCACACATTGCCGACATTGTTCAAAGTGAGTTCGAGTCCTGATTCCCTCAGTGATCCTGTTGTCCGGAATAATTAGTGTTGTTTTATTTTAATTAGAACTTAGCTTCAGATTTTTCACACAGGGAGGTGTAGAAATTTGAAGACTAAGATAGGATTATGTTAATCGCTTGATCAATGGCTCAAAATTACATAGACTTCATGTGATTCTCATATGGCAAAACTAAACTCCACTTTTCCATAATTTTAAGATAGAGCTTTCAATTAAAAAACATTGATTACTAAAAGTCCTATGTGTTCTCTCTCAAAATATTTACCTAAATGTATCAAAATTTAATTTTATAGTATTTCTATTCTCTTTCTTAGCTCAAATTATCTTAAAGCTTAAATTGTCACGAACTCTCAACCACGGATGTATGTGGGGGCACCGAATTAAGAGACATTTTAATAAAATTAAACACCCTTATATTACGATTATTAAATCTCTATCAAAATTCAACTTAAGCGAAGGGAGCTGTCAGGTTAATTACTTACTCAAATATCTATAATAGAGGATTCAATACTTAACTTGAAAGATTAATCTGCAATCATAATAATCTTCATAAGTAGACTTGACTGATTTTTTTATTCGGACTTTGGTAGCTTTAATTATTCTGCCACTAACACTTTAGCTTCAGCATGACAACAATCACCAGATTCTGCTTTTCACTTCCCTCTTCACTTGACTTTAAATAGCAATTCTCATTAACATAAATCACGGTTCCTCCATTGAAAGCGGTTTTATAATCATACAACTGAATCGAGTGAATTTTTCCTAGAGGATTAGTAAGAATCGCGAATAGAGCCCATTACAGTCTCTTAATCTTTGACTGATTGTTGAACGCCAAGTTAAATAGTTTTTTATGATAGAAAGTCTTAGAATTTTTTAGTCTGAATTGAATTGTAGATCTGTGTTTTTAAATTTATGTATTTAAAATATTACACTAACTAAAAAATTAAATCCGAAAACTATACTCATTTTAGTTCTGTTTATTGAAGCTGACTTTACCTATGTTAACACCTGGAAGCATGTTCTAACCTTTCATAAAGTAACCTGGCAAGGAAGAATGTAGCTCCCTTTGCAAGTAAAATTCCAAAGTTTTAGGAGATTCCATACATATTTAAAATTAAGTAGTTTATATGACGAATTATATCTTAGATTTAATATATTATATAATATATATATATATTATATAAAATTGAGAATTATATTAACTTCAGTAGTTTGAGGAATTCGCTGTTATTTTTTTATTCTCTCTCTAAAATGAGCTCTTGAAATTCCGATTTCAAACATCGGTATACAATAGTGTAATGATTCAGTTTCAAAAATAACATAATGTTACTGGAAAATTAAGAAGTCGACATTAATTACGATATTTTTATGACATTACAAAGAATATTAAGATATCTGTAAATGATCATTGGCAAAATCAATGGAGTTTTGAGATTAATTACAAACTACATATTACAGTCCACTACATAATACAATTGTATAAAATCCACTATTTCTCACTGTGAATCATTACGATCTAAAACAGAAGACAGTATTTTAAAACTGTTACATAGTGAACACATAAGACACATATCAAGGGTGTCCCAAATACAACACCCAAACTCTGCACAGCTAGATTTCTCGTAGGGATTACATAAAAGAATGTCAAATGAACTATACTTGTACGCGTGATCCATAGTTTACGAGAAAAATAAGAAAAACAAAGTTTGACATCACAGTCGGTACAAGGACCATATTGGACACATAAACAACAGTATTTGCAAATATTTTAAAAGCCAGATGTTCAAAACGTTCATCATGCATATCCAGACATGCTTGAGCGTGCCGTGGAATGGATGAGTGCTCACGTCGCAGGAGCGCAGTGTTCACCGAAGTAGAAGCTGCTTGCAGACGAGTAACTAAGTCCATTTAGTCTCACTTCTCGATCCACCACTGCCTTGAGATTGACCCATAGGAATCTAACTGTATGAGACCTGACGGTCGTGGTGGCCATAGAATGGATTCGCACGCCCAATCCAGCGACCAAAATATGCCATATACATCCAATGACGTACAAGAGCACAGAAACGCACTGGGCCCCTATCTTGAACCATCATTCATTACCTAGCATTTACCGTATTTTTCTCGTAAACTATGGATTGTACTGGTACAGTTCTTCGGACATTTTTATGTACTCCCAACAAATAATCTAGCTGTGCAGAGTTTGGATGCTGTATTTGGGGCACCTTGTATATGCATACCTTTTTATCGGAGGAGATTCCCCGTGTGTGTGTTTGAACACGGACTGTGATATTATTCTTCGTTCAATTTTCTTCTTTTATTTATATTCATTTTAAATGTCATTTATCTTTTGCCTGATATATATTTGAAGAAAGTCCCAAATAACAAGTATTTTATTTCCTACATATATGACAATGGTTTCTCCCATATGTTTAATTTTTATAAGAAACAGCCTCTTTAGATTCTGGCTATGGTTAAGACTTTCAAATAGTTTTAGTTAATAAAATGAGAAACCTTTTCACTCTGAGTCTGACACAATAGGTCCCAAGAGGACTCTGTACCAGAAATTCAATAGAACCAACTTCATTTTTAATTCTAAAGGCTTCGAAAGGCTACAAGTATCAAGGTATGCAATTAATAAAAAATACTATTATTTACCCAAAATAGAGAGGAGAATAAGAAAAAGAATCTTAGTTTAACTAAAAACGCAGTGATTCAGGCTAAGAGAATGAATACTTATAAATAAATTAAAGCATTCAGTGTTAATTGCTCACCACGATGAGTTTTACTGTTTGTTACGTTTCTATATTCACTCATTTTACTATAAAAGGGAAATAAAAAGAGTACTGTTTAGAAATCTTATATATAAATTGTCGTATCTTCTTGAAATATATATACTCTATGATAACCAGATGAATCTTTTATACGTAAATATATCGAAAGAGGAAAACGATAAAATACTTTCAGAGAACAAAAGTACGTAAAGTGTAGTTCGTGTTAACCAAATGAAAACTTCTTAAGGAACAAATGATTCAATAGAAACCTTCTAGTTTTCTTTCACAAATACATAAAAGCATCAGTGTGAGTAGTTCAGCTTCTTTTATATTTTTCAATGTTGTTGTTGCTAACGCCAACTGATCGACAGTATCATATCGAGGTCCATGAAATTCATCATGGCAAAGGGTTAATCAGTGATACTCAACATGCGGCCCACCGGTCTTCTCTGAATGTCCTGGACATGGCCTATTGCAGAAATTCAATAATTTGAGAATAATTCATTAAAAATTTAATGGATAAATTCTACTAATCAAGCAATCAAATCTATCAATATAATGCTTTTTTGACAGTATGATATAAACAATGGGTTTGGTCATGGATGAAATAAAATTGAAACTACCCCATAACTCAGTAAAAAATTCATAAAAGTAAATATTTTTTGTGTGTGCTTGATAGAAAGTTCAATATCATATTAAAATAAAGAGAAAAAAATAAAAGTGTGTGTGCTTATTACCACACGATAGATGTGATAAATTCAAATTTTGTAATGTTTTTTCAGGAATTAGTTATGAATAAAAAAACAAGGGGATATTAGTATTGTCCTAAAAATAATTTATTCATATGTCTGTACTCATAAAGTAATATTTTTGTGAGAAATATTTCGAGAATTAATTGTGAATATATTTGAGTATTAATTGTATTCTAAGAAGGAAACAATAGGTTTATGATAGTAGAAATAGGTTATAAATCATTTAGATTTGCACAAAATTTTATTTAAATATCTATAAAAAAAACTCCGTCAAGCGTTGTTCCGTACTTTCTCGTGCTTCATTTGGATCATTTGACATAATTAAATTGAATTTCGATTTTAAAAAATCAACTAAAGATTTTGATTTGTCTTTTTAAAAATCTACTTTAAAATTCCCACTTAAAATCATAGGTAATTTGTTCAGAAGACCCGATCCGACTTTGTAAATTTTGGTTGTAATTTAACAATATTCAATTCTATCCTTGAATTAGTTTAAACAAAGGGATAGTAAGACAGGTAGTTGATTGGGAGGAGAGGAATCTATAGGTCAAAACCTTTAAAAAAGGATTTAATCAGAAGATTTATATCGCATAGTCTCTGGCTTATACTTGCTCTTTGTCATTGTATGGCAGTTTTGTACAGATATATCCGGTGCTGTTGCAAGGGAGGTCTTTTTAACTATATTTTGTTTTCTTGTATTTAAATTATTTAATGTAATATTTTCTTAATACTTGTATACACTTAATTTTATTATTTTAAATTTTTAATTGTTTTAACTTTCTTTTTAGATTCAAAGTACATTTAAGTAATGTGATTAATAGAACTATTTGTTCATTGCTATTCCGATTCGCTTACTAAAATAGATTTTTATTCTTAAGATCATTGCAATATTGCTAATGATAATTATACTATTTACTAAATTCTATAAAAATTTGTTCTTTTTCTACATTTTATGTTTAATTTTAGTATAGGATTCCTCTTTCTCTCTAAACCTATTTTTTTTTTTTAAATATTACGTTTCATTTTCATGCTTCAACTAGGACTAGAAGTATCCCGCATTCATTTCTTGTAGAAAGAGGTTGGAATGGGGGAAGCCCTACTTAGATCGAAGTTAGGAACTTTACATTGTCGGCGTATTGGTGGGGGAACAAACTACCCCGTTTCAGACCCCGTTTTCAGGAGGGGAAACGTCCCTCCTTTCCTTTTTAGGGATGTGTATGTCCGACTGAAGGCGAAAAAACCCGAATGAGCGTTACATTTCCGAGCGTGACGTTCAGTCAATTTCACTCTCCAGCAAATCGTGCAAACAGAAGTTATCACTTCAAAAAGGAATTTTAATATTTTGACCCAATGTTGATTTGACCAATGTTGCTTTGGACTATAATGCCCCTCCCCTCTTCATTATCTTTATATTGTACCCTGCATGAAAAACCTGTCATATGTAAGTTACCCGACGGGAAAAAGTTTGAATACCCCTGGGCTAGATTGTACACTTGTCGTTAGCCGCAGCTTTGAGCATTATACAGGTGACAGTACGATCTGGCTGGTTCCACCCTAATTCTGGTGAGATAGTGATCGGGAACTCCCTCCTCCCTTCGCTTACCTCGAACGAGGGTTTGCACCTCGACGGCTATTTTGAGTATCCCCATGCCACGAAGGCACTATACATTTACAAAGACCCACGCTTTCTCCGAGATTCAAACCCAGGCCCGACAGCTCAGCAGTCAGCGTCCCTAACCCCTACACCGGATGGTCGGCACTTTTCTACGTTCATTCATGCTAAGATAAAAAGAAAATAAATTACATTAACTATTCTTTTCTGCTTACTTATCAATAAGCATACAGGGAAAAAATGTGGGGTTTTTTTATTCATTTATCCTCAAAGCTTTTTACGAAGTCTCTTTATTCATAAAAAAATTACGCTTCACGAGTTAATTAATTAAATTTGAGAAGTCCAGCGAAAAATAATTCATGTATGCATGATCCAATTTCAAAGAAATGAGTACAAATAAAAATTGTATAACCTCAATAATTACCAAATAGATTCAATAATGAAATCAATTCATTCTAAATAAGATTAAGCATGCTATTCATTTGAATGCTCAGCTCGGATGTCCGGAATTTTTTTTATTAATGCTTGTGTTAAAAACAAAAATCAAAAATAATATTATTTCATCTTCAAATAAATTAACTTACCAAAGTATTCTCAAGTTTTTGCATATTTTTATATCCAAATGCTTGTAAGATCTAGAGTAAATGTTTAATACAAAAAAAATCCTTATTTTTTATTTCTTTACAATACTTCGACATTTTATACTGAATCTTAAATAAATTTAAATTTACTCTATTGTGCACTTTGAGTTTTTCATTTTTATCTCTAAACATTTTTATCTCAATTACCAATATTTTTGTCCTATCCAAAATATTTCGCTATTATTTAATGAAAAAAATATGAAAGATATGTCAAGTATTTTTTGTGTAAAAAATATAGTATTTTTATATAGTTTTTGAAATTCTTATTTTCTTTAGTTTATATTCAAATCTTATTGCATGTACATAGCTTTGTTTAAAAAAATAAGAAGAGCGCTTTGCAAACTATTACTGAAAATTTGTTTTCACAAATTTGTTCAAGAACTAAGTAAACAAAAGTGTACTTTTCCGTTTCGCCAGCGCGTCTCGCCAAGTTGGCGCTTTTGACGACAGCACATTATACACATAAAAAAATTGATAAATATTAGTTTCCATTGATTTTTCATCTAATTTTTATGTATATTGAAAGACGTTACTTATAAGAAAAGACCCCTACTTGTTTTGAAAATATGGAGGTAAAAGATTACCAGCCAAAACGGAATATTCCGTTTGGCGTTGATTGTATCACTTTTGGCGACTTTATAGCTTGCGCTGGTGAAAAGAAAAAGTATCAACGAAAGTTACGTTTTATATATATGACATACATAATATTTTATTACATTCGTACTGTATTAGGACGGTGGACTATTTTTTACTTGATAAATTATTTATTCACATCGCACATTGAAACAACACGAGAACATACAGCGGCAAACCTCTGAATTTGGTATCATGGTCAATTGATGACAACGACACTAGAGCAGTCATCGCACTTTCTAAACTCTCTCTCTTTCACACCTCGCAAAAGTTTGTTTCAAGTTCCTCAACTCCTTCACGGCGGGTTTTCTGTAGAACCTGAATTCGACAAAAACTTCATCCATGACCTTGGCCCCTCAGCTACGATCGGCGTAGATAATTTATACATATACACTTTATGTATGTTTTTACACTTACTTTTTTTTAATATATTTTTACACTTCACATATACAATATACTTTAAAATAAGAGCACCAGTTTTTTTTTTTTTTTTTTTTTTGCAATGAAAAGGAGGACGAAACATTTGAGAAAAAGTTACTACGTTAATAGTATATGAAACATACTATGAATTCAAATAAAAATACGCTAATTACGCATAAATTCCTTCTAATTGTTTACTTAAACGAGTATTTTCTCATTTAATGATTTTTATTTGTCAATAAATCATTTTCTAATATATTGAAAATTTCGGAGCAAAAAGATATTTTTCATACTGAATTTTACGGTAAGTACTGCACCTAAAATATCAACATTCAATCTTGATTTTTCACTTGTCTAAAAACTATTACCAACTAAAAGAACTCTTTCAGCTGCTGTATTAGTTCCAGGGAAGCACAACGTAATTTCAACAAGAATAACTGAATCTTCAAATGAAATGTGTTCATTTTCGAAAAGGTTAATTTTTTTCTCCTCCCATCTTTTATCATTTTCAGTATGCTGATTTTCCAATTGTTTCAATTTATTATAATTTAATTAACATTCAGTCTTCTAATTCCTTCAAACAAAGAGGATTGTCATCGATTTTAATATGAGGCATTTCCTTCGATAAAAATCATCAGTTTTCTATATGTGACTAATTTACTTGCAAGGAAATCAAAAGACACCATTGAAAACTGTTATTGCCTGTGATATTTGTTTCAGACCATTCTTCGACATATTGGAAGCATATTTGGATCATCTTTAAATACAGAGATTAACAAATCAGTTTAAAAATATTGAAAGGAGGACACTTTTCAAGGAAGGACAGAACATATAAAAGGAGGACTGACCTCCCTAAAAGAAGACTGTTGGCCACCTTACTTAAAAGCTAGCGTTTATCATTTGATTTTAAAAACGATTGTAAGTCAACTTTTAATTCATAACCCTTTAAGACCCAGCTCGCACGATCGTGCGGGTTTGCGGGAGTCAGACATTCTTGTCTCTTTAACACCCGAAATATTTTTACTTTTAAATTTTACATTCTTCTAGTTATTAACACTACACTGACCTCAATGGCATGGGAAAAAACAGTAAAAAAAATTTATTACCCCCCCCCTGGAATGCAGAGAGTTTCAGCACGAATTTGTTTTCAGGGTCTTAAAGCGATAAATGAGTTTTTGTTGAAATAAAAAGTTATTGACACCCCAGTAGTTGAGTTCAAAAATTTCATGGTCAAAAGAAATTTGGATCGACTTTTGGATTCAAAATTTGATCTTTCAAATACTTTTGGGCAAAATAGCGAGTGTTGTTCAGTTAGCCTGAAAACTCTATGTAAAGTGGAGTAGATATTAATTGATTGAGATCACATCTGTCGCCTGTTCTGGTACCTTGTTCCCTCCAGAGCTGCAAAGGTCGTAAATTTCTCTCCAATGGAAACCTGATCTCGTCTGTGAAGAGAACAGTAGCCCATTATTGTCTTTTTTAGGAAACTCGTGCTCTCTAGCTCCATATATATCTCACTCAGTAGAGATGACTTCACACCATGCTAGCAGCAATTCTTGTTCTAATGCGACAAATTGATCTGCAACAAGCTTAGGCACAATAATGTATCCCCTTCTTCGGGCTAAAATATCTATCAAACAATCTGAAACAAGTGTTGTAACTCGTGGTTGACTTGGAACATCATATAGATACAGAAACATCAGATTTAAACTAATCCTGCAGTCGTTGGACCACTGTGCGAAAGACATTGAGAAGTCTAGCAGTTTTGGCTTGTGATAACTCCATTTGCATCCATCCGACTGCTACCTACCTGTACGAAGGACATAAATATTTTTTCCTAAACATTAGTGGCCTCTCCTCGATGATTATAACAAAATTATCAACAGCTACTGAAGATCAACAATCAAGCACAAAAGATGTACATGATTTTGCAAAAATTTGACTCTTGCTCACTTTCTCCCACTCCCATATATAAATTTTTAAAAAAATTAAAGTGGTGACTATCATTTTTTTCATACATTTTCTTAAAGTTAGTTACTATTATTGATATAAAATATGAATTTTTTTTGTTACTGCTACTTTTTTAATGCTGAACTTTGAAAAACATCTTGTGTCTTAACTTTTGGAGTCAGTATACTTGTCGCACAAAATAGAATTTAATTGAACGATTTCACAATAACTAAACTGTTATTTTCCATAGATACTTAGTCGTTTAAAATTTCGGTTAAATAATAAAAAGGTTGTGTGCATTGCTTTTTAAGCAGATAAGTTATGCTACCTACAACTTCATCTATGCTCATTTTTTGTTGATTGGTCGTCTTTCTTAAACGCCATTTTACATAAATCATCTGTTCTTTAAAATTGTGGTGAATGTATTCAAAGTGATTAACATTTTATTTTTAGTAACAAAATTATTTTTTCGGATAATCCATTACCATAAATAGTACAGATTATTTCTCATTCTGCAACCAAATATTTACATAATTACCGAAAACAGCCTTCAAAGCGTAAAAAATATTAAATGTTAAACAATTAAAAATAATGTAATACAATTGAAGTTTCATGTAAACTACACATTAACTTAAACTGCTACAAAACTCTACTATTTATAATTCAAAACGAAAACCTAAAAAAGGCTGAAAAAAACCATCGTAAAAAGCAAAGTATAATGCTTAATAAACAAAAAGAATGAAACGACCAATTTATATAAGTCAAGACAACAAAGAAATGTTTCAAAGAGTTTTGTACATAATTAGGTAGTCCCAAGGAGACAGACATAGGTGCAATTTGTCTACGATATTGTTCTCTGCGCTATTCTTGGCATTTGCTTACGAATTTCATGTTACAGTTGGAGAACAAAAGGCAGAACATTCGCCTTTGCTTTAATTTTCATTCAAGTTATGCAGTTTTCTATTGAATGAGGTTTCCGTGTCGTTAAATGCGTGAATTACGTAATTAAAATACTATGTTGGGAGTTTGAGTTCGTGTTGAACAAACACGATTCCACAGGAGTTCAATTGTGTGTACATCCCTTGACGGAAACGTTACTTTACAAGTAAAAATACAAGATATGTGTTCGAAGATTCACGCATGTACGAATACATATTGGTCCTTACACGCAATTAATAACAATCCGTCGAGCATGTTACATGTTAGTGTGAAACTGTACTTAAGTTTAAAACTCCGTATTGTGGAAGAATGTATTCATTAAAGGGGTAGTTAAGTTAGGCCGCCTACGGTGAATTTCCTGAATTCTGAGTATTTGTGTTATCACATACAACTATTTGCATTTTCCTTTTAGAGGGTGCAATGTATTCTTTATGCACTTCAGAAGAGAAAAATTTAACAACGTATTTTGTGATATTAACATTAATACCTATCGAAACTTGAAAATTAAATTGAAATATTTGTGTAAGTCTTCACATAGTTATTGTAATTCATCTTCAATTTTTTCTTCTGTTTTCTTTTTTTCTTTTTCGATTTGTTTTAAATTTTAACTTCTTCTAAAGCAGAGCGATTGCGTTATCGGGCATTACTAGTTTCAAATAATAATAATAATAATAATAAATAATACAATGTAAAAAATATATAAAAATATAAAGAATAATCGGGTGGTATATTACAGGCTATGAGCGTGCGTGTATGTGTTTAGTTTTAAAAAGGTTTTAAAATATGGAAGACATATTGATAAATGGAAGTATTTTTTCTAACTTTAAGAAAAATTCTTACTTTGAGAAAATTTTAAATTATTCTTACACAGACTTGTTGGAAGCAAGTCATGCAATCGGGTGGATTTAGTTCAAGGAATGTTCTTTTTTTTTAATATATATATTAGATAACTTTTATATATATACCCTATCTGAACATGTCTTGTTCAATGTGATAATTAAACATTTACTAAAACAAATTAATTCAAGGGATTTAAATATACATCTTGTATATTTTAAACATTAATTACACACATTTGAAGACATGCTATATATAATATTTAGATGAATGTTAAAACACTTGAACACACATACTATCGCACATGAATATATACTCTATTATATTTAAATACGTACTGTTTTTAGTTAAAAGTATTTTTTAGGCGAGCCTTTCTCGGGGAGCTTGACAACTCTACGAGGGGGCCGCGAGCATAGTGAAAAGTCGAAAACAAAAGATTATTTTTAAAAAATATATTAATTTACTGAAAGTAAACAAACAAAATACATTTTCTCATAATAAAAAATAAAATATATACATGTACAGTGATATAATACATTTATAAATATATCAGTGCTACACAATGTATTTTATAATTAATTTAACAATTTTAAGTTAAGAACAAGCTTATTAATTACCAGTGACCCCCTATGGACTTGTCATATATATAATTAAAAACAAAAATTAACACTTATCTTAATTTATACGGTTTATAATTAATCCCTTAACTGCCGATTAGAAGTCACGTGATTCGCTTCCCAGTGTCAACCGTTTTCCCCATAAGTGCACATATGTGGTGTTTTTGAGGAGGAGAGAGAGAGGAAAATAGAAGCAAATAATCTGAAATAAATAAATCCTTCGCAAACACTGTCAAGGTCCTTTTATTGCATTCCAAAGCCTTCGGAATAATTTTATGGATAGCAGTGCACAGAAAAGATTATACTTCGGAAAGGCGTATATATACGTCCGGGGAAATAAAAGCTTTGACTTAGCGAGACGTTTATATACACCGGGAGCGCTTAAAAGGTTAAAGTCGTATCGTAGTTTAAGTGTCAAAATATTATATTAGTGAATTCAATACATTGTTATTGTATGGGGGGGCGCGATGAAAATTATGATTAAATATTTTGTCGCGAATATTGCAACTTTGAGAAGCACTATTGTAGGCAATTAAGGTTCCTCCAAGCCTATTATTTACCGTTGACCATTGTTATAGATCTAATTATCTCGGTTACAGAATTGTGTTTCTCATATTTAGAAAAATATTTTATTTAAATATTGATACCGAACTATTTCTTGATAGATTTTTCTTTTTTTACTTATGGGTAGTTTATACCATGATGCTTTTATACAGTTCAAAAACTATTCATTAATGTAATGTCTTTTTCATTACAGCAAAATACCTTATCTAATAGAATTATTCAAAATGTCATGTTTATGTATTTTATTCCTACATTTAAATTAAATTACAATTGTTTAAATTATCAAGCATTGAAATATTGTATTTTAACTGTATATTACATTGAAATATTGTATTTCAGAATTGTTGCAAAGGGTTAAATTTATTGAATTAAGAACGAATTCATTGTTATTTTATTTACATTATAGGTGCAACTATATTTGTCTTCATTATATTTTATGGTCGAGGCAAAACATATTTTGCCACAACACAGAATTTTGTGATACTCAGTTCTAAGAATTTAAGAAGTATATAGTTTTGTATGTATTATAATTGTTATTAGCAAGAAATAAATTCGGTAATAACAAAGGTTCTTTTGTAAATGATAATGTTGTAGAAAAATATCAATTCTAAATAACGTTGCCTGAAAAAAGAATAAAAGAAGATAAAAATATAAACATTCTTGTATTCAATATTATTGTTTTGTATATAAATATGAATGAAATAAAATAATTAGAAATAGCTATAAATATACACTGAGTGACCAAATTATTATGATCCCTTGATACTTTTACGGAGATCAGTTATAACTTCACGCAGTTGATCTAGGAGGGTGAGAGCTATTAATAGGGAATGCAGGAATAGTGAAACATCAATTTTACTGTAATGTTTGTGAAGAACTAGAGAAAAAATGAGATTTAGCTGTGTTTAAAAGCGGAATGCTTGAAGGTGCTCGAAGCGTCTGAACCAGTATCAGTAAAACAGTTGCACTTGAGAAGTGTTGGAGAAAAGCACTTATAAATGTTTACAGAAAGTGGATTCGCAAACAGAAAACCGGGTCTTAACGTCAGGCTTGTAGTCATTATAAGTTACTGAAAGTTTGCTCGGAAAGGAGCAGTGCGAAATTTGTCCAGTCCAACAGAAGAGCAACCGTACTTCAAATTGAGGGGAATCTTAATCAAGGAGCAACAGCGAACATCTCTGAACGAACTGTTCGCCGCATATTACACCAGTGTTTCTCAAACTGTGGGGGGCGCGATAACCTTAAGAGGGGGGCGCGAGCATATCGAAAATAAAAGATTTAAAAAATAATTAATTTACTGGAATGAATTAAAACAAAATACTTTCAGACATAATAAAAAAATGCACTTTTACTCTGATATAATTTATAGGCGCGCACGTGAGATATTAAATCATCAAAAATAAAACCTTCTTCCATACCACTTTGATCCTATAATCAAATAAAAAAACTTTTATTTGATTTGCTGTAATCCATGATGAGAGATTTTTTTTTATCGCGCTTTCTTTTTGAACCTAACATGCTACTCTTTCAGAGAAAAAACAGATCCCAGACCCAGAATCGACCCAAAATTTAGGAACATAAAAAATTCATCACTGTCATTATTTTTGAAATACTGCATATTATAGCTGTAATCTGTTTGACCTTCTAAGTTATTGGTACAGTTAGTTATGACCCCTCTCTTATGCGTTTGTTTCTCATTTAGGGAAGTTGTAAGTAATGTATTTCTCTGTTGCGCTTTTTTCCATGCAAAAGAGTTTCATGATATTTGGAAAACCACGGAGAGCACACACACTTTGTAGGATTACTTGCCCAAGACATATTTTTAAGAGTATTCTCAATCTTATAAACCAAAACGAAAAACGTTTTACACAGTTTTTTTAGCAGTAACGTACATATTATCATAATGAATATACTTTTACCCGGAAGTGGTCACGCGGGACACATAGATTACGAAGTCGTTAATTCTGACAAAACTGTTTATTTGTTACCAAAGAAAAATTGAAAAGTCCTTGAAAGTAGGTAAGTAAACTTTCTCTTAATTAAATTATTCACTGGAATCACGATTTGTATCGTGTACAATAAAATAATCATTAAAAAAAAGGATTGGTGTGACTCTCAATAACCCCGCTCCACCGTATCGAGTGCGTGCCTGCTCCCGGGTTAAAACATGTTTAAGTCTTTTCGCTTTAAATATTAAAAATAATACAATTATTCTTCATCCGAATTTTATATTATTGTTCATTATTTAACATCAACGGACTCCCCCCCCCCAAAGCCCTTGATTTTTTCCCGATTGATTATAATTCTAAGTATATAGTACGCAAGATTTAATTAAGTATTTGTTATTAATGATTAATTTTATTAATTAATGCTAATTATTTATTCAAGAATTAGTTTTTTGCTGCACTTTGTTCCCGAAAATCGACAAAATTAAAAGGAACCTGATACAAGATTGGTGAACTTTCGATCCCGGACCCCCCCCGTCCCCCCCCTTGAAAAATTTCTGTGTGCGCCACTGTTTAACATCAATTATAAATGCTAAGTCTGTGAGGCTTAAAATTACAATTCGCTTAAAACTAATTATAATTATGAGCAACCATTTAAAAGCAATCATTTTACATTTTTGTAAACATTGTCGAGCACTTGGCTTTGCTCTCCTTACAATTAATCTATTATATCAATAATGTTTTATTTTCTTATAAATGAATTCGTGCAAAGAGCGGGCACTTCAGCCGGTATACTTTTAATGTATCAGGGCTGCACAGAGTATTTTATAACTAATTAATTAATACTAAATTAAGAACAAATTTAATAAGTATTAATGACTTCCATGGGCTTGTCCTGCAAAGCAATGTTTTTATAAGGAATGCTTAGATTAGAAATTGACCCTCTGAGTTCTTTTTCTATATTTAGCAGATAACTATATTTTGTCTTCTAAGCAGCCACCGCATTTCGCAATATGTTCAATTTAAAAATTAGAAAAAGGAAAAAGTAATATAATAATTATCCTATTATTTTATTTATTTATTTATTTTTGCTTAAAAGTAGTGTGCAAAATTTAATACTTATGTTACTAATTTGTATGGTTTATAATTAAGATCGCCTATCGTAGCTTTAGCGTCAAAGTGCATTATTATTGCATTCAGTACATTATTAATGTATAAGGGGGCGTGATAAAAATTGTGTTCGAAAAGGGGGGCGCCAGTATTGAAAGTTTGAGAAGCACTATATTGCACCGTTCAGGCTATGGTATCCGATTACCTGTTCGAAAGGCTCTACTGATGGCCTTAAACAAAAATATACAAGTTTATCTCTAGTTCGCAAAATAGCTCAAAGATTGGACTGTAGATGACTGGAAAAGGGTCATGTGGTCCGATGAATGACGTTTTCAATTACACCATATAAATGGCAAGGAGAAATATGAAGAAAAAAAAATGAAAGTAGCAACCCCATCTGCATTGCCACGATTCACCAAGCTAGTGGAGTCCATATTATAGTTTAGGGAATGTTTTCTTGAGTCATTTGATTCATGTGGAAGAACCTCTGACTGCCCTGGGGATTTTTAATGGTATCGCAGAGAACAGGTACGTTATTTTATACTAATGAAGTATTCTGCTAGAAATGGGAGCTTTCAGCAGGACAATACTCCTTGTTATACAGCTGGCATTGTCCCCAGGTTCATAGAGCATGACAGATACTTTACCTTACTTAGTTGGCCCACATAATCACCAGATCTAAATCTAATTGAGAATTTGCGGAATGAGATCAAATGGGGCATCTAGTAAATGGATCCAGTACCATCCAATCTGATGGCATTGGAAAGTGCAATTCATCGAATAGGGTCTCAGATTTCTCATATTATCTATTAACATTTCATAGAGTCCATGCCAGGAAGAATCCATGCAATACTCGGCTTAAAAGGTGGTCCAATGTTATATTAAAGGGGTTGTCATAATATTTTGGTCGCTCAGTGTATATTATCTGCTTCCATATGTAACATTTTAAGCAATAAGAAATTTCTTTAATATTTAATAAATATTTCGTCTTTAAGTTATTTAAGCATAATGCTAAAATTACGTTGTTTTCTTAACTGATACCCTGTTTTTTATCTTTCAAATAAATTGTAAATAATCTGTCAGAAAGTAAAATGTTTTTCCTAGAACCTTAATTATTTGCTTAAAGATAAAAAAAATGGCAAAGTCATCGTTGAAAAGCAGACAGGAAATAAAACATGATTGTTTTCTTTTTTATTGCAATTAGTTTAAATACATTACTTTTCGTTCGTTATTCCAATCTAAGACAAATAAACTGTCAATGTCGTCACCATAATCTTAAATTATAATGTTTATTTCGAACCGATTATTTTTAAAGTAAAACTAATTTAAATTCTGAGCTCAAAATATTTTATGCATTCACATATTTTCTAGGCATTAATTTATTCTAACGAAGAAATTTCATTCGACAGCTGTCGTAAGTTATTTTTCATATTTTTAAAAGAATTTATTGTTGAAAACAATTGTCGTTAATTTTTTCTCTCTCTCTGTTCTCAGAATTTTTTATCTATGCACTTCTAATTATTCCATTCACAGACTACTAATCTATTTTTAAAATAACAATCGCGCTATTAATATAACGTTGACAGTAGTTCAATAAACTTCGGAAGTCATTTTGTCTCATAAATATATAATCATTTTAAATTATTTCAAAAATATTAACTAATCTCTCAAAAGCATGATGACAGAGCTAAAAATAAGTGAATCTATTTTTGCTCCTATCTTAAAACATGTAAAATAACTTCTTTCTTTTTAGAATATTCTGATAAAAGGTGATGGTTCGTTTTATTTTTTTCTTCTGCCACATTAAGGTAAAAAATTACATAAAAATCATAAGATTTATTACATATGACGGATAAAAAAATGATAATATTATAAACGACTGACCGTTATCCACTCACTTTGCTAGGTATTTCATGATAATGTATAATTATGTATTTTTATATATAAAGTTATTTATATCTCTAAGTCTTAGCATGCAATTGTATATTCAAAAACATTTTTATATTCATTATCTCTTGATTTAAAAAGAGCAGGACTTGATTTTTTTTATAATAAATTATATTTCTTTTTAACGCCTCCGTGAGCCCACCCCTTGGAAATCTCGATCTCCATAACACTCATACCTAACAAAATTTTACTCAACAAAATATGTTTGCTAAAATTAAAATCTGTAGGTCTAATAGATTTAAAACGGTAATTTTTTATATCTATAACCATCTGCAGGTCCCTCTGGGAGTCAACTTCAGCAAAACTCATTCATTGCAGATCGCTACACAACAAAAGAAACACGCTAGGCAAATTTCAAACATGAAGGTCCTATAGCTCCAAAACGGAAAGTTTTGTCTATAACCTGCCGCAACTCTCTCTTGGGAGAAAATTTCCTGAAAACTCGCTCGTAAATGTCATCAAATCAATTTGAAAAAAAAATATTGACGGAAATATGCTTGCGGCTTTTTTGAAACATCAGCGAAGATCTCTAAAAAATTTTGAAACGAAACAATTAACGGTGTGCCATTGTATAAATTACAAATAAATGTACAAACTTTCAAATTTATACAGGATGTCTACAAATTAGTTGGGCAGTTTTGTATTTTAAGATCTTCTCAAATATTAAATGAAATTAACTCGTTTAAAATCAGACACTAATAGTAATATATCCTAAGTGTATTCATAAATAGCATTAGGTGTCATGTAAGAATTCGCATGTCATCCTAAAACAAGAAAGGGGTAGTGCCAAAATAAATTTGTTTTGTGCAGTGAGTTCCTCGACTTTTTTAATTCTTTTTCTCCGCTGAAAAGACTGTTATGGAAATTATTTACCTGGATATGCTACAGATTTTCTTTATACCAATCATCAAAGAAAAAATGCCAGCAGTTTACAATTTTCAACAGAATGGCGCACCTGGTCACTACTACTACGACGTTACATCTTAGCTCAAAGCTGAGGCACCAGTTTGGATTGGTCGTGGAGATGTTATTCAATGATCGTCACGATCACTTGATCTTTCATCTACAGATTTCAGTGTATGGGGTATTGAAAAGGATCAGGTGTATACTCCGGAACTTCCTGTCTATTCTTGAACTAAAATCAAGAACCTTCGCTGCAATTAATTTGATAGACAGAAATATGCTGAGGAATCTTTGGCAAGAACTGATTCACCGATGGGACATTTGCAGACTAGAGAAAGGAAGCTAGCTACACATAGGACATTTGTGATAATGGTAAACTTGGACTATTTCTCTATCTTCCATCAATATGCACTTTAATATTTTTTCCTGTAAATTACATGCTACGAATCATTCTTTTTGTCCAACTAATTTGCAGTGACCCTATATATATAGCTCTATATTTTATAATAAATGTGAAGTTCAAAAAATTAAAAAAGAATTTTAAGAATTATCACAAGTTTCTGACTGTGAAAAAGAAAAGTTTAGATTGCATGTTGCGAATATTTACTATTTAATTCTATTTTGTAAAGATCTTAGCATTTCAGTTGTGCGTTTTACCCTGTGATACACACAAAAGACAGATGAACAGCAAAACATACAATACAATCAGAGAATAATATAGACTTTATTACAAACGATGATCCTAGCACAGAATAGAAGGGGTGAGCTGCTTTCCATTCCAGACGGGAATCCATTTCAGCCGAAAGTCCGACTTCTTTTCCCGAAGATACATCCATACCTGTTCGGGATTCGAATCCGAGCCCACTTGATTACAAGCCGTGTCATAACCACCATACTGACTGGTAAATAGAACAATAAACTAATTTTTAAATTAGGAATGTATTTCAACGAATATTTTAATCTGATAGAAAGTTTTTCTTATTTTCAAAATTATTATTAATCCATTGCAACTAAAAAGAAAACTGAAATTTAAAAAAATTGTAACAAAGTATTTATATAAGATACACTAACGCGAGTGAATGAGCCTTCTATATCGACAGTGGTCTGCATAAAACTTGCAAAATTAAATTAATTATTGACATACAATCTGCATTAATCCGTGTAGACATTTTATCTTGTAAAAGAAAATGTATGAAAAAGAATATTGTATTAAATACTACAAAAAATAATGGGTGCATAATTGAATGGATTATTCTTGTTTGATTAAATGTAGAAAAATGAATTATGTACTTGAAGCGAACTTTTTTTTCTGGTTGATACAGGAGTGTAAAGATAGAACATTACGTTTAAAAACTGTGTTCTATTTGAAAAGCTAATATATTATTATAAACTAATAACTGTAAGATTTTTTTTATTTTGTAATGCTTATTCCTTTTTTAAAAACTCTTTCGATGTTTTTTTTTCATTAAAGCACAAAATTAAACAATATTTGTAAACTGAAAATTGAATTAGAATGTAGAATGTCATATTATACTTACTGTAAGATACATGTATTCAAATCCTTTGACAATATATATATATATATATATATATATATACATTTAAAAATCCTAGTGTAATTAAAAAATGTCAATTTTTAAAATTTAAAAGCTATATTTAAGTAATGGTTTGAAATTTCAATAATATACCAAATCAATCAACATGATATCAAAACATATGTTTTGAACTTAGTTAAAAAGGAAAAATCAATCTCTCAATCAATTTCAATTAGCAAACTCAATACTTAACTTATTTACAATTTTATTGAGCGTTCTCTAAGACAATAAAATTTGTATTCCTATGATATAATTTATTTCATAACTGATGACTTCGTAGTTAATATAAAGAATGTTACCCTAGCCTGTTTTTGCCCTCGTTATTCCAGCTTTGATTAGAAGTAGGTTTATTTTAAGAATAATTGGCTAAATTATTATTAGAAAAGAATAATTGTTTCTGAGTATGTGACCATTGCATAATAAAACGTGTTGATAAATACAGTTGACTTGTTGAACCATACGTCCCGGATATTTAGTTGCATTCTTCCAACTGCCTATTTCGAACCGTTATAAAAATATTTAATTCTATTTGGTTCTTGGACAGCTAAAAAAAGAATTTCCCTAATTTTCTTACTATAAAAATCCAACAATACATTTGTCTTCGTTAGTAAACTCTGTTCCCATTTTAAACCAAAACATTTTCCCTCTTTTAGTGTGTGTTCTTTCTTTTCCATACTATTTATCTTTTTAAAATTCCCTTTTCTTTCATAAAATTTCATTTCTCCTATATTCCATTTTAAGCCTAATTTAAATTATCTTTTCCGTTTTAAATGTAATATGAATTTATTCTCTATTGCTGAGAGAGAGAAGATCCATCTCTTTTCATTTTAAATTTAATTTGAATCCATTCTGCATCCCTGAATATGTTTTCTTTACAATTTTAATTCAAACTACAAATTTAATTTAAATTTCTCTTCCAGTTATTGAAATACACCCTTCTGCGTATTTTTATGCATAATTTCAGTCTTGTATATCTATTAGATGTAATTCTTTTATTTATACTGACTATCATTTCTTCTAAGATCCGTTGTTTTTCATTATGTATGTTTCATTTCCCATGTATAAGCTGCTTCAAATTTGACAGTATTTTATTTAAATATCAAAAAGTTAAGTATTTTCTTAAATCTAAATTATTATTTTTATGTCAAAAAGTTGGTAGATTTTAGAGATTTTATAGTAACAGATTATAGGAATAATGCTTTTAATCTATATTATGGGCCAAACTCAAGATGTAATGAGTTATCCAACTTCGAGATATATAAATGAAGACGTTGTATATTTGGTGATTCCACAATATAAAGCGCCCTTTCATACGCCAATGGTTTCTGAAAGTGATATATTTTATTTTTAAAGCTTTTTAATGAAATACTTTTTTGATATTTTCAAGTTTCTATTAAACCTGCGATAAATATTTCCAGAATTAAATATCTGTATCGTGATAATATTACATTGACTTTTTTAAACAAAGTTTCTTACAGGCAAAATTTGACTTTTCTGTAAAATTATTTATACTTCCAAGACGTTTCACAACTTTTTCAAATCATACTATTAGCTCACACTCTTCCTATATATATATATATATATATATATATATATATATATATATATATATATATATATATATATATATATATATTTGTATATCTTGTTCAAATTTTCAGTCGTTAATAAAATACTTTCTACTCATCCATTCAAGTTCAAATAATTTTTTTAAACTTGTGGTGGATGACAATTGATGTTAATACAGTTTCTTCAAGTATTAATTCATTAACTAAATTAAGGGGGCATAGTACCTTGCGAGAACAAAAATTGTTCGTTGTCATATACATGTTACAATTCATCATAAGTTAACAAATTTTGCTAATTTTGATCTGAATTTTATATATTATCTATAACAATGTATAAACTTTAAGAAAACTAGAGAAATTTTGTTCTTTAATAAATACAAAATTTTAAAAAAGAAGATAAATATATATACCAAATTGTAAAAAAAATATTACTTACATCCTGTTCCCGCAAGATAATTTTTAAATTATACACTTTAGAATCTCAATTTTTGCATTAAATTGAATTGAAATGTAACTCTTATTCTGTATACCACTTAATTGAAAAGTATCTTATATTTTTTTTAATATTTTTTAAAATTAAAAAATTCATAAAAAATATTTTTTTTAAATTTCAATTTTTATACAGTTGCAAATCAAAATGTATTAAACCATAAAACATAATTATGGCATACAGAATTAAGATCTATGACTAGAATATGCATGCCAATTTTTGTAGCTCTAGAGTAAAAACTTTTTTTACAATCTTGCGGGAAAGTGTAAAAAATTGAAACTGAGAAAATCAAGTTTAAAGAATGACATTTCAATATTTCAAATAAAACTTAATACATAATATTTAAAATGATCCTGCTTCATATGTAGGACCTTCTAGTTCTGCAAAATGCTCATTTGTGGCTTTTTTTTTCTCATTCTGCTAGCCCTACGGGCCTCTAATGTATATGATTTTGATTTAATTTCGGCATTTTTATGCGTGCATAATTGGCCTTAAAGGCAGAGGTAACAGTAAAATGTCCTATTTTAAAGCCAAGAGCTTTCATTATATTTATACATCCCGTCATTCCCTCATTAAACATCACTATAGCCTCATTTACTGCTATGTCTACAATATTTTTAGATGACCCAGAAGTTTTGGGGCAGTACTTCCAAACAGTCGAGTTGAACGACTCATTAGCGTTTTGTGTTTTACCCCCACACATTTTTTCAGCAATTTTGGTGCAGATAGTTCTGCTATTATAGGCTTTATTTCATCCATTACGGCAATTGGCACAATATTTTTATGTTTGAATAAAGAAGCACTATTCGTAGCAACTGCCTTTTGATATTTGCACCACGAAGTATCACCAATTGGGCAGAAGTGATGCATAGGTTCCTCATCAGTGGACCTATAATGACAATAAATTGCCCATATGGCCTGACGCATATCACTAACGGAGCTATTATTCTGTCTAATAGCATTGCCATAATAGGTGGTAATTGTATCAATGAACTTATCAGTCAGACGATTTTTACCGCTGATACTCTTACCGTCTGATAATTTTTTGCCACGATTCATTGTTTTTAATTTTCGCAGTCTAGCACCCATACGCTTTTGTATGTGGCCAACACATTCAACTTTTTCGACAGAATATGGTGCTGTCCTTTGAAACTCTGGGAAGGTTTTTGTGTCCCCATCGCCGATATACTTAATATATTTCGCATTTCGTTGTGGCGTCGAAAACCGGTTTTTCAGCCAAACTAGCAAAACCGGGTGTGCATTGTTTCAACAATGCAGACAAATCCTGCTCTTTTTGCAATTCCTACTATTAGTTCACTCTCTCCTATATATATATATATATATATATATATATATATTGTTCAAATTTTCTATCTAATAAAATACTTTCTATACATTCATTCAAAGTAGGAATTTAAAAAAAATTTGTACTACTCGTTGTATTGCTTTCTAGCTAAGTAATTCCGTAATTGTAGAATCTCGTATTAGGAAATTGGATTATCTTGAATTGTTTCTTTTTGTGTTTATTCTCTAAAAACTGTTTTCTTAACATGCTATAATATTAAGAATTACTTAATTTAAAAAACATTCCAATTTCATTCAATATATGACTGTTAAAATTAGCTTAAAAACTTCATTTGATTTTAAAAAAACTGGAACAATTAGCTGCGTCAATTAAGAGAATTACATTACTTGAAAATGAATGTATTGAGATTAATAGGAATGAAGAATATTGATAATTTTCCAAAATGAATTAATTGAATGTTCAAAGACATGCATATATGCTTATAGCAGTTAGCCTATGAGTAGAGAAAATATTGAACATGTTTGAGAGATAGGTATAAACCTCTAAATCTAATTTAAGTAAGGAATTTGAAGAATCGTTCCAACTAGAAGTTGCGTGTCCTTTCTGCAGAAACTTGATGATTAAGTTTAAATAATCGATTAGAGATTGGAATGCGTGATAATTCATTCCATGCTCAACAGATATCCAGATCTTGATTTAACGGAGCTCTTAATTTATTCATTTAAGTTAATTAATCTAGGTTACGTTAATTATATGTTAATAATTAATTATAATGCTTGCTTGGTATAATTTTAATTTTATTTATTCCATTTCGTCTTTACTATTCCATTAATTTTATAAGACGATTTGTGCAAACGATTTCCTCACAACATTCGACATTTTATTGATTTGAGGTTTAAATTACTTAATTTTAATTTTGATTTTTTTCATGTGGAACCCTGAATTAAATGCATTTAATTTGTCGTTAACTTTTTTTTAACTTTCTGCTTCTGTTAAGTTAGAAAAATCTCCAAAACTCTTAAAATGATTTGTTTACGTTCTTCAAAAGGAAACGAGCTTTTATGTACTCAGAAAATGATTTTGTTTTTACGTATTTCGTAGAAAATAAATAGTTCCAAAATTTAAATAAAAGCAAAAATATTGCTTTTGAATTTCAAGTATTAAGTTACTTGACACAATTCTGTTCAAATAAATCATTAAAATTGAAATTATCAGACTGCCTAAAAATTCATACCATCATAACCTAATGGCGACATTGTATGAAACAAAGCACATGGTTGCCAATTCAGCTCGAAGGACACATAGGCAATCACAGTTGCCAACGTGGTGAATTAGCAATAGAATTGGTGATTGTTGCGATTAAAAAAAATACGTAAGTATCAGAAACAATCTTTGATTCAGTTTATTAAATTTTATCAAGATTTTAAATATATTAAATTGAGTGGGATTTATAAGTAGGTTGACAAATAAAAACAAACACGTAATTTTTTTTAATGGAAAAGCACTACAAAAGGTGAATATCAAAAATTAATACTATATCTAAAAGCAAGGTTTTAAAATAAATCAAATACGGTTTAGATATTCAGTTCATTTTTGAATAAAATTTGAGCTGGAAATGAAATTTCTAACTTACAAAATACTCGCCGCAGAGCAACCAAATTTTTTGGTACTTTTCAGTTTCGAGGACGAAAATCTCTCTAAGCAAGCTTTATTGGCGACAATACACAATGCGTGCATAAAAAAATATCAATAAATGTCAGCTCTAATTGGTTTTTTATGTATGTGTTTGATATATTATGGAGAAAAAAAACAATACTGGTAAGAAAAAAAGCGACTTGTTTTGAAAATGTGGTAGCAAAAGGTTACCACAGGAAATATTCCGCTTTTGTATAATTTTGGGGTACTTAAGTATTATCGTAACAATTGCCAACGTTCAAAATAACTCGCCCAGTTGGCATCCCCAATTTCGCATGTGTCGTATGGCTGAATTGGCAATCATGTGCTTTGTTTCATATAATGTCACCAATAGGTAGTGATAATGCGTAAGTACCCATTTTTGTATCATTTTGGCGACTTTATCACTTACGCCGGCAAAACGGAAAGGTGCCACTTTTTTTAAAATTTAATATGGTATTATAACAAAAGTATAATGAAAAGTAAATAAAATATATTGCTCCCTTATTGCTCTGTAGAGAGATTGTGATTACGCAAACGATCCTTGGAGGTGAAAAAATTGAGGTAACTTATTTAAAATTTTAATTATTTATTTTTAATAGAAAGATCGTGAAATTAAAAACGTTATGTGGATCAGCAAAGATTTCAAGTTTAAAAAATACATAGACTGTGATAAAAAAAAATCACTTTTCTAATTAAAATTCCGCTTTTTTTTATTTCATCTTCCATCTTTTTAATTTAAATTACCTGAAATCTCATCTTTCCATTCTCAAATAAAACATTTGAAAGTCATTTTTGAAACTTCTTAACATTAGAGCGAATTTCATCAAGTACATCTCTCAAAGTGCAATTGTTATTTAAAATTGACCTTCCTGATATTTTTGGAGAATAATTTAAACAAGAGGAAAATGAAAATTTTAGAATTTAATATTAAAATAATATAATGTTAATGGTCGCCTCCAAAAGTTAGCTGTTCTGCCTTTACGAACTTTCTTAGTGCATGCACACATAGCTTGCTTAAAAAATATTTTTTAAGAAATTATTTTAGCTTTTTAAAAATTATTACTGAAAGTAACCGTTCTCTTTTTTAACTTTCAATGAGGCTGCGGTTGCCCAGTGATAAAGGTATCGGATCATGGCAGGCATGTTATGAGTTCGAGCCCAGCACCACTAAAGACCCGCCGTGTAGGGCAGCAATGCACATTAAATCTGTCGAGAGCTGAAACGTCCTCCCGTTGGTGTGGTGTGGTATTTAGGAGAGGGGGCCAGCTCAGGTTTCGTCCACGTCACTTGACCATGGCTCAAAATTACGTAGTCCGTCGCCAAAAGCCCTCGTGTAGCTGAACAGTGCGACGTTAATATATTCACTCTCTCATTCATTTTTAACTTTCAGTTGTTTTTACCACATCACCTTCATTCTGTTACTTATTAACATCAGCACAAATAAAAGATATTGTAGTTTTTGGAGTTTACTCCTTAAAAATCGATTTTCATATAAAACCCCCGGTACGAAAATATTATAAGGTGTGATATTTTAAAAAAGCGTTAACAAAAATGAGTTACGCGCGCTTCTACGCATGTGCTAAATCTCTGTCCAAAGAAAGAATGAAGAGTTTCTACTTTTTATTCATTTTTAAAATTGCGACCATTCTTTTCTTACCGAAATAAAACAAGAAATAATTACAGAATGGGAAAGATCATTTTTATCGCCACGATACGGTATAATTTTTTTTTTTACAAAACTACGATATTTTCCATTTTTTATGATTTTTCCTAAAATGAGACAATATTGATGCGTTTTTAGGAAAAGAATTTTTCAATTACTCTGTACGGACTTATTATTGTAATGAATCGATATTCAGTACTAAAAAAGTCCATACTTTGGTCTTTTAGAATCAGTGAGTTAAAATATAAGATGCCAAAAACTTTCTTTTTACGATTTTTCAAAAAAATTCTGAGAATTCTAATTAAACATTTAATAACTTCGTCATTTATAAAAATAATCCCAGGAAACTTCTTTTTCTGTTTGTCAAACATTATTATCCGTGTTCTGTTCAAAGATTGAAATAATTGCTTAAAAATTACGGATTTTAAAAAAAAATTGTTTTTAATCGAATACCTTTTTTACAAGAATTCACTTATGCAGTATTTTTTTTTTGCCTTTTTTTTGTTCAAAAATTATTGTTGTTTGTTATCGATGTATAAAATTTGGAAAGGATAACTTAAAAATTAAGCCCCCCAAAAAATTAAAACTTTAAAAAAATTCTCAAACTATGTTTACTGTCGTTTCATCTAATGGCATCATTGGTGTCGAAAACCGGTTTTTGAGCTAAACGACTTTCTAGTGAGTAATGACTTGTACTCCATTTCCCCTTAACTTGGCAGTCCAAACCACAATGTTGGGTTACACAAGAAGATGAGGTTGACTATAATAAATGAAAATCACCAAATTTGGTAAGTAAAAAAAGCGTGTGAAAAATTTATTTTTGTTTCATTATAAAAACAAAAATAAATTTTTGAAAACAATTGAAAGAAACAATGGAAAGAACTAAATGGTGAAGCGTTTCTATAATTTTGAATATTTTTCTTATATGGTTAATGTAAATAATGAGAGAGAGAGAAGATTTGAAATCCATTTTTATTATTTTAAATTCTAAGAGCATTTATCGTTGTATATATATAAAATAATGAATGTAAACTTTAGCATATACAGAAGGTGGTTCTAAACTACTGAAGAAACAGTATCATGAACTTCCACTCATACTTGGCGGCGATTTCAATACTGATTTCGATAGAGGTGATGGTTTGAGATTAGTACAATTAAAATCACAGCTTAATTTGGATTTGGTTTCTGGTAGAAAACTGGGGCGTCTAGGTATGGTACAACCACTGAGGCTATGTTTTCACAATTCTTCAAACTACCGATGTTCACGTACCATACTTTAGTTACCACAAGCCTTTTGTCAAAGAGATTAATAATGGCGAGATAATTAATACTCGAAGTCATATTAATAGCGAATTACATCAACCTTCTTAACAATGTACTAATGTACTATGAGTAACATATATTTATATAACGTAACTGATGTACATTATTTTTTATATATGTTATTTTACCGAATCAATATGAAAAATGCAAATAGAATAAAGAAAACACATACGTGGGGCTTCAGTATTATATGAGATGCGTTTATTTACTCTGTTCGCCTCGACAACCGTTCTAAAAGAACAAAATCCAGTTGTACGTCGGAGCCGACACACGCAGTTTTTTTAAGGTATCCAACTACGTTCGGAACCAGGATTTTGCAAAAGCGTATAATTGGATAATATTTATGATATTTGGTGTCACTTAGATTAGAAAACGTATACAAAATTGTTTTAAGAATATTATTACAATAAAAAATTGTTTAAGTACAATATTTTGACAGAAAAGTAAACATAGAATGATCCATTTTCAAAACATTCTCCTTTCGTGAAAAATGCTTCTATTATAATAATATTTTGCCTGTTCATACCTCAGACCTCTCTACAGAGGCTCAACTAGGATTTTTGAAATATATAACTTAGAAGTGAGTTTATCCATATTTTACGGCAACAGAGGGGAGATATTTTAAGAAAAAAACGCTGATAATTATTTCAATTGGTTGTAACTCTGAAAATTATATGATTTTTTTAAAAATCATAGTTGAGCCTCTGTACAGAAATCTGAGTAAATACAAGATTGCCTTAATGATATTAGTGATTGATTCTTCCGACTGCAACAAGGTAGGATTGACTATTTAATATTAGAATTCAATTTAGGCGATTCAGTTATTGATAGTGGTCCGAGTTAGGTTAAGTCGTTATTATCTATATATACCTGTATTGTGTGTTGCGTATTTTGCCATCGTATATTCTCTCACATTAATTATTACAATTTAATTTGTTAGAAGTTTAAGTTGAAAATCTTAATAAAGATATATTAAGATTATGTATACCTGTAGTTCTTCCGTTAATCCTACACCTCTAGCTCACGCTGATACTCTGAGAGATATTCTCTCAAGGGAGGGGGAATATCACACAGCTGTCACCGACGGACGAAAGAATGTTGAACACGTTCAAACAAATTCGGTGTGCTGGCGATGTAAGCTGAAGAGACGATTATCGGTGCCGTGCGATTCTCCACTGTAGTCACCGGCATCTCATACACAAGCGATTTCATGTGACATCAGAAGAAATCCAAGGGGTTGAGGGACGGGGGAGCGAGGAGGTCAAACAATAGATCCTCCGCATCCAATACGACTCCCGAGATATGTAGCATGGAGGTGGTTTCACACTGCAATAAAAAAACAAGTAATATAAAAAAAATTTAAGTCAATTTCTACTTAGATCAACAAAGAAAAATTTTATTTTAGCTACTTCTTATTAAATAGTTACAATTAATATACATATGACTGTACATACATATGACTGAGTCACAACATTAAGTAGTAATTAATTTTTATTAATTATAATTAAAGTATCGTATTGTCATCCAAAACAATCGTGTATATAAAATTTCAGTTTAACTGAATGTTTTTAACACGTGAGAAAAAAAAAACTTTTCAAGTTTTGACACAAGTCGCCAAAAATGATGCCAACGTAGCTGTATTTGTAATTCTTTAAATAATTGTTAATCAATTAATTTTTATTAATTATAATTAAATTATTGTATTGCATTCCAAAATAAAATCATGTATAAAAAATTTCAGCTCAATTGAGCGCTTTAAAATGTATTTTATTAACGATTGAAAATTCCACCAAGATAAGTAAATAAATAAATGTATAGAGAGTGTAAGCTAATAGTAGGAATTGAATAAACTGATGCACCATAGTGCATCAACCACGCGTTCTAGTGTGCAGTGGCCGATACCCCCTGCAGCAACTCCGAGAAGAGTGGGAAATTTGCATACGTGCAGATTTCTTCAACCCTACCACGGTGCTCAAAATCTCCCATTCGCTTAGCTATTCCCCCCTCTGGTTCATCGTCTACTATTATCGTGATTTTCACCTACTTAATGTGGTTTGCGCCCTCATGTTCTTTGTTGATTTGTCAACTTTATGTTGCCTGCTATCATCCCTCTGAATTTGTCGGTCGAATTCAGCAACACCCTATATATCACTGAAGCATAAACATTTCTTAGAACATCTTTTTCCCCCTTTGATCTTCCATAAAAGTCCCTAAAACTTTCAATAAAATTTATTTTGGTGATTAACAAACCTTTCAAAATATCCACTTTAAGCTGTGCTTTATCACTAGTCGAAAGACTAATCATAATGCTAAATACTCGCTCAGTTGCAGCAGTAGTGCCAGGAAAACAAAAGAAAACCTTGGGCAATTTTAAAATATTTGAACAAGGAACCTGGCTAATATTAAAATACGCAGTATTTCCATTCGCCTTTTATTTTTTTATCTCTTCAATATTTTCTTCGTTTATATATTGCTTAAATTAAACATATTCCTCATATACATCAATTTCCAATAATTTAGGATTTGGTATTACGTAATAAATTAGAAAAAAGGCTGTTTCAACTCGATTCCAAGAAAGGATTTAATTTAATATAATCCGACTGCACGTTTTTATATCTCCTGAAATAATTTTTTTACCCATTTCTCCAAATAAGTAAGAGGAGTCTGATAAAATGGAACAATAGCATCTAGAAATTCAATAACTTTGTATTGCGACACGTCTGCATTCTCTTTGGCCCTTGCGCCATTAAAACTCACAATCATCATCATCGTCTGCATTCTCTTTATTTAATAGATTTATTTATTTATTTATTTATTGGAATTAAAGTAATCATCTGTCTTACTAAAAATTGAAGCCTTCAGGGGATCCGTTGAAGAAATTACATCAAATACACAAACACAGTTTGATCTTCAATTGTAGTAATAGCTTTGTGAAATATTAAAGCCTGGCTGTTCATAAAATGTTACCAAGCCTTTTCCACCGAATTTTCAAATAAACATAGGACACTTTTCTTAAGATTGAATTCGTATTACAAGCGCAACGAATAATAACTTTTTCTTTTATTTTTTTTTCTTTCAAGAAAGGCAAATAGTTCCTGATATTTCCAGAAGCTTACCAAGTAAGGATTTTAATTCTAACATTTTTACTCTAAATCCATCCCACAAATCTGTAAATCTAACAAGTATTGGGAAAAAAAGTTTTATTTCTTTGTGATTTAACGTGACAGTTAAAATTGAAATGAATGAACACTTTTTCAAAGCAATGAAAACATTTAATTTGTGTTATTACTTCGGCTTTGGTTCTCGCACATGTAAAGTTAGGCTCAAATGCCACTTGAAGCAGCTTGGACGTACAATCCATGGACCTAAAGCTATGGTTGTAGCAAATAGTATGGAATATACAAAAGTTCCTTCCACTACACAGCAGTGCTTCTCAAACTTTCAACTTTTGAGATCCAATTTTCAAGAATAATTTTCATCCCCCTCCCTCCATTCAACAACAATGTATTTAATGCAATAACAATGTACTTGACGCGAAAGCTACAATTCCACTTTAATTGTAATAAACCATACAAATTACCATGGTAAGTATTGAACTTTGTATATGACAAGCCATGGGTGAGTCGCTAGTAATTATTAAACTTGTCCTTAACTTAGTATTGATACATTAATTATCAATTACATTGTGCAGTAGTGAACATTTATAAGTGTATTATATCAGTGTAAATAAGTATTTTATCTTTTATTATGCGTGAATGTGTATCTTGTTTTGCTTCTTTTCAGTAAATTAATAATTTTTTTAAATAATCTTCATATCTATTTGTTTTTTTTAATAATATTTACAAATATCTCTTAGATATATACCCGCGCACCCACGTAGAATTATCACCCCCCCCTGGGGGGAGGTGCCCCACAGTTTGGGAAACGCTGCAATACAGCTAGTTCTTTCTTTCTTATCACCCAATTTTTCTTGTGACTTGTTTCTTGTCTTAATAACGAGCTAGATGCAGTAGAAGAGTTTGGACGTTTTATGTTTAATTATTTATATAAAGTTATCTGTACCATGGGCTATTCAAAATTATGAAGAATTTGTATCTTACAGTACATTTTCACAGGAATCTCAGGAAATGTCTGCGGGCATACGGGTTACTGAGAACCCTCAATCCCGTATCTGGCAAAAGTCTATTAGATGAAATGACGAAGTTACAATATTATGCAGAAGGTGTACTGCACGGCTATTACAGTACATTTTACAATAAATCGCGCTTTTTAACTTAAATACACTACGTTTTTAGTAGTATTGATCAATTATTTTGTGCTTAATTTTTTTTTTATTTCTGGCGATTTTTAAATGTTTATAAATGCATTTATCTTCTTCAATTATATTTTTACACTTTTTTTCAACACAAAACTTTCTCTTGAATTTTTAACATTCATTGGTTACAAAGTATGTAGTTTTTATTCAATTTTAATGAAATGTGCGAAAAAGTAGTAACTTTTTCCAAACAGAATTTTATGAACTAATAATACATGAACATAATCTGATTGTGTACCTTATAACAAAATTCCCGTCTTAATATAACTATAATTTTTAATAAATTTAAGAGTGTTGAAATATTGTTAAATAAAAAATGGCCACATATAATACAATTACAATTGAAGATCTTCTCGTATATTAAACAGTTCACTCAACTGCAAAGGAAACCCTTTTGAAATTACTTCTAACATTTGCTTCGCTCTGAAGAGAATGACATCTTGCTAGACAGCAGAATCGCTTCCAAATGCTACTCATATGGTAAAAAGGTCGCGATAGATAAATAGAATCCTCAATGGTTTGTAAAATACGAAATAAAAATGTTTTCTATAATGAAAAATCCATTTGGGAAAAGCTTTTAACTCTCAATTATATTTCCGAAGGAATGACCTGCTGAAAGATTTTTTTTTCAATAAAACATTGAAAAGATTATTTAATGGCTTAGAAGTGCTTTGAGAGAATTTTTGTGTGCAATGTTAATGAGATTAAGGTCGTAGAGACATAAGAAAAGTACTCAAAGAGAGGTCATTTAATAATAAATTTTACCTAACAGAATCTCGTATTCTGCGTCAAAAATTATGTTTCTAAAATGACGATAATATAAGCTACTGGTATTAAGTTAAATTAAATTGAATATTAAAGTGGATTTAAACTGAATATTAAATTAGAGAATTAAATTGAATAACAAAGCTGGATTAATAAATTTAACATGAGTAATTGTAACCCAATATTTGATATTCTGCTCTTTTGTGTATTGGAGATTTCAATCCAGACTTTCTAATCTTTTTGCAACTCTGTAATCAATTACTGAGTTTGTATGTACATGTGTGTTTCCTGCTAGGCCTATTTCTGAATGATGCCACCGTTTTTTTTATCGTTGATATTTTAACAAAATAAATCTTATGTCATGAAATTCTAATAATTCTCTATTTGTAATGCCATGTGTAGCCATTTAATGTAATATATTACTTATTTTTTCTGACTTTCATCTTAAAAAAATTACTTTCACTCTTAGTTTTATGTTTTGAAAGAGAAAAATTAATTTTTACTAGTAGAAAATAAAAATAAAAGGATATTTCTCTGATTTAACCTTTTATTAAAAACAGAAATATGCTCGTTGGGAATAAAAACCTTTCCATCACAAGATTATATGCAAAAGGACAAGATCAAAAAGAAACTGTAAGAAATAAAGTTGAATATTTAAGTTGAATCCTTAAAACATAAACAAAGTATAAACATATATAGTCAGAAAACATGTTTTAAAACCCCTGAACTTAAAAAAAAGAGATACGAGTCAAAAACAACTAATTTTTATTATAATAGAGAATATAATTTTAGCAATTTATGAAAAAGATAAAAACCAAAGAATATATATATATATAACATCAAATATATTAAAATTAGTATTCTCACCAACACATTTCAATTTTATATATATATAACTTGAGTTTACATTTATTTAATTATATTTACAAGTCAGTTACATGCACTTGTGTATTTTAAAAACAGTTTTTCAAAGTCTCTATTTATTTTTTCTCTCTGACTCTTCCTTCAACAGCAACTAAATTTCTCTTTGCTGATATAACATTTTCTTTGAACTTTTCTGTAAAGAGAATTTTGTGAAGAATATAACCTTAAATCTTAAATGTTAAGGTCTTTTTATTTATAGCATATTCAGAAAATTTTCTTACATATGAATAATTTTGCAGAAAATATCACAGTTATATTTGAAAGTATTTTATTTTTTTAAAGTAAAATTAGTATAAGCATATGGGTTGGTATTGTGCTGTTATATGCACACACTCTGTGTATAAAAAAACATTGCCGTCAACATTAGTATATTTATAATCATCTTACAAACATGTTTCGAAACGAATAATAAACTCTAGCATTTTCATAGAACAGTATTTTAAAAACTTCCATCTCAAAACTCACGGGTTTTTTTTATTCCTGATTTTTAGATAGAAAAATATATACGCGTTTTAAAAGTATAACAATTCTAACCATAAACGTTCTCATTTTATTTTCCCTTTGCCAAGCTCACAAAATATTTTCCAGTATTCATATCGGAAGAAGATAGTTGAACTGTGTGTACGAAGGGAGCAAAAAATAATAATATTCGCTTCCTCTGATCTTTCTAGAAAGGTACTTTTGACTCCTTTTTCAATTTCGGTTTTCAAAGATAAGATACGCAGCAACTATTTTCAACGAGTGCAGAAGAGAATATATATATATATATATATATATATATATATATATATATATATATATATATATATATATATATATATATATATATTCCATTTCACTTCTTCTCTTTTATCTGGAACTTCAAGTAATGTTCCGTCTAAAGAATTTCACTAAATATTTGAATGGAGTAGAAAAGTGGGCCGTATTTTTCAGTGTGGAATTGTTATCGATTGTGTAATATATTTGTCTCAAATCATTTTTCCCATTCTAACAGATGGATTGATTGGTTGAATATTAATGTCGCACTGTTCAGCTGCACGAGGGCTTTTGGCGACGGACCACGTAATTTTGAGCCATGGTCAAGTGACGTATTACAGCTTCTAAGTAAAAAACAACCGATGAAGCATCAGGCCACTTCTAACGATTATGCGAGCCTTTATCCAGTTGCGTGATATCTCGTAGAGTTAAAGGATGTCCTCCTGCGGCATTACTTGTGTTTTATATGCCCTACATTCATCTATTTAGGGATCTAGGGCCAAGTCAAGACGCTTGTTCCTCAAAACTCAAACTTGCTCTATAGGGAAGACATCTGGTGTTCGTGACGGTCAGGAAAGTGTTGGACATGCAATAAACCGAAAATGCCGAAAACAAGCAATAAAAAAAAGTATCGTATGAGGCTGGGCATTATCCCGCTGAAGCGTAAGTTTAAAGAACCGTGAAAGAAAGGAAAGACTACATAGTATAGAATCTCGTCCATATATTCCCATGCTGTTAAAGATATAACGGAGGACAAGCCAGGAGGTACGACTAACAAATGAAATGACAACCCATACCAAGTTCATAATTATTTAGTTATTTGATAACATGCAATCGAACATTCACCATTGTCGTGGACGTTTGCATACAAGTCTTCGTTGATTATCAAGGCTGAATTGGTTAGAGGAACTCATTGCTTAAACTCGTCCTTCTACACTCCATGAGATTATAAATCGAATGCGGCTGGCCCCATTGCAAATGGCAGTGTGCAACGATGAGGAACAGTCGGCGCAATGGTCTTTGCGACTTCAGTCCACATTTTTTGATGATTTACCGGTGGTTATTGTAGTCAGTGATGCCCCGGTTACATGTAAACACACACCATGTCCCATGAGCACCGATTGAGTGATCATACTGTTCTCGAATTATCCTTATTCTCAATCGACTGCTACCTTCTTAACTCTCGGGGCAACTATGGCTCACCAATTCCTTGCAACATCGTCGTATGGTATCATCGCTTGGATACAAATATAGAATGCAAATATCATCGATGCAAATGCGATTCAACCACTCTGCTTATTTAATCCGATTGCATATCCTTTCTGAAGTTGTACATCTATACTATTCGTGAGACATTGGTGCAATCAATGTGTGTCAAGTGAACCACATTCGCATGGAAGGTATGCCTTAGCATTGGAATGTTCTCTATTTTATACACCATTCGGATATTCCATTTTAATGCACTGGAGATCCTGTTAGTCATCGATTATTGGCCGCCAGAAGTTAATCATTTGTACATTCTACTGTAAGGTGAATGCATTCATCCCTGTTTATGTCTTAGGGTGTATTTAGAATCGTTTACCGATTAGATCGAAAAAATTGTCTGCTGATTTAATCACATTGCTATGACATTTGTGCTAGTTTTGGTGAAAGCTGCATATAAAAACATATTGTAGTGCATTTCCACAGCACTTGCATCATTGCATCTGCCCCCCATACCATTGATTCTGTCCCTGGTATAATGCTAACTGTATTGCAGTTGACAGTGATGTTACACTTTCTCTGGCAGATTTTATACTTTTCGAAAAGTTTATTTAGCTAAATTTTGCAGCAAGAGATAATAAAAAAATGATAAATCCGTACAATCTTGTTTTAAGATATAGCTCGTTTTTTGATACGTGTTTTCAAAGAATATTTCGGAACATTTTAAAATCAGTTCTTGAAAACTTTAAATGCAAAAGATTAGGAAGACTATATATTGAAACATCTCAGATTATCTACTTTGCTTGACCAAAATAAATCATAGAATTCTTATTAGCCTTTACTAAAAAGCTATAATTTTTTAATAACAAAAATAGAATATATTTGAGTTATTTTTTAATTTATATTGTTGTAATACACAGTCCAGTCATATTAATGTGACCACTGTCAAAAGCCAGAATAACCATCTTTCGCAGAGGGGAAAATAGTCGTTTAGGATCCTCAAGGTATTCACTAGGATGTTGAGCCATGCCGACTCTATTGCTGCACTAGATTACGCGCATGAGGATCCATGGCGCGAACAACCCGATCGAGATGGTTCCATAGATTATTGATTGGGTTTAAGTCAGGTGAGTTTTCTGGACACGGAAGAACGATAAACTGATCCTGGTGCTCTTTGAACCACGCACGTACGCTGTCAGTTGTATGACACTCCGCAATGTCCTACTGGTAGATGCCACCATCCTGAGGAAAAACAATGCGCATAAAGGGGTAGACATGGTCTGAAAGGACAGATGCGTACTTCTATTGATCCATCGTGCTTTCCACAATGATGAATAAACACAGAAAATTTAAGGAAAACATTCCCCAGACCATAATGCTCCCGCCTCCAGCCTGAACCTTGCCAGCAATTGTTGCAGGGTGTTTGCTTTTAGACGTTTCATGCCGTATTTGCCACCAACCATCCGTCCGATGGAGTATAAAGCGTGATTAATCAGAAAACTCTACCTGTCGCCTCTCATTGGATGCCTAGTTGCGGTACCTGTGTGAAAATTCCAGTCTTCGTTGCTGATGAACAGCAGTCAGCATAGGTGCATGAACCAGGCGCCTGCTTCGGAGAACCAGACGCAACAACGATCGCTGAACAGTAGTTTGGAAGCCACTGTTGGTAGCCCCTTGGTTCATCTGGGTGGTATGTTGCTTAACGGCAGCACGTCTAGTCTCCCGAACTCACCTCTGCAACCGTCAGTCACCTCTATCACCTATGGCCCGTGGTACACCACATTTGCCACGTCACTGATTTTGGACGGTCCCATTTTGCCATGAACGGTATACTTTAACTACGGTGACACACGAACAGTCCACAAACTTAGCCGTTGAGGAAATGCTTCCAACCTTTTCCCGAAAGCCAAAAATTATGCCGTTTTGGACTTCGGATAACTCTTTACATGTTTGCATTACGCCAACGACTGTAGTGTTTTCCGAAGCCCTCACACACCCTTTATATACGCTCAATAGCACTGCGATGCCAGCATCCTTCTGTGATTGGTTATTTAACGTCAAAGTCGAAAGAACGTGGTGATCACATTAATGTGACTGGACTGTGTAATTAAGTTTTAAACTTAAGGGCATAGAGAAAAAATGAAATGAATAATCATTAGATGGGATAAAAATAAGAAAGTAATTTCCATTTTTAATATTGGAGAGAAAACAAATTATTGATTCTAATGAAGATTTCTTCCATAAAAGTAACAAAAATCAACATATTAGTTTTTTTTTTAAAAAAAAAACCTTATTACTTTAAAAATCCATGCGTGTTTCAATAAAGATTTAATAATAGCATTAATACAATATTTCGAAATATTTTTCTATGCAGTTTGTATTCCTAACAGTTAATAATTATGATAAATATTCCAATCATTCAAAATCCAAAAAAGCTAGCATTTAATCCATTTTTTTCTGAGGAATAACTTCTTACATGCGATAAATATTTTGCTTCTATTATTCTATTACATAGTGCATAGAATAGAAAAAGTGATTATTATTCTTAAAATATCTTACAATAATAAAACCTTTAATGATATTGTGATATGAAAAGAAGCGATAATTACGACAAGCAGCGGCTGTTCCCTAAAGCAGTGATGGTTCCGACAAGAAGTGACTGCTCAACAAAGCTGTGACAGTGCTTCGAAGCAGCGACTGTGACAGGCAGTGGTTACCGTGACAGAATGATACAACTACAAAATCTATGGCATCGTGCAATTTTCATGCTATAAAAAGATTACATACTCAAATTTTTCACAAGGCTTTCCATGAAAAAGAATATAAGGATAAGATTATTTTTAAATGACAAAATTCCTTGGGTTTTTCTGGTAATACTGATAGATTAAGTTCCAAATACGGGACCCCATTATTTAACCTATTAAATCAGTGATTCTCAAAGTGATCTATATCGACCCCCAGGGGTCTATGACGACATGCAAGGGGTCCACATCAGTGATAAAATAATTGGGGGGAATGTCCATGATGTGTGAATGGTAACCTACGATAGTGGTTCTCATTAAACCAGAGGATGACTTTAATTTAAAAGAAAAATTAAATCAAAAGGGGGGATACCATATTTTACCTATTTAACAGATTTATTTACAAAATTTAATGAGATTAATTTGCCATTCCGGAGACAGTATAAATTTTATTGAAATAAGAACCATCATTTCCGGGTTTCTTGCCAGAATTGAGCCTAAGGAGTTTAATACTGGACGTCGTGAATTTTCCCAGTTTCTCAACTGGCCACAGTCAATCTGCCAGGAAATGGCGTTGTAACCTACGCTCAGCATTTAAATGTCCTTTATTCAGATTCCGAAACTAGGTTTAAGAATGCTTTGACTATAGTAATTACCACAGTAGGCAATAAATTCATATGTCACATTGATAAAAAAAAAAACTGTGTATCGGCTTCGACGCACGGCTGGAGTTTACTCCTTGAGTACGGTTGTCGAGGACAAACAGGGTAAATAAATACAATGGATGCGAAAACATGCATGTATTTTCTATATTCTATTCCCATTATTCATATCGATTCGGTAAAATAATATATATAGAAAATAATATACATCAGTTATGTTACATAAATACATGTGCATGAGTACATTACTAAGAAGGTTGATTTACTTCACTATTAATATCACTGTGAGTATTAATTACATTCTCTCGCCATTATTAATCACTGTGACAAGAGGCTTGTGGTAATTTAAATATGATACTTGAACGTCGGTAGATACGTGATTTACGAATCGTACAAACATCGCATCAATGGTTGTACCATAGCTAGTCGTCCCCAGTGCTCTACCAGAAACAAAATCCAAATTAAGCTCTGATTTTAATTGTACTAATCTCAATCCTTCATCTTTATCGAAATCAATATTAAAATCGCCACCAAGAATGAATGGATGTACATGATACTGTTTCCCCAGTAGTTTAGAACCAACTTCTGTATATGCTAATAATGTCTCGGGGATATAATCTATAATGTCAGTAACATTCTGATTGACATAAATATAAACTGTGACGATAACAATAGGTTTAACGTTAGGTAAAGTACATCTCGCGGCACATATATCTCACATTCATTACTTTACTGTTCAGTGCACCAAAGTAGTATTAAATACATGCCACCAAATTTGGTGATTTTCAGTTGTTATAGTCAATTTCTTTGTCAAAAGAGCTAAGGCATTAAGGGTTGAATCGAAAACAGGTTTTCGACGTCAATTACGCTAAAACGCTAGCAAATGTAGCTCGTGAATTTTTTTCAAAAAGTTTTATTTTCTTAGGGCTTTGTTTATTAGATATACTTTTAAAATTTTCCACACGGATAACAAATAACGTTAATTTTTTCACAAAAAATATAAGAAAAAAATTGCATAAATAATTTTTTGTAAAATGGGTATAAGACGAAAAACACACAAAAAAAATTTTTAATCCGTAATTTTTAAGGAATTTTTTCAATTTTTGAACAAAACACGGATAACATCATTTGGTTTTTGAAAAAAAAAGTTCCGTGTGATTATTAAATGAAGTTATTAAATGTTTAGTTAAAATTTTGAGTATTTTTTGAAAAATCACCAAAAAAAAAGTCTTCGGTATTTTATATTTTAAATCATTGATTTTAAAAGAACAAAATATGAACTTTTTAGTACAGAATTTTGGTACATTATAATGGTAAGAAATACGTACAGAACGATTGAAAAACTCTTTTTATAAAAACGCGTCAATATTGACTCATTTTAGAAAAAATCGGAAAAAAACGCAAAATTTCGTTATTTTGTAAAAAAAAAATTATACCGTACCCTGGCAAAATAAGTGATCTTTCCGATTCTGTAATTATTTTTTGTCTGATTTCGGTAAGAAAAGAATGATCGCAATTTTGAAAACGAAGAAAAAGAAGAAATTCTTCCTTTTTTTCTTCGGACAGAGATTTAGTGCATGCGCTTAACTGCTCGTAACGCATTTTTGTTTAAGATGTTTTTTTTTAATTTCACTCCACATTTTTTTTAATACCGGGGGCTTTATATGAAAATCTATTCTTTAGGAGTAAACTCCAAAAACCGCAAAACAAATGTCATATTATAAGAGGAACTGATTGGAATAGGCAGTATCAGAGATCTTAAAGTAAAGTAAAGAAACGGATGCTGCTTTAAAAAGACATACCTGTTATTCATCCTGAATTATGGAGTACTAACTGCATGGCCAGGCGTTGCACTGGCTTTTTCATTTCCTCATGATGCTAGCAATTATGTGTGTGTACGCGCGCAATGTGAGGGATTTGCAAAATTATTTCATTAAATTTCCCTTTTTCGAAATTTTTTCCATTTCTTTTCGATTTAAGACAGGTTTCTTTTTCCTCTCTCTCGCTCGAAATAACACGGGTTTCTTTTAGTGTAAAATTATTGTTCCCTCTTCCCCTATCCCTCACAGATAAGATATAGCTTCAAATTTCGATGCATGACTAAAAAAAATATTGAGTTAGAGTTAAAATATTATTAATGTGAAGCACTAAAAAGAAAACGATTCTGATGCTAAGAGTAAAACAAAAAACTCTCATCGTTTTTAATAATAGTTAGTTTCTAAGAATCTAAAATAATAAAATATATAAAAATTTCAGATTTTCATGAATCAATCAATCGTTACTTATAGTTAGCTTAAAAATGTCTCTAAAATGTATTTTTATCCAAAATAATAGACGATATACTTTTTAATTAACAAATAATTAAAATTTAATAATGAAATAATAGAAATAATCCTCTTATAAAAAACATATATATATTAATTAAAATCCATTTTCTATAAGTAATAAATAAAAGAAAAATTTACAGATAGCTATTGAAACGATTGTTTTTTAATGCTTGAATAAACATACGTATATATATATATATATATATATATATATATATATATATATATATATATATATATATATATATATATATATATATATATATATATATATATATATATGTATATATATATATATATATATATGTAGGTTATAAGAAAACAGTATGGGGAAAGCTTAGTTATATATTTACATGTACTGAAAAAAAAACATTCAAAAAGAGAAAAAACTATCAGATAAAAACGTTTTGATATTTTACTTTAATTTTATAGTTTTTCATTCCACTGTGTTTAGAAAATTATTTAAACACGCATCGTACGAAAAAAAGTATATTATACAAAACTAACATATTCATTATTTTAACAATAATTTCCTTCTTAGGTTTTAAAATAATAAAATGGATTTTAAAAAAATGTTCATTTAGCAAATAGTTGGGACATACCGTTTGCTTAAGAAGTAGCAGTAAAAGAGAAAATCTCGTGCATAGATACGTATATAATATTTTATTTATATTATATAGATCTGGTATACTCGTTCCTCGCACGGGTGAATTGAAATATTAAACAATACAGATTGAAGTTAAAGAAGTTTTTACTCAGTTAATTTTACGTAAATTGCAAATTAAACAAAAAAAAAAGCTTTTTGCATATCTCAGCTGAACAAAAAAAACCTATTTGTTAAATTTTAAGTCTGTAGATCTAATAGCTGAAAAAAGGGATTTTTATTTATTTATAACTCCCCGTAACTCTCTTGTCAGTCGATTTTTGAAAGCACCTTCCTAAACTGATCTCTGCTCAGCAAAAGTAACTCATTGTTACAAATTTTGTGTAATGAACACTTAAAATATTGTAAATAATTTATATCTGGAAGTGTAATGCATTAACTAATATTACTTTCTGTTGTATTTATTTTATGTTAAAATCTTGCCACCACCTCTCCCTTCGAAATCTAGTTTTATTATGAAATAAAAAAATAGTGATTACACTGATCAACGAAATAAATTAAGAGCGAGCGCGCACTGAGACATGGCGTAGACAAAACAAAAAGGGTTTCTTCACATATAAAAGATAAATATATGATCTCGCGGGTTTTTTTTCAGCGCACCCCAGAATTCCTTGCAGATGGCAGAAATTTTTCCTACTTACTTGACAATTATCGTTATATTTTGGACACTTCACACAATATCTTTATAAATTATAGCATATGTGTTAATCTGCTGTATAAGTTATATTATTGTAAAGTTTTGTTAAAATCTCCATTCGGTTGTTTTTCAGTGAAAGACTACCAAACATCCAAACATACTTTTGTATTTATAATATTAGTAAGCAATTAGTTGCTTTTCCTAGTGAGAAGAAATTTCTGTGCGGTGAACAGTCTCCAGAATAAAAAAAATAAAAATAAAAAAACCTGGACACTACTACCCGAGGTGATTTAGGGTTACACCTGATTAGGTTGATGCTAAATGTTGAAAATTAGTTATTGAAGGACCAGATTCAACCCATTCATAATAAACATTTGTTTGTTTTTCAGTTTTTTATGTATTAATCTTATATTTTAAACACCACACTTCACTGCAGTTAAAAATTTAAGTCTTTTAAAATCAGAATACCTCTGTATATCAGCTGTTGAATAGACATATAAGTTGATAAATTTGAAAAAAATCAATATTAGATAAGCAGGGGTCTACCCAAAATCGAAAAATATGGCAAGGTTTCTATAAATCAAAAAGTTTGGGAATCTCTGTATTAAATGAAAAAATGCCCATTTTTAGTGTATATGTGTTTTTTTTAATTGATAAATAAATTTAAATCATCCTTCTCCATGACAAGATATCATAATAACATGTATTGACAACAGAAATAGTACCCCAAATATTAAAGACAATTTAAAAATACAAAGCAAAAATGTTAAGCAACAGATTAATCTTAGAATCTGAATATCATAAATACAATTTTTAAAGCAATAAATGTTTTTGTGTAACAGAAACCTTAAACTTGGTGATCTCTTATATCCTCAACAAAGTACATATTTTAAAAGATATATATTTGTGAGAATCCAAAAGCAAATAGAAAAGTGCTGTGTTCTGTATCTTGAAATTGACTTAAGCGTGTGTGTGTACATTTTGTGTATTATACGATAAGGACAATATTTTTAAATACCAAAGTTTATTCTAGGAGCTATTACACACGATATAACATCACGTTTCTTCAAACTTTATATACTTGTACAGCTTTTTTTTTATTATTTCTATAATTTCACTATATATTACAAGTTCTTTCGGTAATTACGTATTATCGCAACATATTGGCAACATTATATGAAACAAAGCACATAGTTGCCAATTCAGTAAATACGACGCACAGGAAATCGGGATTGCCAACTTGGGGAGTTATTAATAGAGTTGGCGATTGTTGCGATAATACGTAAGTACCATTCTTTCTAATTATAACTTCTTTAACACGGCTTTTGCAAGCTTGAATAATACAATATGGAGATAAAGTATTTGCAAGATTATTAAGGTTCTAAATTCGAAATTTTCATATTAAGTTAACAAAACATTTTTCCAGAGTTAAAAGTAAATAACGGTGAATACACATCAATGAACGCTTTACTGGTTTTGTTTTTATTTGTTTTGAAAGGTATATGATTTCAGTAGGCAAAAAAAGAATAAATTAACATAATAAAGGATGAAATTAACAAAATATTTGTATTTGAGTGTATATAAATTCATTTTCCTTTCTAAAAAAATAAGCATTTTTAAACCTTTCATATCAGTTTGAAAAACAATATGCAATTTTTTTAATATTTATTTAAAAATTAAGAATTATTCTAAAATTAGCCAAGGGCAAAATGGGGTACTTTACGTATTATCGCAACCTATTGTAGACATATTAGGAAACGAAGCACCTGGTTGTCAATTCAGCTCGTACGACACATAGGAAATCGGGGCTGCCAACTTGGCGAGTAATTAATAAACTTGGTGATTGTTGCGATAATACGGCAGTACCCAAAATGGTACGTATCGATTACAAGAAACATGAAACCAAGCACTCAGCAACAGGTAGAAAATACACCAAATTACATTCTGTCATTGTTTTTGTCTTGAAAGTATGAAGGCAACACTTTGGTAAAGAAGTCGCCCACACATGGTCCCTTTAACCGATAAATAATGGCACAAATTTTACTCAGCAAATAAAGAGAAATAATTTTAAATAAAAACTGTAATTATTTAATAATAATTATTACTAAATTATTTTGGAGTAAATCTAGTAAAAAATTAAATGTCTTTTTATAGATAGCTCAGATAAAGTTTAGAATTAAATATTGAAATATCTAGGCACATCTGTATTTTATGGTACTTACGTATTATCGCAACAATCACCAACGTTCAAGATAACTCGCCAAGTTGGCAGCTCCAATTTCACATGTGGCGTATGAGCTGAATTGGCAATCATGTGCTTCATTTCTTATAATATCGCCAACAGGCTGCGATAATACGTAAGTACCTAATTTTTTTACTTTAAATATTATTTATCCCGTAGTTGATATTATTTATTCAGTAATTACTATTATTATTTATTAGGAACCAATTTTGTCAAATCGAAACACGTCACCAAATAGTACGACATGCAGGCAATATTGAAAAACTGTCCGGGTCAACTTTATTACTATTATTCAACACTATGATTATTATTATATACGAACATAATAATAATAATAATAGTGATGACAGATTTGGCGACATTATTTGAATTGGTCGACGGTATAATGCATAGTACCATTTATTCATTTTTAATCATTAATCAATATTATTTTAATTTGGGGAACAGTTCTCCCTTGTAAAGACTATTTGGGTTGAAGATCAAAAGGGAACCTCTGAAGCTTTCCTCATCAAGTGGATGCTAAAACCTTATAAAGTTATGAGAATTTACATTCCCTCCAAAACTTGCCATATCATAAAAAGTCGGCAATGTAGACAATGTAACATCTGCACTAAACTCTGACATAGAAAATATCTAATCAGCATGAACTATCGTTGCAGTGTGTATAAGAAAGATGGTACTTACGTATTATCGCAACCGCATTGGTGACATTATATGAAACTAAACACATGGTTGCCAATTCAGCGCGTAAGACACATGCGAAATTGGGACTGCCAACTTGGCGACTTATTTTAAGCGTTGGCATTGTTGGAACAGTACGTAAGTACTAAAACGATAATAATGAATTTTTCATATACTCGTCTTTAAGATTAATTTCTTTAATCGCTTGCTAATTCTAACGCCAAAATTTGGCGTCGAATTAGCTACAATTTTTACCAGTATAACTTTTACATCAAGGGTGGTATTTCGATAAACTTTCATTCATTTTTTTGTTTCGGCTGTCCTCACTGCTACTGCAGCTACTAGCGCAGCCCCTCTTCCACTACCGTCTTCGGAAAGCATAAGATCAAATTTATACCTCGGATCTGTCAATTCTTCTATTTTTTCTTGCATGAGTCTTTTAAAATGAGGATGATACCTATAAACTGAACCATCCACGCCAACAACTGTGTAGTCTCGTTTTATTTTATTTAACAACGTAGCCACAGCTGTCGAAACTAAATGGGCTGATCTTGTCGACACGCAAGTACATATCCTTTTAAGAATTCGACAATCTTCTTCAGTCTCATCTTCTATTCCCATTTTTTCAAGAACTGCCTTTACTTCATTAATACTTTCTCCAGAGTCACTTTCAATATAAGATACATATTTAGATTTAAAGGCATACGCCGTATTAAACTTTTCCGACAGATTGCCCTTAAACATTTCCTTTTCATTACCCAAATGACAAACTATTCTACGAACTATTTCTCCCATGTACATACCAGAAATCATCTTTTCGAATAGCTGCTTGCCTTTGTTTAAAGAGACGTCATCAATTTCTTGGTCAAAAATAGTTCTTATAAATTCTAGACTGTGATTGTCTCCAAAAGCTCCCCACTCTGTGTTTATAATCACTTGATCAGGACATTCTCTATCTCCAGTCCATGTGCCTACATTTTCTAATTTTTCCATGTAGCATGCGTTACATCCTGTACCGATTATTAAACCAATTCGACAATCCCTGTTAGTGTGAGCGCATGACATTAATGTACCTGTAGTATCGTTCACTACGGCTATGATATCGATGTTTACATTTCCTCTGCGCTTCATTGCTGCTCGAAGAAGATGGACAACATCTTTGCCTATAACTCCTGAACAAGTGAAACCTTTAGTCCAACTAACAAGCAATGCGCTTGTCAAGCCTTTTTGTAAACAAGGAAAACTAAACGTAAATCCAAGTGGTAGAGATTGCTGGTGCAGGCCAAGATGTTCTAGATGAGCTTCCAAGCATTTCGCAATGTGGTCAAACAAAGCCTCTCCAGTACCAATCATTATTGATTGTGGAATTTCGTATATCTTACTTGTCATGTAATAAAGTTCGCCATGAAGATCGATTCGTAGAATTCGAAAGTTACTACCACCCAAGTCCAAAGCAAGAAATGTTCCTTCTTCCGTACCGTTTGGTACATCTCTTACGAAAGTAGGATACATTTTTACGCTAGATAAGTGGTTTCTATTCGAATCTAAACCTTTTTCAAATTCATCCAATAAAAGAGCTGATATTTGTTGGAGTGTTTCATTAGACAACAGGAAAGGTTTCAGTATTTCATCTACTAATTTTCTCCTCTTAGCCATAACTTACTAAATTGTCTGTTTCTCCTCTTTAATTTTTGTACGTGAAAATCCAATGGCTACATCTTTTTTGTCGATGAAAACACTTCTCTTGAATTTTTAAATATTCAGTATGCACGAAAAATATAAGTAGAAAAATTGACATTAGTTAAAAACACACTTTACAAACTTGATCCTTGTATTTTATCGTGTAAATAATAGTATTGAACAATTTTTAAAAATGCGGCTACTTTTGATATTTAACTTTTATCTTCTATAAAGGTCAATAATTTATCACATTGACCAAAACATATGAACTTTATGCATACATGTATCCATTCTTCTGTATAGAAATAATTTAGATGTCATTGACCTCACATGTATATCAATGCCTTAATCGTCAAAAAAAAAAATTTCACTTGCTTGATATGAAAGCTTACCGTTATGATATCTACGTCTTAATTTTCCTTGAAATCAGTGCAAGATTTATAAATTAAATAATGGCTAATTTTTTCTGTATTATTAAAATCGAAAAATTATTTATTTATTTTTAAAAATTTCAAATAATAAATGTTTTTTTAAATTATTATTTTATTACATTTGGTAACGGTAACGGTTAAACATTTACGTGGAACCTTAGAGAAAACTCTATTATCCACTCATCAGAATAAATTGAACAGAGAACAATTTGTTGAAGTTACATAAAAAATTAGAAAGCAGTCCACATTAAATGCAGCGCAACAACGCTGGTGGAGGGGTGGGTGGGAAACCACTCACCGAGTTGATTTAGTTTCTGTTTCGTCTTTATAGGAAAACGAAGAGAAAATGACGTCACATCTCCATGACAGCAAAGCCCGTCTTTCAACTTTTATTACATTTTTTAAGTTCTGAATGGTAAGTATTATATGCTCAAGACGAACCTATAAACATATTTTTGTAAACGTTTTTTTCTTACATAAAAAAAACTTTCTTTTCAGAAAATCAAAAGTGCCATTTTTATTGAATATGCAAAATTTTGACATGAGAATGAAAATACAAAAATGCTTATGTTTAAAATTATTTTTATTGTGAAAAGATTTCAGTTGCTCATTTCATCTCGACCCAGAAGCCGGCTCTGCCATAATTTTGAGCTGTATATTAATGACAAGGTCGACTTTAAAACTGGAACACCATCCAGGACAGATAAATTATATTATCCAGATATTTTTAATATGTAACAGTTCCCAATATACGAAAAAAAACCCTTTATTTAGATTCAAGAGACCAATTATTTATATTCATTTTACATTAACTGGGCTTCAAATAACATTTCTGATTTATTATTATTATTATTATGAAAATAGTATGTTTTTTAATTCCAATACACAATCATTTTACATTTTTTCCTCATCAATGTTAATTTTCTACATATTAATTAATCTATGAATAATTTAGTTTCATTTTATCATCATGCTTTTATGTTTCATGTATAACATTTTAAAAATGTGAAAACAGATTAATAACTGTAAATTCGTTTTTTAACATTTTTTTAAACATTTTTCTGTTTATTTAAAAAAAAATTATTATGAATAAAGAATATTCTTAAAAAAAATATGAAAAAGCACAAAAGGGACGAAATGCTATTCTATTAAAAAAGAATTAATCAAAAATGAAGGCATTATTTCCATTAAATGTCATCGTTATTACACCCAGTCTTCTTTTTGTATTGTCTATGGATTTAGTGCATTTCTATATTGGTCCGAAAGCCCCAATAACGAGTGAGGCCAGCTCTGGAGCTTGAGGACCGTAAAGAATGTCCTGTGGTGATGCTTAAAGTTTAAAAAAAGATACAGGAATGGCCTTGCAGTCGAAAATATAGGCTGGTGTTGAGTTTGCGGACAATTTCTGTAGATGGGGTAAGATCGGGAATAATCTGGAAATATTTTCATACCTTTGAAGTAACCCATTACACAACATTCTTCAATGGATAGGTCAATATTTGGTATAACCTGTGCCGAAATATTGACCACGCGAGGGCGCTGGTGTGCGCACATCTGTATTAAAATTGTAAAGATCGTGAGAGTGTGTGTGTGTAACTTGTATCGTAGGATGTAAGCTGCATCGCGGCAATTCTTATCTAATTAAACATTATTATACCTAAATTATCTCATGGAACTACTTCTTGTGGACTGTCTTAACTAATTCGCCCGGATACACACTCCTTTCGTTTCGATATAATTATGGACATTGCTTCGTTTATAATTCGCTACATGGTGCATCGGCCTTGAAGGACATTCGCTGCGTGATGGGGGGTGAGTACTTTCGTTTTGTCTAACTTTGAATTCGGTATTAGTCTAGTTAAGCTTATTTCTCATCATTTCTGATTTTGGTTTATTCGTAACTGTCGGTATTTGGAAGGTTGCTCTGGTATAGTTTTGTTTATTTGAATGCATATTGTTAAGCTGAATTTTGTTTGAAAGTTGTACTAAGTTGCATTCAGAATTGGTGTTGTCATTCGTATATTTGTTTGCAATTATAGTGTTTTGGTTTAAAATGGATGCAGCAAATAAGGCTATATTAGAAAGAACGAAAAAGACTCGGTCTGTTTCGAGATCCCTCGTGACAAAACAAATTAATAAATTAGAATCCGAAATAAGCAATACAGCTGATAAAACATCAGTACATGAGATATATATGCAATTAATTTCTAAATTTGAAGAGCTGAGTACACTCGATAAGGAAATTGAGAATTTAATAGATATTGAGAGTCTAGAAGAAGAAATCGTAACTCGCGAAGAATATCGAGATAAATTTATAATTTGGAAAATCCGTGCTGAACGTTATGTAGAATCAGTTTCGAACACTGCTATTCAAAATTCGGTGGAAAATCAACCACAAAACATAACACTTCCTTTAAATAGTACAGTTAGTTCTATTTTAACAAATCAACCGCGTTTACCTAAACTCACATTAGAATCTTTTCGGGCAAGGATATCAGTAGTTTTCCCAGTTTTTGGGCTAGATTTAAATCCGCAGTACATGAAAATTCGAGTTTAAATGATGTGGACAAATTTTCCTATTTGAAATCGGTTGTCACATCTGATGCAGAATTGGCTATACGAGGCTTAACTCTAACATCGGAAAATTATGCAAAAGCAATTAAAATTTTAGAAAATCGGTTCGGACGTAAAGAACTTATTGTTGACTTTCATATGAATCGCTTGTTAAATCTGACCCTTGTCCGTAAATCGTTTGATGTTATTGCGTTAAGAAATTTATATGATCAGTTAGAAATTAATATAAGGGGACTTGAATCTCTTGAAATCTCTCCCGATTCCTATAGTTGTCTCTTGTTTCCGATAATTATGAAAGCTATTCCCCCTGATTTAGCATTAGAATATAATAAAAAAACATAATGAAACACAATCACAAATCACTGATTTGATTGCATATTTGCGAAGCGAAGTAGAAAGTCGCGAACGCACAGAACTTTTTAGTAAAACCGCATGACCTAGAATTGAAAAATAAAAATTCCTATTCCAATACTAAGTATTTCGAAAGAACGTCTCATAGCTATCTACAGTCAAATCGAAGGGTTCAAGGTCATTCTCGATTCCACCCATCTCATAAATCGTTCTCCTCTGCAAACGAATTGCTGACGACTGCAAATTCGAATTGCTTATTTTGTTTCGAGAATACTCATATGTCTGATTTGTGTGAGAATTTATGCGTTCAGAAAAAAAGAGCTAAATTAATTAAAGAAGGGAGATGTTTCATTTGTTGCAACACTGGTTGTTATGTTAAAAAGTGCAAGAAAGAGGTTTGTTCGTATTGTAAAGGTCGACATGCACGTGCTATTTGTTTTAAGTTAGAAAAATCTAAGCAAAATTCGCATTTGGATTTGGAGGAAAAGAATGTTGACGTTAAAACTACGTCTTCAAATTCTGTTTTTCATAACAGAGGTGGAGTTTTATTGCAATGTGTGGAGGCCGAAATTATAGGTCGTTCTTCATCGGATAAGATATTTTGCCTTTTGATAATGGAAGTGAGAAGTCGTTCGTTAAAAAAATGTGTCTCGGAGGTTGGGGTTGAAAATATTGGGTTCGGAAAGGCTAAATATTTTTCGTTCGGTTGTAAAACTCCTAAAAACAAACTTGTAGTAAGGTCGAGGTTAGGCTAAGGAATATATTAAGCGGAGAAGAGACTGTGATTGAGGCATTGGAAATTGAGGAAATTTCAAAGGCAACACTTAGCCTACCTAATCCAGATGCGTGGGCAGAAATGGAGTCAAAAGGGTTTAGGCTAACATTCAGTTGTAATGAATCTTCTGAGAATTGTGAAATTTCATTGTTAATAGGTTCCGATTTTTATTGGTCTTTAACACATCGGATAAAAAGATTAGATTCATCATTGGTTGCAGTCGAGACTAGGCTAGGATGATCTCTTCAGGGAAGGTGTGATGAGCGGAGTGATTGTACTTCGGTACATTTGGTTCACAGTGAAGATGAATCGATTTCGACTGAGCTAAGGAGATTTTGGGAGATAGAAAGTTTAGGAATACTTGACAAGGGTTCGATGACTTTAGGTAATGGGGATGAAGAGATACTTAGTGAGTTTGATAAATCAGTTAATTTCGTAGATGGTCGATATCGTGTAAATTTGCCATGGAAACCAGGTATGAGAGAGGCTTTACAAAATAATAAAACTGTCGCACGTAAGCGTTTTGAGGGGTTGGTTCGTAGGTTTAAATGTGATCACGAGTTGTTCTGCGAGTATAAGGATGTAATTGATGACTATGTTAGGGAAGGTATTGTTGAGCGTACTTCTTGTGATTCTTTATTGGATAGTCAGGATTTTACCTACCCCATCATGCAGTGATACGTAGCGACAAAACCACAAGTCATATTAGAATAGTATTTGATGGTTCAGCACATGAAGATGGACAGTCATCGTTAAACCAAAGTTTATATACGGGACCAAATTTGCATCCCAACATTTTAGAACTGCTTTTATGTTTTCGAAAAAGTCCTGTAGCATTTACAGCTGATGTAAAACCGGCTTTTCTTCAAATTGAATTAGATTTCCGTGATCGAGATTTTACACGTTTCTTCTGGACTGATAATTTGAATAAAGAGCCATACGTTTTGAATTTCACGAGAGTTCTTTTTGGACTTCGACCTAGCCCATACCTTCTCGCAGCAACTTTAAAACATCATTTTAAGAAGTACAGAGAGCAATATCCTCATACATTTGAGTTGCTAAATAGTTCCATTTATGTTGATGACCTCATTTGTGGTCAGAATGATGTTCCGGACGCTCTACGTACTACCTTGGAGTGCTTGCAAATATTCAGTGACGCAGGCATGTTATTGCGCAAATGGCGAAGTAATTCGAAACAACTTAATTTGTTATGGCAGCAAGAAGGTGTCAAAACGGAATCCTCTGAAACTAGTGCTATTGATCTTAGACCTCCAACGAAGGTTTTAGGACTTGCTTGGGATCCAGAAAATGATTTAATTTATTTCGATCCAAAGGATCTATTGAAGTTTATGACACGTAGAGGAGAATCGAAAAGATTTATTCTGAGTGTGGTTGGTCGCATCTTCGACCCCATTGGAATTCTTGGCCCTTTCGTTATCAAATTGAAATGTCTTCTTCAGGAACTTTGGACTCAAGGAGTAGAATGGGACTCTGAACTTCCCCCCAAAGCTACGACACAAGTGGCAGCAGTGGAGTAGCGAAGCTGAGGGCTTGACTGAGATAAAGATACCACGGTTCTATTTAGGTAACATAGATCAAGAAATATTTAAGTGTGAAATACATTGTTTTTCAGACGCGAGTAAATCAGCTTATGGAACAATATTATACTTGCGGTTTGTTACTTGTAATAACGAAATCGAAACTAGTTTCATTTGTTCAAAAGGTCGTGTGGCACCTTTGAAATCATTGACGCTTCCTCGTCTTGAACTGACAGCAGCCTTATTGTCAGCTAGGTTGGCCAAACAGGTGTCATCTTGTCTCAAATTTGATGCTAATATATATTATTGGACCGATTCTCTCATTTCGTACTACTGGATACGCGGCGATTCTTCAGCGTTCAAACCATACATTAAAAATCGTGTTCAAGAGATACAATTGCTCTCTGATCCGATGCAGTGGGGACACTGTCCAGGAAAGGACAACCCTGCTGATCTCCTTTCGCGTGGTACATCTGCCGTCAAGTTAACACAGAATGAGCTGTGGTGGCATGGCCCACCTTGGCTTAAACTAACACCCGATCATTGGCCAAATCGTCACCGAGATATTTTAGATTCAGAGCTCTGCTCGGAAGAATTAGAACATCGTTCTAGTGTGCATGTGGCAGTTACTCAACAGAGGGAAGCTCTTGTTGACATAAATCGATTCAGCAGCCTTAAGAAACTTTTGAAAACGACTGCTTGGGTTTTCCGATTCGTGAACAATGCTAGAAACATTTACAAATCGATGGACTTCTACATTACTGCAGATGAAATACAAAATGCTGAATATTTTTGGCTTAAATGTGTTCAATCCGAATTTTATTCAGCTGAGATATTAGCCTTAAAACAAAACGAACAACTTCGATCTAGCTCTGAAATAAAGAGTTTAGTGCCGTATTTGGATGAAAACAATTTATTACGACTTACTGGACGGTTGCTTGAAGCAGACTTATGCTTTGATGAAAAGCATCCTGTTATTTTTCCTCGACGCTGTAAATTTACAGAATTACTTGTTATACTTGTTATCCTCCTTTCCAAAGTGTAGGAATTGATTTTACAGGTGCAATACTTGTTAAGGACAATCAAGGGACTCGCAAGTCTTATGTTTCTTTGTTTACATGTGCAGTCACTCGTGCCGTACACTTAGAACTTGTGTCGGACATGTCCACAAAGTGTTTTTTACTTGCTTTACGGAGATTCCTCGCTCGTAGAGGTAATTGCAAGGTAATATACTCCGATAATGCACGTACATTTAAAGCAGCTGAAAGGGAGCTAACATATTTTGCCAACATCTTGAAAGTCAGTGAATTTCAAAGTTTTGTCGCAGATAAAGGTATTCACTGGAAGTTCATAGTTGAACGTGCGCCTTGGTGGGGTGGATTTTACGAACGTCTTGTTAAAACTATAAAGGATCCTTTACGTAAAATACTTGGCAGGGAACTTCTAACATTTGAAGAACTTTCAACGATACTTTCAGAAGTTGAAGTCATCGTTAATCATCGACCACTGACATACGTGGAGAATGATCCAGGAGAGCCGGAACCGCTAACACCGGCCCACTTCCTCGAGTTAGGTTATGGTGACTCTAAATATCCTATACATTTCATCGAACTGATCGACGCCACTACGGCAAAGGAGTCGTACAAGAAAAGAAAGACTTACCGAACTCTTCTTTAAAACAACTTTGGAGACGCTGGAAAGAACAGTATTTGCTCCAGTTAAAAACAGCTAATCATTTTAAAACACCATCTGTTCATAAGAATTTAAAATTAAACGACGTAGTTCTTGTTGAAGGAAATGTAAAATCAAAATTATTGTGGGAACTTGGAATAATCAAAGAAATATTTATTGGAAGAGACGATAACGTTAGATCTTGTCTTGTAAAAACTTTTAAAGGTCTCTTCAAAAAACCCATTCAATTGCTGTACCCTTTAGAAATTGTATAATATACTTGTACTAATTTGTTTATATTTTTCAGATTAATGGTAGGAGATTACACATTATTATTTAATCTCTGTTAAATTTATTTTTGTGAAATCTTGAGGTATGTATCCTAGTATTTGTTCGTTTGTAAATTGAAGCTTTGTCATCTTTAAGTTTCATTATATTGTGTACTTTAATGTATGTTTACTTTTTTCTTTCTAATATGTATAATTTAGATTTGATTAGTAGTATTGTATCAGTATTTTCTTTGTAAGAATTGTATTTGAATATAATTGTTTGTATTAATTGTGGTTCGATATTTACTGGGTGAACATTCTGTTCACCGGTGGGGTGTGTGCCGAAATATTGACCACGCGAGGGCGCTGGTGTGCGCACATCTGTATTAAAATTGTAAAGATCGTGAGAGTGTGTGTGTGTAACTTGTATCGTAGGATGTAAGCCGCATCGCGGCAATTCGTATCTAATTAAACATTATTATACCTAAATTATCTCATGGAACTACTTCTTGTGGACTGTCTTAACTAATTCGCCCGGATACACACTCCTTTCGTTTCGATATAATTATGGACATTGCTTCGTTTATAATTCGCTACATAACCCTTTAAGACCCGAATTATTTTCATCTTTAAATTTTAAATTCTTCTGGTTATTAATACTATATTGATCCCAATGACACAGGGATAAATAATTAAAAAATTTCTGCTCACCCCCCACCCCCCAGCCCGCAACGTAGATGGTACCCGCACGATCATGCGGGTTAGGCTTTTTTTTGTGAAATCAGCACCTGTGAAATTTTACATTTTTTGGTTCTAAATTGATGGAGTGAGTGAGTGAATATTAACGTCGCACTGTTCAGGTACGCGAGGGCTTTAGGCGACGGACTTCGTAATTTTGAACCATGGTCAAGTGACGAGGATGACACCTGAGCTGGCGGCTCTCCGAACTACCACATCACACCAGCGGGAGGACGTTTGAGCTCTCGACAAATTTAATGTACATCGCTCCCCTACACGGTGGACTTTTTGTGGTACTGGGCTCGAATTCATGACATGCCTGGCATTATCTGATACCTTGACCACTAGGCTCCCGCTGCCTCTTAAATACTTAAATCTCGCGACAAGCTTTTATATCATAAATTGAGTAATGACATTTTAAAAGAAAATTTTATTTTATTCTTTTTAGAGCATTTAAATAAAAGCTCGTTTTTAAAAAATAATTTTACTTTTAATTTATTATAATTACGACGGTGAAGACGAGAGAAATGTAATAGGATTTCCATCGGTAAGAATTCCTCGAAAAAGCGACTTGGACAGACCAGACATCTCTAGCTGTATCATTAACGTTACTTCTCGAAAAGAGAAAGCACATGCTCAAAGGAACGAAACCCCGTAATCATGCTAATATCTGTAACAATTATTTTGCTAAATATGACCTTAAAGAGGAACGAGCTAGGAGTTTCAATTTAATCTGAAGTCATTAATGTCCTCTTACAGAAAATTATACATTGACGTAACCAAAATACAGTGATTAACTACTGAATTTGTTCTTTAATCCATCAAACACCTCTTAAACAAACTTAAGATTACAGGATCATAATTTTGTTCAAGAGATTGCAGGAAGAATTTCATTATGGACTATGAAAACAATAACCAAGATAATAAATACTATCAATTAATCTTACACAAACGTATGCGTTTATTGTTAGAAAGAGATAAAGAGAATATTTTTTTTGTATTTAACTCATTATTTTGCCTATTTTTCATGCATGCCAGAAGGGTTTCTTACCTCCCTCTTTAAAACATAGTTTATTTTTCAAGATACATGTACAATTTTTATCAAATAAAATGTTTAAGATTCTAATATGAAAAATCATGTTTTATTATATTATTTTAGCTGATTTTTTTAGGACTGGAACCAACCTTCTATTTTTCAATAAAATCAATAATATATTTGTTACACGACTTTTTTTTTTATAAGACAGATTTTTTTTTCAGAAACATATCTATTGTGAGAAAAAAACTTAGGTATACCAATGTAGAATTGGTAACTCTCGTGCTGCCATCTAGTGAAAAAATAACTAGTAGTTCCAAAATTTCCGGGAGAAAGAATTTGCTCATTAAATGTATATATATATATATATATATATATATATATATATATGTAGACATAACACTTCCACTTTAAATCGACAAAATTACACTACTGACAACAATTGGAAATTTTAAAATAAAAACTAGACTTTCTGTAATATATTTCAAAGATATTTGCTACTTATGTTTCATCGCTGATTTATTTGTAAAAGCCATGAAATATTTTCCTAAATATGATTAATTTTATTCCGTCCAACTATAAAATTGTAATTATATTTAAGCTGTATCAATTAGTTCATATTTTCCAGTTAATTCTACATTAATATGGATTATATTATTCACCATTGTCTTTAAAAGAAGAAAAGGAAAGATGCTTTTTAAAACCGTTTTTAAAAAAGCTGTTATGTGCTTATTATTCATATCCGTAATATTTAAAATTAAAAAGCATGTCATCTAATGTCAACATTAGATTTCTGACATCGGAGTTAATTTTGGATGATTTTTAGTTTAAAAGCTGTAAATATTCAATCAAAAATTTGTATGCAAATTTCGCCAATTTTTTTCCCCTAAATTTATCATTGAACGGTAGAATCAAACATTCTATTTCATTAAACTTGATATATTAAACTTACAGGTAAAAGTAAGTAACATAGCTTGACTCAATATTTATAAATGTCTTTAATAGTTTTGGTTTTTATTTTTATTTATTTCATTTTTTTATATAGCATACTCTTTTTACTGATTTCACTGAGTTATGAATTCCAGTTTTGAAATTCATTTATTCCTTTATTAAATAATAAAAAGGGTTCGGAACTTGGTCATAAGGAAAACGACCTATTCCGCTGCCCATTATGCTGTGGAATATAATGCATTGCTAATTCAACGAATCAGGGAGAAAAGACCTCAGATGCCAGAGTATCCTTATTTATATTTTTCTTCTCGTTATATTTTTTGAAGTGAACGATAGTAATAATCATATACTTTGACGGCACACACACACATTTTACACTATTTTCATTTCCTTTCAATTTCTAATTTTATTTATTTTTTTTAAATAAAGAAAAGATACGAGACAAAAAAGCTTAAGCAAAAGTCAGATTAATCCAGAAATTTTCAAAGTACAACGGTTCAAATTCCACTAATTTTTTTTAAAGTAATCCTTGAGGCTTAAAAGTAAGATAGCTACATATTACTGTTATAATCATTAAAAAGCTGAATCTGTGTTGGATAGTATGCTGATATTATAAATAAACTACTCTTAACATATAATAAACGAGCTTTCTCCATAACATCGAATCCATAAATATTAGCTTCTTAGTAAAATTTCGTTTCAAAAGATTCATTTATTTAAACTACAATGATTTTAACCACTAGGAATATTTTAAATTTACCCTTTAGGGTGTATGACTGTATATTATCAAATTTTTCCTGCAATATAACTAGTATGAGAACGAGTTGCCTTGTCCCTTCTCCTAATACCTTGATCAAGAAGATATCTATATCTATAAATATCGTTCGAGGTGACCGAGCACTAGCGTCAATCAGAGTAAAATTATCACCAATTGTAAGAATAATGGTCTCACTCGTTGCTGAAGGATTTCTTCTCGTTATTTTTTACCTTTCTGAGTGTCTCCACGCAACACATGCGAGTCTGTAGTAGGAATTGCGATCCGAGATCAATTAATTGAAAAATCCATTACTCGGGCCCAAAAATCGATTTTTTTAATCGATATATAGCACTGAATCGATTCAGGGAATCGATATTTTATCCTAGAGAATCGACATTCGATTTTTTTCAGTTTCAGTAAAATCCACACAAAACGAAGAATTTAAATGCTATTTATCGCAGGCAGTTGTGCGCCTGAAGTATACCTATATACTTTACTGGCAAGAACAAAAAACCTATATTTATCATCACGTTCATTCAATAGCCATGATGTATAACAGTATCGTGGGATCCTCTGTTCCCGGTGAGCGCCTTTTTTCGATTGCCGGCAACATCGCAAGTGATGAGCGGAACCGCTTGGATGCCAGTAGACTTGACAGACTGTGGTTTTTAAAAAGTTTGGATATTATGCATTTGGAACTATAAGCTATATATGATCTATTTTCTAAACTTTTTAATGTAACAAATACATTTGGAAAATAAATGTCTTCTTTTATACCTGATACTTTGATATGGAAATAAAAATAATTGCAATTGTCGAATTTACTGAACTAAAAAATCCTCTGATTTTACTAATAAGAGATCATTTATTATGGTATTTTTCTTGTTTTTCATTTACATTGTAAATGCAGACTTGAAAAAAAAATCAATTTTTTTAGAAATCGATCTTTTAGACCTCGATTTTTTGGGGATTCGATTCATCAGGTTACGATTCGAATCGATTTAAAAATCGATCTTTTTCGCAAAGAATCACCATCCCTGGTCTATAGAGCCTCCTAAGGAGACGCAGACTCAAACCATAATTCTACCTCCTCTGTGAGCGTGTCTTCCAACAATGTTGGATTCATGGTGACTGATGACTTTCTCCCTCTAGATTAGAACACGACGAAAATAACTTTCTTGAGTAAACCTAGACTTATATATCAGTAAAAAGAATCGACTATCATTCTTTCATTATTCAATCAAAATGCTCTATAACTCAGTTTAATCGATCCCTTCTTTACATTCAGTTTAATAACATACAACGCTTTGATTTAATTTTCATTAATGCCGCACTTTAAGGCTGGAGAAGACTATTGGCAACGGAGCTTGTAATTTTGAACCATGGAACGGATGATGAGGGTAACACTTATATGTGTATATTGGCCCTTCCAAACTCATTGTAATATCCAAACTTCCCAACCAAGCCAAAGTGGGGACTTTGAATCACGACAAACTTTACGTTTATTAGCTCCTTTACCCGGGATTAGGGATTGCAATACCGGGATACCGAATTCCATTATTTTGAGCGATTTGTACAATTTTGAAATACCTGTATTCAAAAGTTTAAATACCGATTTTTCGGTATTTACTAGAAATATCTTAAAATTGTCTCCACTATATGTTCAGGGATCACCAGTGGCGCACACAAGGGGGGGGTTCGGATCCCCCAAAAGCCCTGGATTTTTTTTCAGATTGATTATAATTCTAAGTATATAGCACGTAAAATTTAATTAATTACTTGTTATTAATGATTAATTTTATTAATTAATGCTAATTATTTTTTCAAAAATTATTTTTTACTGTGTTTTGTTCCCGAAAATCGACAAAATCAAAAGGAGCATGATACAAGAATGGTGAACTTTCAACTCCGAACCCCCCCCCTGAAAAATTCTGTGTGCGCCACTGGGGATCACCAACATCGCAAAACAATAAACGTTTTTATTTTTGAGTCTCCCTAACCGGCGAAATTAATTAAACTGTGAATATCTCAAGTGGTATAGTACACAGTTAAGAGAAGTGATAAGATATGTGAATCATCCAAAGAGGCGGGCCAAAAATATCCTATTACAGCTCAGAAGGATACTGCACACGCTCAGGATTCGTTGACTGATGCTCATATCTGTGAAAACAAGGTTGTAATTGTGTAGAAAGTGCGTACTATTTCGATATTTTTTAAATTGGTGAGTTTGTTATTCACACTGTATTTGTATATCATACTTCAGGGTTCAAAATATTTTTTATATCAATTATATATATATACTCATAAATAATAACCCATAATAATGAATAAGAATAACTTTAAATAACATAAAACAAATTAGTTGATAATACTTCAATTTGGTTTCATTATTTATATGATGAAAAGAATATGGTGGCACAATGTAAAAAAATGCTGTGTTATTAAAATGAATGGAGGAAATACAATAGAGGACTCCATGCACATTTAAAAACGAAACATGATACAAAATTGTTAAAGAAAAAAGAATCTAATTGCGATGAAGATATCAAAATTTAGCACACTTTTTAAGTCCAAGCCATCAGGTATTTTAGATTATTTTGAGAGAAAAAAAAGATAATTTGGATGAAATTATTGCGCAAAATTACGTTCAGGCTTAATGATGGTGCAATTGATGCATTGTTTTTAAGATCACATTTCAAAAATTTGTAATCGTATCACAGACTGAATAGCGATATTTACACATTATTGTGATTTATATAAATAAATAAAATGTTCCTTTACTTCTTTTTTTTTTGTGTGGTTCTTTATATACTGTTAAAATTTATATGTTACAAATTATTTTTTGTGATGTTTACACTCTCTAATAAAACTGGTAAATATAAAACAAAGAAACACCTGCGTTTTCGCGCTTTTTCTAAAATTTCTAATACTGGTATTAAAAGCGGTATACCGGTATTAAGATCTAAAAAATACCGGTATTGAACTTTTGGTCCGATATTGCAATCCCTACCCGGGATGTCTATTCCGTAGCATCAAAACTCGAATCCATTAATCGAAAACGTTAGCTATGAGTTCGTGAAACATAACCACAATCTCTACCGCTATCTTGGAAAATCGAATTATTTTCTTGCATACAAGTCTTCATTGCGAAAATATTTTCGTGCCGCAACAGTCGAAATTCTTTTTCCAATTGTCACAAAATGGTCTACAATAAGTTGAGGTAAAATAATGTTTCTGTTTCTCCGAGCTAAAAGATCTAAAAAACGATAATAGAAAATTGCTTTTACTCGTAAGAGACCTCAAAAATATCTTCTTGAAACTGAATTTTCTTCGATTCTACATATATATATAAGTCACTGGACTCCACTGTGAAAGGCACTCATTTTCCTTTTTAGGACCTTGAGTTTTTATGTATGTATTTTATATTGTAAAATTGCTTATAGGTTACTAAATGTGGATAAATTGCTTATTTAGATACTTCTATTGAATCTTAAATACTCAAACTAAATGTAAATGAAACTTTCTAAGAAGATATTTAGTCTCAAGTCAATTATTTATTTGTTTATTTACTTGATTCCCTCTGACCGCGGCAGCCTAGTGTTCAAGGCATCGGATCGTTGCTGGCAAGTCACGAGTTCGAACCCACTACCGCTAAAGACACGCCTTGTAGGGCAGCGATGCACGTTAAATCTGTCGAAAGCTAAAACGTCCTCCCGTTGGTGTGGGGTGGTAGTTAGGAGAAGGGGGTTCCAGCTCAGGTGTCGTCCTCGTCACTTGACCATATTTCAAAATTACGAGGTCCGTTGCCAAAAGTCCCCATGTAGCTGAACAGTGTGAAGTTAATATTCACTCACTACTTGTTTCAAGAAAAAGAAGAAGAAATATTTAACTAATAATATGTTATTTAGATTATATTCGATACTGAAAAAATGTCTAGAAATCAAAATGAGTTTTGTTTTTGCACAATTTCAATGCATTGCTAATGATATTTTCGATAGGAAATAAAACACCATCTTGATATTATTAGAGCGAGAAATATAAAAATGCACTAAATGAGTATGATTTTCATAGAAACTATTTCCATTTCTAATCGCCTATAATATGGGATTTTCTGTGCTTACATAAAAAGCTGTTGACCAATAAATTAGCGAATATTTCGAAGAATTTTCTCCAAAATTAATTCATATCAATAACTTTAAATTATATTTTAGTACATCTTCAAATAAAAGCTGCTGAAATTAATAAGTAGCACGTAAAATTTTCTCTTATGCAATAACTTGTTAATATTGAATAAGAGAAAATTTTACTCGCTACGTATTAATCTCGGCAAATTTTTCTAATCCATTCTTTTTATTCTATTAGCTATAAGTTACATGAATAATTTTTCTTTCTATTTTTTCCTATTTGCTCATTTTAGTTTAAGTTGTGTTCCCCAGATGGCGCTATCATTTCAAAATTTTGACAGTCTCTTTAACTCTTTTAATCCCGCCCACATCTTAGGGTCACGTGAACAACCGACCTTGCTGCGTGCGAAAAAAAAGCGCGTTTTATTCTCCAGTGTTTGGGCGTATATTCTTGTAGCAGGTTTGGCGAGTTTTGGTTGAAAGTGGGCTACTAAAAAAGGATTTTTTTTCTCTATGTGACTGTTTCCCCCCTTTCTTCCTACCCCTTCTTTTCTCTACCGCTTTTGGTTTGTTTACTAACTTCAGTTCGCCGCTCGGTATTACTGACGTAACAACGTGCGTCTGTTTCTGAAAAGTTTCGTTTTCATTTTTCTCTCAAAAATTTTACACAAGGGACCCTTTACAAAAAACAATTTAGGCATACTTTTATTTGAAAAAAAAAATGCCTTCGGTGTTTGTGACCCTGGTTGGGGGGTCGCCATGGGGGTTCCGAATCCAAGGAGGAAGAGGAACTGGACTTCCCCTCCGATTGTCAAAAGTAAGTGATGCATTTCATCAAAATAATCATTTGAGCTAAACTATTTTTAGTTTATCATTAGATATGTTAATAATTCTATTAAAATAAATTACTTCTTATTTAATTTTTCACTTAACATATATCGTGTGTGTATCAAAAATTAATGGTAATAAAAATATTTTTCTAGTGATTTTCCCAAATGTCACTCTATTTACGAAATAATTTTGTTGTCTCGTATTATCTTTTTTACTTCACTTGAAAGTAATGGTAATGGAAAGTATTAAATCAATAAAAACTTGATTGTACCAGCGATAAGCATTCTTGTTATTAAATAATCCCCTTTTATATATATTTTTTATATTTATGTAAATTTTTATTGTAAAATATTTTATACTGTAAAAATACTTATGCGTTAATAAAATAGTGCTGACTTAATTTTTTTTGTTTGCAAAAATGTTTTATGGAATAAAAAATGCACGATTTTTTTTTTATTTATATTTTTAATTAATTCTTGTTATTTACCAAACTTATTCTGTTTTAAAAACATATTATTGCTAATTCAATGTTTTACGACGTCAGACAAAATCAGAAAGATTGTTGACTCTAAGAAAGTCTGGCAGAAGATGAAGATCGGAGTAAAAATCTCTAAGTCTAGAAAAGATTTTGCTCAAGGAACCAATGATATGCTTTGCATTTGCATGGAATTTAGAACAGTTGGCAAAAAAAATGTCAAAATAAAAAACACTTGAACACTGGCGTTCATAAATGCAATATATATATATTTCATCTCTAAATTTTCTTTCTCCAGAAAGAAAGAAATTTAATTTTTTGCAAAATACTTGTATACCTGCTCTGCAAAAAAAAAAAATTCTGTCATTTTTTAAAAAATGACAGAATTTTTTCACTAATTTTCAATCTTTAATAGTAGCTCGTTTAATTTCTGTCCTTGCCTTACTTTTGTATTGCTTTTTATTTTTTATTGATCGGTGATACAGCATTTTTTAAAGAAAAAAAAGAACTTTTTGCACTTATTGAATTTATTATATTTAATTAAAGGTAACTTTTGCATTTGCGGAAAATAATTTTTAAAATCTAGTTATATAGCATTTTTTTATTGCAAACGATTTAACATTAACGTGTAATGTTATTATCACCATTTCTCTTTTGTAATTATTCTTCTAATTAATAACAAAGTAGCGAGAGACAGAACACAATTGTGATTCAAATAAACAGATACCTCTGTTAATTTGTTTCGCCTTTTCTCTATGAGAACTAATGGAAAACGGTGAAAAGAATAATGTAGATAACAAAATTTGTGTTTTTACTCTTTCAATAATGCCTATATTTGTCTTTTTTTATTATGCAATTCATTATTCTATTTACTTAACTTTTCTTGCATAATATATACCTATTATACGCTCGATTTATATTTGTACCTTTTTATTCTAAATCAATGATTTAAGAAAATTGTTCTCTTTTTATTTGCATGGAAATAAACCAAAAAATTCTGCAAATAATACTAAAAATTGCGAAACGTGGATATATATTAGGTGCATTACTAATAATTGTTTAAATGTTAAATAAAATTATTATTCACTTTTTTAAATTTTTCTGTAGACGTTTGGAAATAAGCGTTCTTTAATTCCTTTCTAAAATCAAGATATTCAAAAATTATTTAGAAATCTAAAAATGTGATTTTTTGTTCAAATAATATCTTTTTATTCAATGTTCACTATAATGTGCTTTAATGCTTCGTTGAATTTTCTCTTTTACCCTTTTGTTTGCGAAAGAAATGAACAAATGACAGTTTGATTGATTAAAAGTTTGTTCTTTACTGCTAGAAATGTTGGGTAGGGATGTGGCAATTCTGAATTCGATGATAACTAAATATGGTATGCTGTTTAAAGATATATCGAAAACACTGCGTTGAAAAATTTTACAAGTAACACTAATTTACAATTATAATAAAAAGAAAAAAATTGTTTTATTCATGCTTTTTTTGTAATTAATATTTTGTTGTTTATTAAAATATTTTTGGAAGTGTAGATAAAAAAGATGTAAGTTCCATGAACTAAAAAATGCTTTCTTTCTCAGGTCACAGTAAATGTATAAATTTTTTAAAAATTAATATGTAAAAACATTTTTGTAAGAAAAAAAACAATGCATTGGATGTGTTATAACTTTTTTTGTACGATTTATTTGATTTGTATGCAGAAAACAAACAAATTCGTTTATTTTGCTTTCAGAAATTGTAAGTTTTGTAAAAATTCTTATGCCATTATAGCTTTATTTCCAAAATAGATTTCTATTATTTTCTCCCCATATTATCAAATTTATTCACAACTTTTCCAAAACGTTTTAGCAAAAGAATTTTTATTGAAATTTTGATAGTTTTTTTATTTAAATAATTTTAAGAGCTTTTTTTCCCTTCATATATATGTATGTATATTGCAATAGTAATTGAACAATAAATATATTTAGAGAGAGCGAGAAAATTCAGTGTAAGTCATTTTTTCCCGCCACATCCATTAGTATACCACATTGTATAATCTATATCTAAGTAAGTTGAAATAGAAAATAATGTTTTTATATCTAAACAATAATGTTTTTTTTTCTTTTTATTAATTGTATACTTCTTTATTTTACTTATTAATTGTACTTCCTATCCTTATTTTATGGAATTCATGCTTAAATGGGAAACAATCTGTAAATTTAAAATTCACTTAAAAATTTGATTTTGCTTTTTGTAATTTTAAATTTTGCTGAAATTACTCAACTGCAAAAAATAAAACTGTAAATTTATTTGGCATAAAGTATAACTGCGCGTTATACGCCGGATTTTCCGGTAGTATTGTTTATCGTCCCTCTAGTAAATAATGCAAATTAACCGTGAAATTAAGACTGCTTTCCGTTTGAAGAAACATGTGGAAATAACTAAAGTAGAAAAGTTTGGCGAAGAAATTTAACTTTTTTTTTCATTTGCTTTGAAAATAATTTTACGTGATTATTTAGCTTTTAAGTGTCTAAATACCAAGAAATAGTTGATATACGAACCAGGCATAATTAATATAGAAGTGTTTTTATATGTTGGAAGTAATTGGAAAATATTTTTAGTTTGACATAAATTATGTATTTAAAGTTAATCATAAATTAGAAATATGTTTTATATGACATATTTTTCCTATACAATATGGGTATAGTGTCAAATATGCTAAGCATTTAATTTCTCTGTGGATTTATGGGTTATGTCCTTTCTGGATATTTTGCGTTGAAGTATTGTTGAGAATGGGATTTAAATCAGTGATGTATATATGTTTTTTTTTTATGTATGAAATTCATAGCCCTTTTAAACACATTATTTTTAATTAGTTTTACTTTATTTTTACTTTCATATTAAAACGAAAATTTTTGGTATTTGTTAATTTAATCCCATTACTGTTAGCCCTGGCGTAGCTAGTTCTGAGTGGGCCCTGTATCAAAATTCCTTCGGAGCCCTTTTTTAGACGTAAGAACCCTGTTAGTGGGATTGTAGTTACACGTGTTGGGGCCCCCGTCGGCTCAGAGACCCATATCAATGATACATTTGATACGGCGGTAGCTGGGCGCCTCTATGACTGTTAGCACGTCAATATTTCATAACTTTATTTTCAGAACTTCAAATTCTCCAACTGTCAAATTGCTTATTGTCTTCTGATTACTGTTTTCCATAGAATTCTATTTTTTGTAGTTAAGTTGTTTTTGTGTGTTAGTGCAAAATAGCATTATTATAATTTTTCCTCCTCACGGCAATTGGAAACATTTTCAATCAAGATTCAGAGCTATCATAGGCATTGAAATTCTATCAGCTGTTTTACTGTAATATGTGTGCATTCAAAAGACTTGCTGTAAATACTTTAAAAATACATGATTCCATCTTCATACATGTGTGTGTGAGTCCATCTTTCAATCATGCCTCTTTTTTTCTCAGCTCTTGAAAATAATTTACCAACTGGATAGTGCCAGTCTCGAAAGATATTCAAAGGTTATCACAGACATCGAAATTCTATCTGCTGTGGTGCTATGATTTGAGTAAATTCAAATTTGTAGTAAATATTTTTAAGATACCTGATTTACGGTCCATCTTTCAATGTCACGCATCTCTCTCTCTCAGCTCTTGAAAAAAATTTCCAAACTGTATATAGTCCCAATCCTGAAAAATATTCAAAGGCTATCATAGACATCAAAATTCTATCTGCTGTGTCGGTATAATTTGAGTAAATTCAAATGGCTTGTATAGAAAATATTTTTTTAATGCGTGGTTTATAAACTTCAGAAAAATAACTATTTATCAAAACATTTTATTACCATGAAACATATTTGCTCATTTCATATATTTCTTAATTCGTATATTTATTGGCGTTCACACATGCAAAACGTTTATAGTTCTTTCTTAATTTATAGTAGAGAACAAAAATAAACAACCTTTTGTCGAAATGCGTCATGTTTATTATTATAACAGGAAAAGCGTGAAGGTATTAAAATTCATTTATTCTAAACTAAGCTGATGTTTACATCCTATGGTGGAAGTTTTTCTGTTTAAGATAAATCGAAGAACCAAGATTAATATAGTATTAAAGGAGTACACTGACCTGATAAAAGTAGCATTTGTTTATTTCCTCTCCATTCACGGTCATGCCACCTACACATCAGGATGTTTTGTTCTCTATAAACAACTCTTTCGAACGCTTTACAGGAAGACATGCCTTAATGACAGTTCTTATAAGAGGGTGTCATCTTATAGTTTTAAAAAAATGTTGTTTTAAGTACTGCTGACATGTAACTATTTTTGACGTACACTATTTTCCATTAGAAGTTTCATTTTTTTAATTTTATTAAACTTGAAACTATTTTGAGAAGCAACTATAGAAATGGTCTCTTGTCTAAACAATAGCGCAGTGCTTGAGGATTTCGTGTAGTGGAGAGGTAGATGACGTGTGGTAAAAAAATTTCAAGTGCTGCGCTCTCGTGATTTTCTTTTGGAATGCCTCATCTACTACTGTAGAAGAGAGAAATGCAGGAAGTGAAACTAAAATGAATCATTGTTTTTATTGCATTCTATTTTTTTTTCTGTTGATTAGTTTACTTCTAAGAATTTTTGCATAGTTTAAAATGTTTGCGTAGTGTAGTTTGTTTATTTTGTCATCCTGAATAAGTGCTAAGTAAAGTTTCAAGTGAATAAGCGACTTTCTGCTTAAATTTATGGACTTTTCTGGCACATTTTATGGGTTCAAACCTACTGATACGAAATATTAATTAATGCTTGAAAAGCTAACTTAAAATCAACATTTAGCTATAAATAACGCATAAAAATATCATTGACCCTATTAAACTGAAGCAGTGCAAATCCTGTCTAAAAATTCAAGGATTTTTATTTGCTTCTATTTAGTGGCACATATAATAAGTTTTTAAGTAAAATTATAAATATATGAACATATCCGGCTTTATCTTCGATTTTTACAGGATTAAAAACTATAAACTTATCAGATTTACATTTGAATTTTTGTTAAAAGCAATATACGGTGTTTTTTTTTAAAAAAAAGAAAAGAAAAACATGGGTTCTCTGTTATTTCCTAATAAAACTTAAAATCTGTTTGTTTTTCCCCCCATTGACTGTAAAATTAATAACGTTTGAAAAAATCAATATATACTATTATAGTTACATATAGTTAATCAATATATACTATTATACTAAAAAATAATTTGATATTTATTAGTATCGTTACATATCCCATTGTAATTCCTTTTATAAAATTTTAAAAAGGTCCTTCTTCATCTTCGCATAATTATTTCTATGTTCTTTCTCCTATATAATTGTCAAATTTTTGTAATGATATCTGTGTTTTATTTAAGTAAAATATGCAGTAAATGCATAAAAAAATGTATGTTTATTCTGCTCAAAATATCAGCAGTAACATCATTCATATGTTATCTTGTACAATATCTTAGCTATAGCCGTAGCTTCTTCGCCAATTTTTATTTGGAAATTTAATGGGAATACGGCACGTCAATAATTCGAATACTGCACATCATCGTCGACCTATGTTTTATGCCTTGGAGGAAAAACTCGCTGCATGATGATCGCAAGTATTCAGAAATCCCAATGATTTATGGTAAACTTTACGAGCTATTCAAAAACTTAGATTCTGATAATGGTTTTGAAGAATTTATCTAACTGTCCACCCCCCCCCCTTCTTTTAGAATAAAAGTTCTATTTAAAAAAACATACAAAAAGTAAGTAGATTAAAATTGATTGTGCTTGGCTTATGGAAAATGTTAAATAAACCGTTTTTTCTAGACTACGTTTTTTTCCCGAGATAAGTGGATACAAAAATAAGCCAAGCGCCTTACTTTCACTTTAAAACGTTCTAAAAATCCTCGGATGCACGGAAATATATGGTATATATATAAGTAAAACATATAATTTGATAACTTCTCTATCTTTATTTACTATTTATATAGAAAAATCACAAGCATAATTATGTCTGTAGTATCATAAAAAAACATAGATGTTTGTTTCCTTTAATTCTATATAATTGTTCATATTCTTTTTCTCGCAGTATTTTAAGGAAGCAATCTATATTATTTTACTTCCTTTTCAATAGAATAATACCACCACAATTATTTATCTTATTAGTCACTAAAAAAATCTAGCACACAGTTCGTATGTTCTGTATTTGATATTTTCTGAGTAATGAAAATAGATCAAATAAAAATTTTATTTAATGAAAAATAAAACTATCTTTCATTGGAAAGGAAATCAGAACACTACGAAAGGTATAAACAATATTTAATCGGATTATTAAGAAGTAAACAAGACCCGGACAATGCGCTCGTTGTCAAAAGGAAGATACCTATAAACCACATGTACACAAACTGATGAACTACATTTGTAAGTTACGTTTGAGTGACTTCCCATAATGAAAGCATAAAAAAAAATTGTTTTAGAAAGAATACGAAAGAAGATTCAACGTAACAAAACGATGTGTATTCTTTGCACCGATTAGCTGCGCTTTCTATTGTGAGGGCTTTCTGTGGCTGCGAAATGTACCATTGTGATTTGCCCACTCGCATGTAAAGTGTTTTAAAAAGTTCTTTGGGAAGGCTTGAGTACCTAAGATTTTAGAGAAATGAAGCTTAAATAATGAAATGCCCAAGCGATTCTTGAAAATATTTCCGGATTCTTTGCTAATTTAGTTAGTTTTTCTCTTAAATAATGTTCAGTTAATTAAAGGTTGTTTTCTCATGTATTTCGAGTCGTTGAACAATGAAAACTCTAAAGTCTCAACGAAATGCAAAGTTTAATTTGTATAGCTCGCCTTATTTTAATCTGCTTCGGTAGTTCCTTGCCAAGTGCTGTTGGAGTCGCTTTTTTTAGGATGGCAACTACACATGATTACCTACAAAAACATTTCACCAAACAGGAATCATGGATTCAGCTTGCTGCCCTTTGTGCCATCATGGTGATATGGATGGAAACCACCTCAAGAACTGCCCTGAAGTTTGAAAGTGTTTAGCTATTTTCTTTTTTTCGAAGATTTTGAAAAAAAAATTGTATAATAATAATAAAATAATTAGCAATAATAATAAATTATTGTTCTTCATTCTTTAATTTAAAAATGGATTATGACTCAAATTTCTTTTCAGTTTCTAAATTTAAAAGAACAGGGTTTTTTTTAAAAATTAAACCTCGAAAGGCTTATTGTGATTTTAATAACGTTTTTATAAATTAAATTTTGAGTACAATGATTATTCAATTACAAATTCCTTTACACTTGTATGCTCAAATAAAATTTCTACTTTTCTCAGATTTAGTTACCTAACCTTCTCTCTTTAAAAAATCATTGTATAATCGATGCATTTCTATTGAATCAAGAAATATTAATAAAACTTTTTTTTAAAAATCCAGTCAACATCTATGAAACATCCACACTTATTTTCGAAAATAAAAAGTTCAAGTTGATTTTGCAAGATTATTACGATAAATTCCGCATTTTGCAAGACTTTTGTAGATTAAATTTATTCTTTTAAAGTGTTTTTTATTCAAATGGATGGCCTACAATATATATAAACTTGGGTTACTTCAAATATTCATTCAATTATCTTCTATTTGTCAAGCATGCTTTCGGTTTTTTAACTTTAAATTTGATTGTAGTTTATTTCGACATCATGGAATCATTTTTCTTCATTTCTCAACAGATTTTACAGAATGCAGTCTTTTAAATTGAATTCAAACTCACATATCGGTAACTATGCATAGTCAATTGGTCAGGTGCCTTATCTAATTCTTTCACAGAATCTGTTGAAATATATTCTAAGAACTTCAAATTTCATACAGTTTAAGTGCTATTTTCTATAATCTAAAAAAAGCATTTATATTCTATAAAATATTTTTATCCTTAGAACTTATTGTGTTTCATATTGTAAAATAAGTTCTTTTAAGTCTCTTTTCTTTATTTTGAATTAAATTTTAATCGACTATTTAAACTATACAGTAGTGATAGATATTGTTTAGGTTGAAAATTCTCTTCATACGAGTATTATAATCGTCTGCCTTGATTCATGTAACTCTATTTATTAATTATTTAATTTATTTACTGATGTATAATCGTCTGTTGTTAAAAGTTTTATTGCGTAAGTTGCCGTCATTTATATTATTCTAAATTATGTTTTTGTGTTCATTCGGAAAAAAGAAATGTAATGCGTAATCGACGATAGTTGCACATAACAAGCATTTAAATTCTGTATATTTTCAAGATACTTTCATTCATCTAAAGATCTAAAGAACTTTCATCTAAAGATCAGAAGAATTAAAGGCGTAAGTGGAATTAACTTTGACTACTATTATTCATATTTTTATATATTGTAGTTTGTTTATTCATTTTATAATGTAGTCGTAAAAAGACTTTGTATATTTAAGTTTAAAGCAAGAGAAAGCAAAAGTTGTAATACTTCTAATATATATGAATATAACAGATTATATATAAAAATACAGTGAAAACACGTGGTGTATAAATTAGGAGAGTTATCAAAAAAAATCTTAAAACTGTTATATTTTTTAAAGTTATAGTAAAACTAACACTATTGGTAAAGTTTTTCAGTAAAAATATCTCACACATCAACACGTATTAATTTGATCGATTCAACAAACGTCATGTATGCATTATTGTACATATTTCTGAATGGAACCATTATATTCCTCTTAAATATACATCACGAACAGATCAATGAATTGCGTCATTAGGACAAACTTCCACGTGGCTGTCACCCTTCAAGAAAATGTATTCGAAACAAGATTTCAAGCAGACTTTTATGTAAACATATAATGAAAGTAATCAGCTGTGTTTTTGTAACTAATATCAAACCTATGTTTCGGAAAGATATTCAGAATATTTTATGAATGTGTAACAGATGGCATGGAATATATGCGCAAATATGAAAAAATTCCACTGTGCTAATATATCCTTTCTAATTATTTAAATACGACATATTTTATTGCCGGGAATTTAACCATTCAATGTCTTTAAAAGGAAAATGTGACAGCAAAAAAAGGGAGGATTATATTTTCTGATTTTTACCTGTTATAAAATAAGAGTTTTAAAAAAAAATATTTCAAGACTTTTGTTTTTGAAATTTTTTTGTAAAATTTGTCTGCGACAGTATTTTGAACTCGAAGCAAATGTTGTGAACAGATATTATGTGTATTCATCTATATGTAAGAAATATATCTATTGAATTTTTATGATATAAATTAGGAGATCGATATCATGAAACAGTTGATAAGCAATTTTTCAGTGTACATACTGTTTTAATAGATAAATAAAATCGCACTTTGAACCTATACGAGGGCAATTGGCGATGAACATCGTAATTTTGAATCTTGGTTATGTACTATTTTGAAGTAATTTTATTTATTAGTTTGACTTATACACATTTATTTTTTTTACTATTACTAAAAACATCAAATTCTGGAGAAATAAAATTAAACAACTAAAACCATGAAATTAAAATATGAGGTTTTAAACGCAAATAAAATAAAATGTATTTAAATACATAACATTTAAAAAATAAACGACAGTTTAAAACAAATATTGCTTAAGTAAAAGGGAAAATTTACTGCTGAAAGCCCAAAACATATGCAATTATAAAGATCTTTATACTTGATAAAAACATGTTTCTCTCATACGGTCCAACAAGCGAGTCACGCAGTTAATTTTAACTAGATATTGATCTCCATATTTACATAAGTGATATAAATTAATTATACATTTCGTAATTAATACCTTATTAATCAAGTAATTCTAATATTCAAAATTATTCTGAATGCATTATTCACTTCATCAGTTAATTTAAATATCATTAATTACATTGAAAGAATCGCTTAAACGTGAGGGAATAGTAAAGAGTTTTAATTACCTTTAAAAAATCAGTGATTTAATTATTTTTATTCTTTTTTTTCAGTGAACGACAAATAAATCAGAAGCATTAGATTGAATGAATATAAGCATTTATTTTAAAATATCAAAACATTTTAAAAGAAAGCAAGATTATATTTTGTGTATTTTAAAAAATGTGTTTAACGCTCTGTATAGGCGTAAATTCTACATATTGTTCTATTTATGACTCATCATAAGCCAAGATTATTCATGTTATTTTTATTAATGCAAATTAAATATCAACAGCGAGAAAAAAAGTTACAATAATAAACTTTAGAACAACAAAGCCATCTCAAAGCAACCAGTCCATATTGCCTTGACAGCAAAAAAGCATCAATCCTCTTCAATTCTTTTTAAGTTAACTTGCGATTACACACATGTTTTAATAAATATTGTTGCGTTTTCGGGGATTCGAAATGATTGAAGCCGAAGAGCGGAATCCAAAACAATTTTATTCTTGGCCAAAACAGTCCTCCACAAATTGTAGAACAGTTCGAGAAATTCACGTACAATCGATGAAAATACTGATAACACAGATGCAATACACTAACAAAAACAATAGTAAACACTCAGCACAAAAATAATAACTCAATAAAAGCAATAACACACGCACTATGCAATCGTCTCTCTCAAGCCGAGAGGTATCACTTGCATGAAAGCTGAGATCTGACTAACTAACTAGCCGGCTCGGGCCCTTTTATACCTTTCGGTCAGAAACCTCTGGCACTTGCCAGAATAATCTAGAAATAGAAAGGTCTAGAAAAATCCGGAAGGTATGAGAAAAGCTCAATACATAGTGTTACAATACCGCGATAGGGTTGCCAGACAGGGTTATTAGGAGCAGGGTTGCCATGGCCGCCAAGCTTATCGCCCACATTTGGCGACATATCGCCAAATTTGGCGCCAAAAATTAAGTCGCCAAATCCGTCGCCAACTTGGCGCTAGCTGCAATATTTGGCGAGTTTACCATTTAAACCAATGTTAAAGCATGGGGGCCGTGCAATGCAGTGGAAATGATATTACAGGTAAACAGGGTTGAAATCACATTAGATACGACAAATTAGACTGTAGAAATGAACACAAATGAGTAGAAACAATTAGAATAAGACTAAATTCGTAACATTGCCCCCCCTCTCAAGAACTGCACGTCCCGGGCAGTACAACCCTTCATCAGACGTTAACATAATAATAAAGCAATTGATTAAAAACAATTAAATGAATATGCAATAATAAACATGTAATACATAGTACAAAATAAACACCTAATGCATAGTACAAAATAAACACCTAATGCATAGTACAAAATAAACACGTAATGCATAGTAGAAAATAAACACTTACAAAACAACAAACAAAATTATTTACAAGATTATTTACACACTAACTTATTTATACAAGACCATGGTCAAAATAAATTACACGATAATTGACACACTAAGAATTATGGCCATAATATGGAGCAAGCCTGTCGTAATGAACGACTCTAGGCTTCGAATTCGTTGACTTACGGATCCGGATTACGACGTCGTTTATTATCTTTAAAATTGTATAAGGACCGTCCCAATGCGATTGTAGCTTAGGAGAAAGTCCCTTGCGTCGAGTCGGGTTGTAGAACCACACCTTGTCACCTTCCTTGAATTGATGTCCTGTGGCTTTTGTGTCGTACCGAGTCTTCATCTTCTCCGTCCTCAGGTTGATCCGTTCTCTAGCCAAATTGTGTACATCTTCAAAACGTGCCTGGAGATTCTGCACGTACTCCTCAGGCGATGAAGGTGTATCCGGAGGGCGACCAAACAGCAGGTCACAAGGGAGACGAAGATCTCGGCCAAAAAGCATCTGGGATGGTGAATATCCGGTAGTCTCGTGAACGGCGCTGCGGTACGCTAGCAGAAAGAGAGGAACTTTCTGGTCCCAGTCTTGTTGGTTCTTGGAGACCATCAGTGAGAGGTTATTCAGGATGGTACGATTAAACCTCTCCACCATGCCATCTGACTGTGGGTGCAAAGGTGTGGTCTTGGTCTTGTCAATTCCGAGTAGTTCACAGACCCCCTTCAATACCGCAGAGACGAAATTTCTTCCCTGATCGGAATGAAGTTGAAGAGGTACCCCATATCTCGATATCCAGTGCTGCACTACAGCCTCCGCTACGGTGGGGGCTTCCTGATCCGGAATGGGGTACACTTCGGGCCATTTCGTGAAGTAGTCCATGACAACAAGTAGGTACTTATTACCAGATGCAGTCCTTGGCAGAGGTCCCAGGATATCGAAAGCGATACGTTCGAAGGGTGCTCCAACATTGTAGCGATGCAGCTTCCCTCGGCTACGTATCTTTGGCCCCTTCCGAGCTGAACAGGCATCACAGGACTTGCACCACTGTTCCACGTCAGCTCTCACTTTACCCCAGCAGAATCGCTCTCGAACTCGGTGCAAAGTTTTCATGACGCCGAAATGACCTCCTGTTGGGCTGCCATGCAATTCTTTGAGTACCTCTGGGATACGAGATCGAGGAAGTACTAATTGCCACCTGAATGTCTTTCCATCCTCTGATTCGAATTTTCGGTATAGAACACCATTCCTGAGATGTAGAGAATTCCAGAGGGCCCAATACTGCTTAGTTGTAGGACTATAAGCCGAGATGTCCTGCCAACTTGGTTTATTGCTGGAAGACTCCATAAACTCTATAAGGGGTTTAATATCAGGATCCGCCATCTGGTCTTCTCGAACTTTCTCGTCACTCCAGGGATCGGGTGGCGTCGCTGTTGAAGTTGTTATCTGGCGTATAGCATAGTCATATTTGGTCTCTACTCTGGAACAATGACGACAATTTTCTGGGCATGGTCTTCTTGAAAGGGCATCAGCATTTCCATGCGAGGAGCCTTTACGATGTCTGATGTCAAAGTAATACTCGTTGAGCCGTTGTATCCATCTGGCTACCTGGCCTTCAGTATTTCTAAAATTCATTAGCCAGGTTAAAGAGGCATGATCGGTACGTAGAAGAAATTTTTGGCCATAGAGATAGTGATGGAAATGCTCGATGGCTTTCACAATAGCCAGTAGCTCTTTTCGAGTGACACAATAATTTCTTTCCGGTTTCGATAAACACTTACTCCAATAAGCTACGACTCGTTCCTGGCCATCTATTTCCTGAGATAATACTGCTCCGACACTCTCATTACTGGCATCAGTGTCCAAGATAAATGGCTTGTCCGGTTGTGGATATATTAAGATCGGTGAAGACGTCAAGGCTTCTTTAAGCTGGAGGAAGGAATCTTCACATTCTTTTGTCCACTGAAACTTTTGTTTACTTTCTGTTAGCTTGTGCAAGGGTCTTGCGATGTTAGAGAACCCTTTCACAAACTTTCGGTAATAAGTACATAGTCCCAGGAAGCTTCGCAGCTCACGGAGGTTTTCAGGGCGTTTCCAATTCTTTACGGCGGACACTTTTTCGGGGTCCGTACGAACACCTTCTGCAGAGATGATGTGTCCCAGATAATTGACTTCTTTCTGGAAGAACTTGCATTTCGAAGGGTTTAGCTTCAAGTTAGCGTCGCTTAATTTTGATAACACCTTCCGGATATTTTGAAGATGTTCTTCAAACGTACGCCCTCCTATTATGACGTCATCCAGGTAAATAAGGCAAGCTTCAAAAGTCAGACCCTTTAGCACGGTCTCCATCAGGCGCTCGAAAGTAGCTGGCGCATTGCAGAGCCCGAACGGCATGACTTTGAACTGCCATAGTCCTTGGCCGGAAGTGAATGCTGTTTTTTCTCTATCTTCGGGATGGATCTCCACTTGCCAGTATCCGCTCTTTAAATCTAAAGTCGAGAACCATTTATGACCGGAAAGGGTATCCAGGGTGTCATCTATCCTTGGAAGAGGGTAGCTGTCCTTCTTGGTGACGTCGTTAAGTTTTCGATAGTCCACGCAAAATCTTGTGGAGCCATCTTTCTTACGAACCAAGACGATTGGAGATGCCCACGGACTCGAAGACGGTTCTATGATGTCATTTTCCTGCATCTCTCGTAGTAGTGTTCCGACCTCTTCCTGTTTAGCAAACGGCAAGCGTCTTGGGTGCTGTTTAATCGGCGGATGGTCTGCTGTATCAATTATGTGTTGTGTCACTGTAGTATGGCCAATATCGCTACTGTTTCTGGAAAACACGTCTTCAAATTCTTGGAACAGTCTTTCTGCGGAGCTTTTCTGTTCGGGGGACAATTCAGCATTTTCTAGAAGGTCGGGAGTCAACTGTTGAGGCGAGTTGGATAGGAGCAAGCTCGAACTTTTGCAGACACACGTTACTGGACTGCAGGTTGCCAACACTTCACCTTTCTGGAACACTCTAGGTTTTTCAGTTACGTTGCAAATTCTTACCGGGATAGTTTTTCTGGAAAGGTCCACTAGCGTCGAAGCTATTAGCAATCCATTCGCTTTATTTTCCGCAGATCCAATTAGGCCAGAGTTGAAACTCACATCGTTACCGATGTATCCAGGTACTATGATTTCAGTCCTTGGGGGAATGGTAATATTCTCGTTAGCGGTTACCTGTCGAATAGATTCTGACCTGTGTTCAATTTTGAATATAGTGACTTCTTCGTGTATGGAACGTAATTCGTTCTTGTTGAAGTCTAGAGTGAAACCATGCTCCTTTAGAAAGTCCAGTCCAAGAATGAAAGGGTCTGCAATATCTGCGACATACACAGCATGTTGGTAGGTAGTGTCTCCAAACTTGATCTTGACTTTTAATTTTCCGTGAATATCAATCTTTTCCCCGTCACGGTCTGTAGCACCACGCGGGGTGGGGTCCAGATAAGTTTCTCTTTTAATTTTTGAGCCAGATCGTTCCGAATGATAGACACATTGGCTCCTGTATCGATGATCATGTTGCAGGGAAGCTCGTTAACATGTCCCATTATAAAAATTCCATTCTCACCGGTACTCTTTGTCGAAATTTGACACACTTGAAAATGGGGCTTTCCAAAATCTGGCAACCTCCGCCCCACGAGATGGCCATTAATTAGTTTTCCGACACCTCCTTCTGGGAGGCGCTATTAGTTTCAGCGCCTTGGCGTGCCCGGCAGCTTCTCTGCAGATGCCCTTCTCGACCGCAGGTCCAGCATTTAAGGGTCTTCTTCCCGTCTGCTTTCTGGGACATCAAAGACTCAACTCTATTCAAGAAGCTTCTCATCTGTCGCTCTAACCGCTCCACACTTGAGTTCGACGTGTCCGATTCGTTGACGGCTCGTATGGGGTGTCTGTCCTTTCGTGTTGCTTGCTGGGCTGCCTCGAATTTCATAGCAAACACTAGGGCCCCCTTTAAGTCCTTGAGATCCGCCATTCGGAGAGCTTTCTGGATTTCCGGATCACGCACCCCGTCGATGAAGTGTTGCAGCGCCAGGACTTCTCTTACTTCAGTTGGACAGTCAGAAAACGCCAAGTGAGAAAGCCTCTCGACGTCCGTCGCCAGTTCTTGGAGAGTTTCGGACACTTTCTGCTGCCGTGACTTCAGCTGGAGTCTGCTGTAATCCTTCACACATTTCTCTCCGAAGCGTAACTCCAGAGCATTAACGAGAGCGTCGAAATCCAGCCGCTGTGTTTCCGGCAAAGTTTGCAAAATGTCAGCAGCGTCGGCTCGAAGAGAAGCAGCTAACTGGCAGGCCTTGGTCTGGGAGTCCCACTGGTTTGCATCCGCCACTATGGAGAATTGGGTCTTATACACCTGCCAAGAGGACTTTCCGTCATATGTAGAAAGCTTGATGGAAGGCTTGGAATAAGGAGCTTGAAACTTAAATTCATCCCCTTGACCAGTCATGACTTTCTGCTTCAATTTCTCTAGGTCACTCCTGAACGAGATGGAAACATCTTCTACCTTTTCGAAAATTTTCGCCTCTAGTTTGCTCTCCATATCTTCGAATTTATTTTCAAATTTGTTCTCTATATCCACAAATTTGTTTTCGAATTTATTTTCCACCGACTCGATTCTTCCTTCCATTTCTTCAAATTTCTTGTCCATAGTCGTCAATTTGTCGCCAATGCCCTTCAGATCACTTTTCAACTCTTCCTTGTTGGCGCTGATCTGCTCGTTTACGTTAGTAAGCTTGGTATTCAATTCGTCCATATTGGCATTCATGCTGGCGGTCAAGTCCGATTTCATTTCAGTCAAGTCCGATTTCATTTCGCCCATATTGGCATTCATGCCGGTCAACTCCGATTTCATTTCGCCCATATTGGCATTCATGCTGGCGGTCAATTTTTCTAGAAGAGTCTGGAACTGGGCCTCCATCGCTCTTGTTGTTGGCATTCAATCCCACTTCTGACACCAATTGTTGCGTTTTCGGGGATTCGAAATGATTGAAGCCGAAGAGCGGAATCCAAAACAATTTTATTCTTGGCCAAAACAGTCCTCCACAAATTGTAGAACAGTTCGAGAAATTCACGTACAATCGATGAAAATACTGATAACACAGATGCAATACACTAACAAAAACAATAGTAAACACTCAGCACAAAAATAATAACTCAATAAAAGCAATAACACACGCACTATGCAATCGTCTCTCTCAAGCCGAGAGGTATCACTTGCATGAAAGCTGAGATCTGACTAACTAACTAGCCGGCTCGGGCCCTTTTATACCTTTCGGTCAGAAACCTCTGGCACTTGCCAGAATAATCTAGAAATAGAAAGGTCTAGAAAAATCCGGAAGGTATGAGAAAAGCTCAATACATAGTGTTACAATACCGCGATAGGGTTGCCAGACAGGGTTATTAGGAGCAGGGTTGCCATGGCCGCCAAGCTTATCGCCCACATTTGGCGACATATCGCCAAATTTGGCGCCAAAAATTAAGTCGCCAAATCCGTCGCCAACTTGGCGCTAGCTGCAATATTTGGCGAGTTTACCATTTAAACCAATGTTAAAGCATGGGGGCCGTGCAATGCAGTGGAAATGATATTACAGGTAAACAGGGTTGAAATCACATTAGATACGACAAATTAGACTGTAGAAATGAACACAAATGAGTAGAAACAATTAGAATAAGACTAAATTCGTAACAATATATTATGTAAGCATATTAGCAATATTGAGATTGATATGATAGATATATAAGGTTTCATTTTATCTAAAAAGAATTTCTTTCATTCCTCTATAATTTTACCCTTTTTTTTCAAATCCTTGAATTTCGAAAATATAGAATAAATGAATTAATTTTAACAACAAACGATTATATATTAGCAAATACATTAAATAATCAGATAAATTAGAATTACTGAGAAATGATATATTGAATTAAGGTAGACGATTACAATATGGAAGAGAATTTTCAACCTAAGCAATATCTATAATTCCTATATAATTTAAATAGTCAATTATAAATTTGTTCAAATAAAGATAACAAATTTGAATAGAACCAAATATTTCCAAATACGAAGCATTTTTAAAAGTGTCTTAGGGTTTTTTTTTTATTAGAAATGGCGTTATTATACACAGTTTGTCGTCCAAATAGTTACTCTAAACATTACTTGAGTGATTTATGCTGTACTTATTGGAATACTTCGTGTGATTTCTTTCTCATGTAAATGAGTTTGAAAAAAATCTATGTGCATAATTTATTTTTGTTAATTACAAGCACACTAATTAGACACCATTATAAATAATACCATAGTTTAATTGCCTTTTGCTCTTTTTCAATTCCTACTATTATAGCTCACTCTCTCTCTATATATTTATATATATATATATATATATATCTTGTTTAAATTTTCAATCGTTAATAAAATACTTTCTATTCATCCAATCAAGTTCAAATAAATTTTTTTAAACTTGTAGTGGATGACACTTGATGTTAATACAGTTCTTTAAAAATATTAATTAATTGATTACCAGTATTTTACGCCAATTTAGATTCGTCTCGATTGTTGTAACAATGTAACTGTTAAAAAAATGACAAAAGTTGGCGCCGAAAACCAGTTTTTCAGCCAAACTAGCGAAACCGGGTGTGCATCGTTACAACAATGCAGACAAATCATGTTATTTTTTCAATTCCTACTATTAGTTCACTCTCTCTCTTTTCATTCTCTCTCTATATATATGTAGAGAGAGAGAGAGAGATCATTCAAATTTTCAATCGTAATAAAATACTTTCTATCCACCCATTCAAAGTAGAAATTGCCTTTAAAAAAATTTATATTACTTGTTTAAGTAACCGTCAGTCATTCTGTAAAATATCTGTTGAAGCATTTTAAACACTTTGTGCCAATGAAAACAAAATATCGAGGTTGTGTCTACTTCAAATCTGTCTTTCAATATATTTTCTTTTTCGAACACAATGCTCATAAAAAAATCAACTTGCAAGTTTCAAGATTGTATCAAGTATTACATTTTTTCGAAAATTTTATTGATTTCATGCTTATTCACTTATATTTTACTCGTATAATTCCCATTATGTTTGTTCAGTGTAATATTTTAGGAAGAAAAAAGAAATGAAATGAACAAGGTATGATTACTCAACTATTTTTTAAATTCTATATGCATATCTCCTTAAATTGTTTGTATTCTCTGATAGATAAACACATTGATTATTTGCCAAGGAAATTGTTTCCAATGTTAAAGTCGTCTGCAACTATTTGTCGTGGTCATAAAAATCGGTTAATTTTCGTCGGAGATTATAGAAAAAAACATTCGTGTTGTATTTATATTTATTTTAAGTTTCAAATACTTTACTGGATTTGATGGAATGAACAGTAATTTAAAAATCATTTCTTATTTAAAGGTATTATTTTTTATTTTTTTGTATTTTTGTCGAATGAAGCAATTTTTCCCCTACAAATCATGAATAGTTATGTATACCTGTCCTGCATTTTATATTTCATGCTTGTATTAAAAAAAAATTATTGTATAATTTCTAATTTTAATTTTTTCGCAAAAGTGAATTTAAAATTCATTTATGTAAGAGTTTTTTTTTTCTTAAATTTTATTAATATCGAACCAATATGAAATAAATCGTGTCTATTCTAAAAAATTTTTAAGTTTTCTTGTCTAATCTCGTTTTTGTTCTTTATTCCAAATCAACCTCTTTTCTTTTTGGTGTATCAATGACTCACATGTTATTTTCGTAGTTCGTACAAGTTCTAAAAAAATCAATAGATTATAACTCAAACTTTAACCCTTTAATAAGTTCGTTTAACCGATTAATAAATGTGACTTTTACGGGTTTTTCATCATCATTTATGATCATTGCACTAATTTAATGACTCAAGCGCAAATTAAATGACTTAAGTTTTTTCCACCTTATTATCGAACCATTATCTATGTATTATTTGTATACAGGTCTTTCATTTCGCATTTTTGACTTGAAATAAAGTTAAATTACTAATTCTTTCCTGTCTTCTCTTTTAAAATTAAATAGAAGTAAATAAATTTCCACATTTAGAAAAATATATGGAATTATATAGAATTATTTTTGATAGTCTCAGAATATGCTAGAAGAACATTTATTTGCGGATGTTTTTTCTCTTGTTATTAATCTCTGTGATTCTTAAAAAGCTATAAGATTTTCCTATAAAAAATTTATTTTTATTATCGTATAATTGTCACAATAAATCATAATAATAGTCTATGACAGTTGAAAAAAATATGTGGTGTTATTCAATAATTGATTAATTGATTTGAAAGCTGATGGGATTATAAACAAGTAATATAAAAAAATTAGTCAATTCCTACTTAGATCAACAAAGAAAAGTTTTATTTTAGCTGTTTTTTATTAAATAGTTACAATTAATATAAACATGTATATACATAAGACAGAATCACAACATTAAGTGGTAATTAATTTTTGTTAATTATCATTAAAGTACCGTATTGTCATCCAAAACAATCGTGTATATAAAATTTCAGTTCAACTGAATGCTTTAAAACGTGAGAAAATAACCTTTTCAAGTTTTGACACAAGTCGCCAAAAATGATGCCAACGTGGCTGTATTTGTAATTCTTTAAATAGTTAGTTTTAATCAATTAACTTTTATTAATTGTAATTAAATTATTGTATTGTCATCCAAAATAATCATACATATAAAATTTCAGCTCAATTGAGCGCTTTAAAATGTATTTTATTAACGATTGAAAATTCCACCAAGATAAATAAATGAGCATATAAATAAATAAATAGAGAGTATGAGTTAATAGTAGGAATTGAAAAAATATGTTTGAGAGAGAAGCTTGCGCATTACATCAATTCAGTGTATGTTTAAAATAATCATCAAAATTATTATTTTATTTTATTTTTCTCTTACGAATATATATAATTCATGTGATTTCATCTAATTATATCAAAAAAGTGTAACTGAAATAAAACCAAAAATTTGCCATTATGCTGGTGATTCTCATTAGAGAAAATGAGTTGCATGTTTTTTGCTAAAATGATCAAAAGATAGTCGGTCAAATAACAAACATATCTTTGTGACTTCATTAATTACCCTTCTCTTTTGACAATACCGAAAAGAGTGCTTGTAAATTGAAAGCTCTTCTTTTCTTTTCTACGTTTATTCTTTTTCTGGGAGAATTTTCATGATAGTTAAGTACTCGCATGAGAGCTGTTCGTGGGAATGACTGGAGATAAGCGGGGAATGAATTAGAAGTAGTTCAGGAGGAATTCCTGAAGAATTTTTCCTCTAGAAATATATCTAACCAACCATTCCACTCTCACTTTTTGAATGCTTGATTGCATACTTCTTTGTTCAAAAATTGTATCTGTCTTTTTGAATGGACTGAATCTGTTACTACACATTGAACATATCTTCGTTGTCAAGCCAATATCTACTTTGTGCAAAAAAATATAGCTTTCGGATTTGAGACTTCGAAATATTTTTATTTGACAATATTCTGGCTCAGATGCAGATAGCAGGTTTTTTTAGCGATCACAGTTTTACCGCAGTGCTTCTCAAACTTTCAATATTTGCGACACAATGATTTTCACCGCCCCCCAATACAATAACAATGTATTGAATTCAATAATACTATACTTTGACGCTAAAGCTACATTACGACTTTAGCCTCTTAAGTGCCACTTGCGTGTATCGACGTCTCGCTCAGCCAAAACGTTAATTGCCTCGAACGTATATATACATTTTTCCTAAGTGCGATCTTGTCTGTGTACTGCTATCCATAAATTATCCCGAAGGCTTTGGAATGCAATAAAAGGACTGTGACAGTGTTTGCAAAGGATTTACTTATTTCAGAGGATTTGCTCCTCTGTTACTTATTTTTTTTCTTTCCACCCTTCCCAATACATCACATGCGCACGCCTGCGTGGAAAACGGTGGCTTTGGGGAGCAAATTGCGTAACTTTTAATCAGAAGTTAAGGGATTAGTTATAAACATTGAAACTTATTGATAAGTGTTAATTTTTGTATATAATTTTATATATCACAAGCCCATGGGATCTGTGGTAGTTATTCAACTTTTTCTTAACTTAGTCTTGTTAAATTAATTATAAAATACATTGTGCAGTGCTGATAGATTTATGTGTATTATATTAGTGTAAATGCGTGTTTTATTTTTGATTATGTATAAATTATTTTGTTTGTTTACTTGCAGTAAAATACTTAATTTTTTTAATAATTTTTTTTTGTTTTCGACTTTTCAATATGCTCGCGTTCCTCTCGTAGAATTATCGCGCTACCTTAGGGGGCACACCCCACAGTTTGTAAAACGCTGGTTTTACCGTAAAGACTGCTATGAATATAAAAAACAACCCAGAGCACAAAAAAACTAGTAATAATTGCTTTTTTTAATGTTCTGGAGGGGAGGAGTACAGAATAAGCTAAATTCATAATGATAATGGATGATAAATGCAATCACGTGTTCTCCAATCAATTAAAAACTAACATTAGACTTATATATGTCGTAAAATTTAAATAAAATTTCAAATTTGATAATTGTATCAAGATCTTCAAGCCTTAGGAGTCGTACCAACATTACAAAAAAATTTTGTACATGTACTTTAAAAATCAGGATTATTTTGTTTACCTTTGTGCTTTATTATTGTAGACAAATATGTACTTTTAAAAGAAAGTTTCTGTAAAAAGCAAAAGTTAACAATAGTGAAGCGCATTAATTGATTGGCAGAAAACACATGATTGTATGTATCATATGACTAAGACGTTACATGAGAATTTAGAGGATTAAATTCTCTCATCAATGTTTTTAACCTTTTAGCGAGATCACCTGCGCAAATTGTATGACAAATATGCTCTTTCTTTTGCTGTTTTCAATTAGGGCACCTAAATAGTCTGGAAATCCCGTTGTTATTCCTCTATCTATTCCCTCCCTTCTTGAATTGGTTTTGTCCGGTTTTTAAGATTAAGTTTCAATTATTTCGTAAATTGTATGTAATTTGCTTCATTCGTAAAGTTTACAATATTATTCCGCTCTTTCTCAGCTAGTTTTCTTCTCCCTGCTTTGATTTCGTAATTTTTTTATCTGCATTATACCTAGCTGTTACCTTATTTTACGCAGTTATGGAAAATGTTATTTGCATTTTTCAAATTATATGGCTTCAGAATTTTTAAAATAGGAAGACATTTCACGTATTCTTCAAGGATTATATGAGAAGGAAAAAGAAAGTAAAGATGCAGATTCAGCTCGAGAAAATGAAGGCAATATCCGTGAAGAGAATACTAAAGTAAACTTTATCAACAAAGAATTTGAACAACAAATATCTGATGACAATCCAGAGTTTTTAGAAAATGAAGGTTTTTGAAGGTAAAACTAACAGGGGAGGTGGCGTAAAACAGAATGTATAAAGAGCTCTAAAATGAAAAATTTGAACATTGTAAAAGTTCATCCAGGTATTAAAAAAAATTACAAAAAGTATAGGATATGAAATTGCATCACCTATAAAAATAAGAGTTTAAATATGGCTGATGAAATTCTGTTTTATACAAACGAACTTTTAGATATATATCTATACTAGCTGGTATACCCGTTCTTCGCACGGGTGAACTGAAAAATTAAACGACACAGATTGAAGGAAAAAGAAGTTTTTAATGAGTTAATTTTATGTGAATTGCAAAATAAAACAAAAAAAAAGCTTTTTGCATATCTCAGCTAAACAAAAAAAAGAAAGAAAAAAACACACCTTTGTTAAATTTTAAGTATGTAGATCTAATAGCTGATAAAAAGGATTTTTTTTATTTATAATTCCTCGTAACACTCTTGAGGGTCGATTTTTCAAAATACCTCCCTAAGCTGATCTCTGCTCAGCAAAAGTAACACATTGTTAAAAGTTTTGCGTAATGAACGCTTAAAGTAGTGTAAATAATTTATATCTGAAAGTGTAATACATTAATATTACTTTCTGTTGTATTTATTTTATTTTAAAATTGTAATATTCGCAAGCAACGCCGTTTCTTAAATTATAATTGCGATTCAATGAAAAACAGCGAAATGTTAACGATAGAGTCAAGTTGGCAAATGCCTATCTACTTTCGTAGCTCGAGCTTTATTAGAGCTTTATAAGACCCGCCGTGTAGGGGAGAAATGCACTTTAATACTTTATCCAACCGCATTATGATTTACTGCAGTTTTTTTCATACAATATTTTTTGGGATCACTACATTTACAAATTAAAGGATATACATAAACAAAATACTCCACTTTGGAAAATTTAATCCGTTAGAGCTAATAAATTAATTAAAGATATTCCAATTAATTCCTGTAAAATTAATTATATACACCGTTCACTTAAAATAAGTAGTCAAATCATTTTCCAAGGTCTTCACTAACATACAAAAACATAAGACACTTAAATTTTGACATTAACTATTTTTTTGCGACAAAAATAATAATCTTTGCAATCCGCTGAAAACGCAATATCTGCTACAAAACTGTTCGCCTTCCCCACTAAAATACTCATCATAGAACCCGTGCTGCCATATATCTTGGATTTCAAAAAATATTAAAGCTAAGTATTGGTAGAATATTCCTGCTAAGTTGGTGTGGTGTGGTAGTTAGGAGAAGGGGTGCCAGCTCAAGTGTCGTTCCCGTCACTTGACCATTGTTCAAAATGACGTTGTCCGTCTCCAAAAGCCCTCGTGTAGCTGAACAGTGCGATGTTAATATTCGCTCACTCACACCAAAAAATTCAGTACAGTAGTTATTGCGTTTTTAAGTATAAAAATAATTATATCTGCCTATTCAATTAAAATTATAGCATTATAATTAATTACTAACCACAAACAAATTTTGAAAATTTGTCCAAATGATGCAGTGTGAAAGAGAAAGTTTATTTACTTTAAGTACCAGAACCGATAACAGCATTTATTTTGAAAAAAGATCAATTTCTTACTACCAAATGTGCATAATAAAATTATAAAAAAACATTAAAATAAAGAGAGATTTATAACAACCACTCCCTTCAAAACTTAGTTTTATTCTGAAATAAAAAAATAGGCATTATTCTGATCACAGAAATTAATTAGAAGCGAGCCCCTTGCGTAGCCAAAACAAAAAGAGTTTTTCACAAACAAAAGATAGATATATGCTGTGGTGGGCCTTTTTGCAGCGCAAGCCAGATTTGCTTGCAGATGCCAGAATTTGTTCCTACTTACTTGACAAATATCGTTATATTTTGGACACTTTTTACAAATTTTTATAAATTATAGCCTATGCTATAAATTATATCCTATGTGTTATGCTGATGTATAAGCTATATTACTGTAAAGTTTCATTAAAATCCATTCAGTTGTTTTTGCGTGAAAGACCCACAAAGATCCTCACAAACTTTCACATCCATAATATATACAGGGTGTTTTTTGAGAGGTATGGAACTTTAAATTGCAATAAAACAACGATGTATTATTCGATTGACATGAATTTTTTTATTCGAAAGATAATCTTGTGGCATTACATTTTAAATATGATTTCTGGCATAGGACTGCCATGGCTGACTCGGATGTAGTCCAATCTGGACGTCCAATTTTCGATGACTTTTTCCAACATTTGTGGCCGTATATCGGCAATAACACGGTGAATGTTGTCTTCCAAATGGTCAAGCGTTTGTGGCTTATCTGCATAGACCAATGACTTTACATAGCCCCACAAAAAATAGTCTAGCGGTGTTAAATCACAAGATCTTGGAGGCCAATTCACAGGTCCAAAATGTGAAATTAGGCGGTCACCAAACGTGTCTTTCAATAAATCGATTGTGACAGGAGCTGTGTGACATGTTGCGCCGTCTTGTTGGAACCACAGCTTCTGGACATCATGATTGTTCAATTCAGGAATGAAAAAGTTAGTAATCATGGCTCTATACCGATCACCATTGACTGTAACGTTGTGGCCTTCATCGTTTTTGAAGAAAGATTCCACCAGCCCATAAAGCGCACCAAACAGTCAGTTTTTCTGGATGTAACGGTGTTTCGACATACACTTGTGGATTAGCTTCACTCCAAAGGCGGCAGTTTTGTTTGTTGACGTAGCCATTCAACCAGAAGTGCGCTTCATCGCTAAACAAAATTCGCTTATGAAAATCGACCATTATTTTCGAAATAAAATTGCACAATTTGAAAGCGTTGTTCAGGCGTGAGTCTATTCATGATGAATTGCCAAACCAAACTGAGAATAAATTACTTGACAGCTGTTAAATCGGTCGCCATCTTGGAAAGTAATGCCAACTTAAACTTCTATACCTGGAAAAAAACACTCTGTATTAGATAGATATCATGTACAAATCACCCACACAACATATAGATCAGATATTTTTTATTTGTTAATAATACCAAAACTTAATTTCATTTCAGATATGTAAAATTCTTTCTTCTTCATTTGTGTTTTATTTTTAAAATGAGGTGTATTTTATCTGTATAAGCATAACTCATAAAAACCTACGATGTCGTAAAAAGTTATACATGTGTCTACTTTTGCAAAAAAAAATAAATAAATACATAAATAAACTCATCATTTTATGTTTTGATTGAACTTAAGCTTCTGAACTTCGGAAACCGACTGATATTTGTTGAATGGAATTTATAATAGATAGTCATTCTTTTACTGAATGTTGTTCTTTAAGAATATTTAAATCCATTTTTGACTGCTAAGATAAAAAAAAAGATATATCTTTTTTCGTAATAATGGAATACGGAGAAAATTCATTCTTAGTACACATGAAAGCATGTAACATAATTTATTCATGAGTATTTTTATTATAGGAATATGTAACAACAACCAAGCTATTTAAAAAAATGAAAAAAAATTATTAAAAGTATATAATATTTCAAATTTAGTTAAGTAGAACATTTGATAACATGAATTTATAGGCAGACGATTATTATTTTTTCTCAACGAGTTCTTTTCATATCAAACGATACTTTTTTTTTCGTTCTAAAAAACATCCTTTTTTTTCTATATATGGGAATCATTCCTTAAGAATCATTTGAATTATTGCAAATGCTGAAGAAACATGCTGCGTAGATTCAAATCTATGTCACGCCAAGCTTATATTCTCGTATGGTACAGTTTGAATTCCTTCGTTATAAATACTTTTAACTTAAAAAAACTAAAAAGCGGGATGTCTTTTTCGACGCCGTCCTTTGAACCTGTCGAGAGTAAGAGAGCTATCTGGGGCTGTCGAGGCCCTTAAACGGGGATGAAGGGTGAGCATAAAGCACATGACCTCGATGCCCTCACAATCGCCTCATGTGAAATGATCTCGAAACTCGGGCGTCGAACCAGGCGTGGTAGAGCGTGCTCTTCAACCTCCTTGCTCACCATGATCATTATTCTTACTCGATATCGTTGGAAAGCGGTTATTCATCATGAAATGTCGCCTTTTTCTAATGCATGCTGGTGAAGTTCTGTAGCTCATGATTTTACGTTTGTTTTATTTGATGGATAAACAGTTGAAAAAAAAAGAAATTTTTTGCTTTTTTTTTTTTAGATAAAAAGTAGATTATTTTGGGAAAAAAAAATATTTCGCATTAAATTTACCCAACATTTTATATTTCAGCTGTTTTTAGCAGAAATATTTTGTGGAAATCACAAATTTTTTTAATGCTTAGTTCTCTGAGTGTTCGATAAATAACTTTGTTTCACATTTCTCTGTGAGAAGTATTCGAACAAATGTCTAGGAAAGTGCATCTGCTCTAAATTAGAAATTTTTTAGCAGTCCATTTTACTTAAACTTTTCATTTATACATGAGGGTTCATTATCTTAAACGTGAAAAACTAAATTTCAAAACGTTTTCTATATGTTTGAAATCTGTTGGGAAAAAAATCCATTTCTTTAAACATATTATTTAATTATTTGGATTGCAGGTAACTATGTGCTTAAATATGATTGAAATGTCTGTTTATTTATAGATTTCCTGGTGTAAAAGGAACAGATATCTTCTTTTTATTTTAACAACTTTTTATTTTAATATCTTATTTACATTAAACTTAAAACACTTTATTTTTTACACGTATAGTTTAGTTGAAAATGTATATCAGGAAACTGGCGGAAACAATTTACACACTTCAAAGCTACCATGTTGTTAGCATGGGTGGTTTTAGGTGTGACATGAACTCCACCCCAAAAAATAAAAATTTCAACATTTTAAATGAAATATATCATTCATTAAAGTTACACTGGTGACACTGAACGCGTGCCCCTCCCAAAAAAAGTTCCAGCTCTCGCCCTCTTTGTAAATAAATTTTGAATTTTAATTAATTGAAATTCTATAAATCGAAGTCAAAGCATTATTATTTTTAAAAATAAATATGTGCTTAGAAATTTCAATTCCTATTAGGTCACACTCTCTTTCTATTTATTTATTTGTTTATCTTGGTGGAATTTTCAATCGTTAATAAAATACATTTTAAAGCGCTCAATTGAGCTGAAATTTTATATGCATTATTATTTTGGATGACAATACAGAAATTTAATTATAATTAATAAAAATTAATTGATTAAAACTAATTATTTAAAGAATTACAAATACAGCCACGTTGGCATCATTTTTGGCGACTTAGCGACCATTGGCGACTTGTGTCAAAACTTGAAAAGGTTTTTTTTTCTCACGTTTTAAAGCATTCAGTTGAACTGAAATTGTACATACACGATTGTTTTAGATGACAATACGGTACTTTAATGATAATTAATAAAAATTAATTACCACTTAATGTTGTGATTATGTCATATGTATATTCATATTTATATTAATTGTAACTATTTAATAAAAAGTAGCTAAAATAAAATTTTTCTCTGTTGATCTAAGTAGGAATTGACTTAAAAAAAAAAAATTATATTACTTGTTTTATTGAAAGTTACTGTATTCAATGCAATGCGCGAGTAGCATTTTTTAAAAATCTTAATCGAAGGAATTTTTTAGCAAAAATAACATGAATTTTCGTAATCGTAAGATTTAAGGATTTCCATAAAATATACTTGTTTGCGTTAGTAGGAATTACTATTGTCCAATAAAATATATGTAATGATTTTAAGATTGTATTATTAATAGAAATACTAAAATATTTGGCTTTTTTAAAAAAAAATTTTGTTATACTTGCAGGAAAACAAACATTTTTGTAATTTTCTTACTATATTGAAGATTATTCAACATTTTCAGAAGACGATTTTCATTTAAAAAAAACTTCAAATATATGACGTTGTCAATATATATAGCGATAATGTTATATAAGGTAACTTTCGTGGTAGTTTCTTGTATTTATAAAATATGATTTCCATTGATGCCTAGATCAAAATATTACATACGTATATCTCGTAAATACGTCATAATGTGCTTAAAAATTCGAATACATCAATATGATGCCATTTTGAGTTATTTAAGTAGTGTAGAATAAAAAATTAAAAGTTGAATATTATTACTATGCACATGTTTCGAAAACTAAATAGAGAATTTGAAGCAAAGTTAGTAGTGTTAAAAAACTTTATAGTTAAACTATTACCTTGTTTTGCTGAAGTATTACCCTCCTGTAATTGGAGCATCTTTAACAAATGGTTACGTAGATTAATTAGTTGATCGTAATCGATTGTGAAACAAGGACATCGGGTTGGACTGCTTGTAAGCCCCGATGATCAGCTCTATGTACTAATTAATCATTCTAAATATAACGCGTTACGAAACCTTGATAATTCTTCTTAAAGAGGACCTGAAGCATTGAATTTATGTGCATTCATCTTTATTTAAATCATTCTGAGTGTCTATTGTGGATATATGAGGAGAAATTTTGATATTTAAAATAAATAAAACAGCAACCACTAAAGCAACTCTAGAAATAAGTATAACATAAATATGCAAAAATAAAAATACATTAATTCGCTGTAAGAAAAAAATTGATTAGAATATTATTTGTCTAAAAAATTGGCTAGAATTCAAATTATATGGAAGAATTTAATTCTAAGTGTATATTAATTTTTTTGAATGCCAAATGATCTTTTTAATAAACGATTTTATCAAAGTTCATATTATTTGTACGTGTTTTTAAAAGCTCTGAAACTACTTATTTTTATAATTTTCATTTATTTGTGTATGAAACAAACATGTTTATCTTTTATAAATATAATTCTTTTTGTGTGTATGATTTTCATATAAAACATTAGTGATAAAAAAATAAGATCAATGTATTGTGTAGGTGTAAACTTTTATCCATTATCATTAGGTAAATAATTTTTAATGAATTTGTTCAGCGCACCTTACCTTAAATCTTTTTTAAATAACACAACTAGTTACATGACACAAATTGAGTGTTTTGACTCATCATGTTTACATTGAAATGGAACAATTGTCAATCGCGACACAAAAAGCGTAAAAGTAAGTATGTGTACCTAAAGAAAAAAATCGCTTTCGTTACAATCGAAATGCACTCCAATTTCCGACAGGTAAAATTTACTGCCAAGGAAATGGGAACAAAACCATCACCCTTCCTGCCATTCATTTAGCTGTAATGTTGGAAATAGTCACGATAAGGCTATGTCATGTTGAAATTTAACCATTTAGAGATAACAGTCTCGCAGAATTGAGTTAGCGAAATTTTATTTCGACGACCTTCTAAGGCATGTGTGCAACCAGACATTTCTCAAAAGCAGCTGTGTCAAGCAGCAGTTCATCTTCTCTGCAGCAAAATACTTGGAATTAGTCATTTTTTTTTTTTTCATTTGTCTCTCTTGCTTTCCGTCTGTATTGACTTTGTTTGATCTTACGGCCTAAAGTACAGAGGCCTTTGCGTTTCCTTGTTTGCAAACACGTGTCCTTCATTTTTCATTAAAGTATTGCCTGTTTTACTGAAAAAATATGAATGTTTGCATTGCTGCGAAAAATGTAGATATGTGTTCATGTAGAATTATTATATTAGAACGGTTATTAATTGATTTTATATGTAAATTTAATAATTAAAATACTACAAAATCATTCCACACAAGAATATGTCTTGAATTGGGGACATATTTTAGTCATCATTCCGAAATTATTGCTAATGAAGTAGTTGTGCTAAAAATTATTTCTGTAGTTATTTCAGATGGGTTTTCTGATGTAATTTTTCCTTAAAAGAATATTTTATAATAAATGTTCTTTTTTGTGAAAAAATTATTTTAAATGGTTTTCATTATTTTATGCTTAATTAAATTGGAGGGGCTTCGAGTTTTGGAATCACCAGTTTGAATTTCTGAGAGTTTTACTTTAATTTATTCTTTATTTCCATTTTCAATAAAATAGTCATTTGATAAACGCATTGAAATTTCATTTTACATTCCAGTTATTTCTGATTACACTACATTTACATACTTTTTTAAAATTTTTATTTGGAAAGAATTTAAAAGTTAAATAACTCTCAATCAATAATGATCAAAATACAATAATGTTACAGTATATTTTATGTTACAGGATGTTAGGGTTAATTTCAGTAAGTTAAATGCTAAAAATATGGAAGATTTCACACCAAATATATATTATTCCTTGAGCAAATATTTTTTTTATTTAAATCGTGCGTGCGTTTGAGACGGATTTATATAAACTTAACATTCAAAGAAAAATATTAAAAGATGTAAAATTCAGGGGCGTAGCTAGCGCCGTATCAGTCGATCAATATGATACGGGGCCCCCAAGCTACAGAATCCCCAACATGTATTAGCAAAACAATCCTAAAAAGTTAAAGGGCCCCAAGAAGGCCCCCCAATGAATTTTGATACAGGGCCCACTCAAACTATTTACGCCACTGGTAAAATTTAATATGGTAAATAAATTGTTTACTACGGTTTTTGAGCATTATCTTTTGACGTAATTTTTAATTTTGAAGTGTAAAAATTATTAGAAATAGTTTGCTATTACACACACCAGGAGATTAAAGATGTTGACACAAAATAGTATCGTTTATATTCGTCGTATTATATAAACATTCATGAGAATTTTCGTATTACATCTAGGATTGAAATAATCTTCGTGGAATTCAATATTTAACCAACCAACCAAAGAATGTGGTATGATTTCGTTGTTATGCAAAATCCATAATCTGGGTAACAAACGCAAACAAGAGAGAGTTTTTTGACGTGACTCATTGTAGTGGCATTCCTCACGCTCGATTTAAAATGTTCATTTTACTATCGTATTCCAGCTGAGAGTGAGCCATTTTGTCTTTTGAGTTAGTAATTTTTTATTTTGTTATGACAGCTGTGCGAAGCATTCACAAAAAATTCTGCTAGATATTGAGTGACGTCAGTTAGGATATTTCGTCACTCTTTTTTTCCCTTTTTTCTTTATTTTTGACTTTCAAAATATAAATAAATAAACTGGACTTATAAAGTTACTGTTTTATTAAAATAAAATAATTGGAAAAGCAATACCAATTGTTGCTCGAAATTGTATTAAATAAGAACTAATATTTTTCATTTTATACACGCATTTTATAACTGGAATTATTTTTATTAAGGGATTGACAAATTTCGGATTATTCTTGCTACATTAAAATTGGCATTCTAGGCACAGCCCTGTCCACTGTTCTGATAAACTGATTTGATACATTTTGGCAAATTAAACTTTTAAATGTTTAACCTTAATGATTTAATAATCTTAATGATTTATTATATTTATTATTTTAAAGGTAGGTAAAAGTATGTATATAAAGGGTGTTTTTTAGAGGTATGGAACTTTAAATTGCAATAAAACAACGATGTATTATTCGATTGACATGAATTTTTTTTTATTCGAAAGATAATCTTGTGGCATTACATTTTAAATATGATCAAGCAAGGCGTAGATTCGTCGAATGGGCCCAAAACGAGATTGCCGTTGTTCCCGATTTTCATAAGCGAATTTTGTTTAGCGATGAAGCGCACTTCTGGTTGAATGGCTACGTCAACAAACAAAACTGCCGCATTTGGAGTGAAGCTAATCCACAAGTGTATGTCGAAACACCGTTACATCCAGAAAAACTGACTGTTTGGTGCGCTTTATGGGCTGGTGGAATCCTTCTTCAAAAACGATGAAGGCCACAACGTTACAGTCAATGGTGATCGGTATAGAGCCATGATTACTAACTTTTTCATTCCTGAATTGAACAATCATGATGTCCAGGAGCTGTGGTTCCAACAAGACGGCGCAACATGTCACACAGCTTGTGCCACAATCGATTTATTGAAAGACACGTTTGGTGACCGCCTAATTTCACGTTTTGGACCTGTGAATTGGCCTCTAAGATCTTGTGATTTAACACCGCGAGACTATTTTCTGTGGGACTATGTAAAGTCATTGGTCTATGCGGATAAGCCACAAACGCTTGACCATTTGGAAGACAACATTCGCCGTGTTATTGCCGATATACGGCCACAAATGTTGGAAAACGTCATCGAAAATTGGACGTCCAGATTGGACTACATCCGAGCCAGCCGTGGCAGTCCTATGCCAGAAATCATATTTAAAATGTAATGCCACAAGATTATCTTTCGAATAAAAAAAATTCATGTCAATCGAATAATACATCGTTGTTTTATTGCAATTTAAAGTTCTATACTTCTAAAAAAACACCCTTTACTAGGTAAAGGCATAATAGGTCAAAGTATACTAGGTATAAAGTCATACTAGGTAAAAATATACAGACCACTTTCATTGAAGTGGTTACGTTGCTAAACAAATATAGCCGAAAGCACCGAGACGTAATCTTTATGCTAAGAATTAAAACTCAGTTGGTTTGTGGGAGGGGATTGAACCCCCTTTGTTGATACTTCTGGAATTAGAATTACTGCCGTTACAATGTCATACTTGAAGGTTAGAGAACGACAAGGCTACATGCTCCTTTGTGCATATTCTGTTGACGTTACGGGATATTTTTCATTGTTTCAATTTACAAAGAGGCAGAAAAAAAGGAAATATTTTATTTGATTCTTTATACGCATAAAGAAACAAATATTTTTATTCATATTTAATATTGATTATTCATTTTTATCAGCGAGTACTTTTGTTATTTTTTAAATATTTACAAAAATATATATAGAATGCATCAGATTTTTTTTAGTCTCATCAGAATGTGTTTAAATTCTTTGACTTTAGTACCTCGTAATATCGATGATCTCTTTAAAAAAAATTCTATCACAATCCTATTTATTTGCTGAAGAAAAAATTTAATGATATTTCTTGTTAATTTTTTTTGTCTAATATAATTATCTCACAAAGTTCCTGCGTAGATACTTGTCTAATATTTATATGGGTATCCATTTTTAACATTTATTAAGATGTTACCTACCTAGAAGGAACTAATCTGAACGCTTCGCACGACTTGTCGACACAGTTTTTATTTGTTTTGAAATTCAATTAGTTTTTCATGTAATCACATACAGCTGTTCATTTGAATTTCATTGGCATATTAAATAGTAACAGTTCTTTCTATTTATGTCCTCGGAAAGAAGTTTTATTGTCTTTTAGATCTTTTAATTAGAAAAGTAGTTTTTCAATCTTGAGCATTTTGTTTTCTTTTGGTTTTTGTCGCTTATTTATACAACGCAAAGAAATGAAGCAGATATTACATCATTTAAATTTTACGGTACAGTGTGTGGTACAACCCATTTAAAAGAATTAATGAAGTAACATTCATACTAACAGGAACTGATTTTTCATCCGGGACCGTTGTGTATCACGATAAACGTCTTTGAAACTGTTATGTTTTCTAACTAATATGTATGTACATGTTGTGAAAGCATGTTACTAGTTGATGATACAAAACCATTTTAGCGAACGAGCAAAAAAAATGCGGATATCCCTCCTATAACACGGTTTTCTACAGGACTTTTTTGCTCTTACACAATAAAAAATTGACGGAAACCTTCATATAATGCGGCAAACGGTTTCATCTAAGAAAAAAATTTGCAACTTAAATATTATAGTTTGACCAATTTCTTCAAATCAAAAGACGTCACCAAATTCCACGATATCAAACAATAAAGGAATACCGTTCACGCGCACATTACAAAATAATAACAATGGTTGGCGACGTATTTTCATCTGGCGAAATTGGTCAATAGTATAACTTAAATACCAAATATAATTAAAGCAAAAGACACAGATCTTCAATGTGCTATTACTACTAGATAATGCTTCAAGTCACCCACAGCATTTAACTCATCCCAATGCTACAGTAGATATTTTACCACCTTATACTAACTTGTTGATCCAAACTAAGATTAAAAAGTATTATTTATACCTTTAAAAAACGTACTACATAAAATGATCATTTCAATGAATTTTAAACACAGTTGATTCAAAATCAATTGACGCGATAAAATCTTGGAGTGTATTTTCAATTAAAACGTATTAAAATCAAATCTCTTTTGGTAAAAGAACTAAAAACATTAAGCCACAATGAGTGTTCGTATATTTGAACTTGCTAAATTGATTGGTTAAGGTTTTGTGTATATAATAACTATCAATTATGTCTAACACTAAAGAAGAAATCAGAAAAGCAGATATCGTAGAAATGATTTTCAAAGATTTTTTTTAGTCAAATCGATTCTGAAAATGACTGCTTTGATGAAAAAATTATGAGGTTATTAATTTTACACACTAAAATGTTTCAGGAAGGATTAATCTTAGTGAAAACTCTCTAAAATCATTTTCTTGACTGAACGATTATGTTTCCGTTGTAAGGAAACAATATTAGCGTGACCTCAATTAATATTATTCAAAAAATTATCAGTCTTATGTAGACATTTTAAATGGAAAAATCATTTGACCTAAAAATATGCCAAGAAAGCCAAATTATTTTTCTAAAAGCCAAAGCTATTTTTTCTAAAAATGTGTTGTGCAATTTAAAAATTATTCGAAAAAGTTTAAAAACAAACGACGCAGAAAAAAAGAATTTGCGATATTTTTGTAACTCACTAGCGTAATTCCTTCTTCGAAGCTTTTTCAACCATTCAATGAAATAGTATTTTTGAATTTCTTTGAATTATTTATTTAATTATTTTACTTATAACTTTCATATATTTTTGTTGATATTTCTCTTAATAACTATGCATTACTGTTACTCAGGGGGATATTAAAATGCTTGCTTTTTCTAGTCATTCTGAGAGTTTTGCAAATTTGAATAGTGATATACCAAAAAATGGCTTAGCAAAATCCTTTTAAAATAAATTCCTTGTTTTTATTATTCATTTCGCGTTTTCTTTATACTACATTAAATACCGTTTTCTTGTTCCTTCTATACTAAAAATATTGGAATTTGAATGGAAATAATCTGAAAATCCTAATTGAATTTTTAGTTCTTTTATGATTCGGAAACCTTTAACTTTATTGCATAAATTTGTAGACCATAAACATTATTGCAAACCATTGTAAAAATGAATTTTTCTCATCCTATGAATTTTTTGACTATTAAAGAATAACATTTCAAATAGAATAACGCACCCACCTTTTAACAAAGTTTAATAGTTAGCAGTCTCATACGGAAATTAAAAGATGACAGTCATAGGAATAGCTCAAGAATAGAAATAAAATTTTAAAAACTGGATAGCATGATACATTAGTTTGATCCAAGTTTTGTGGAATTATTATGATGTAAATTAATGGAATAGATAATAATAAATCACTTTACAAAGCTTTTAACATGAGCATTTATGTTTAAGATTTAAAGACAAAATAAATGCATAACACAAATTAAAGTAATAGTTAAGATTAATGTATGCAACAATTTCCAGACAAATAATTAAGGCAAATCTAACTCAATGTTTTTTTAGCACAAAGTAAAATTAAATGAAGATTTTTCGTGACCTTTATAAACTTGATAAATAAATTAGTTCCAAATCTCTAAGCCAGAGGAGTCAAACTCGTGGCCCACAGCGAACATTTTTGCGGCCCGGTCAGTATATCGGCACACAATAATGTATAATAAAATATCAAAATTTCTCCCGAAATAGGAAAGATGGTAGCAGAGAAGAAATATCAATTGTCAGGATGTAAACATTAAATTTTTCTTGTTCTTTTATATATGCTTATTACAATGTATTATTCGAAATAAACTTACGTTTCTGTGGATAATGATTATTTTTTAGGCTCACCTAAAGTTAAACCTTGTATGTTTGGCCTAAGTTATCCTTTGAGTTGGACACCCTTGCTCTAAACTTACACATTACTCTTACTTTTAAAAGGAGAGACTGAATGTCGAAAAATTCCGATCATCCTAGATATAATCAAGAATTTTGCTTACAAAAACACCATAACAAAAAGAAAAAAATTCAAATATTGACTAAATCCTGTATTTTATCTGATTCTTTTCCTTTTTTCTCTTCCTTCACAATATTCAAATAAAAGAATATCCAATAAGCAGTAGTAATATTTCTGGGAATAAACCAAGAAGTTTGTTTTCATCATATAGTCAAAAACTAAAAGCTATTTAAAAGTTGGCAAAGCTCCATAACTTTCACGTGAATATTCTTATTTTTATTTTGTTATGAAACAAACTTCAAACACATGAATTTTTAACTACCCATTTGATTGTTTTGGAAGTAACTACATATGCTCACTCATGTAGTGTGAAGTCGGGGTGCTGCTATAAAGGCTAAATATATTTCCTAACTCCGAGTAATTTCCTAAAAATAGTTTTTGTCCTAGATAAGGTTTGAGCTATAATAAGCAGAAATATTTTCTTTAGCAAAAGGCTACGACAAAAGTTCTTTTGCCCTTGATTTACCTTTATAATAATTATACTTGTTATTCTTTGTTGTTAAATTGTATGTCTCATATAGTTAAAATTGGAATTTACTAAAATTAAGTAAAAATTTTTCTTCAAATTTTTTGTTACAATTACTTTAGCATTTTTACTTATATTGCTTGTTAATCTTTGTGTTTTAATCAATTTCAACTTTCTCATATTCAACAAATTTTTGAATCTATATTGAACTAGACTGAAAATCAATCAGAGTTGCACTTCAATTTTTTCAATTTACAACCAATAGAATTGGGACAAATTCAGTTTATTAAATGAAGTCACATCAAGGTACATAAAAACACTTGAGCGCTTCCGATTATTGTTTGAACTAATTCTTGAAATCTCACTGAAAACTGCAACCGATCACTCACGTTACTCGTAATACTTGATATTGAACATTGTTATTTTGAATTAAAATGCAAACCGTTTAGATCAGTGGCGTGCCCAAAATATTGTGTCGCGTGCCATCAATGGCACGCGTGCCACTGGTTCGCCATCCCTGATTTAGGGTGTTCAACCCTCAATGTAATTCCGCCGAATAGCCAGTCGATTTGGAGAAAATAGCCTTCGAAATCCATGCTTAGCTTTTACACAATTAAATTTCAAATTTCTCCAACGATTTCGTAGCTTAGGTGATATATTGTCTGCATACTATGCGCGAGGTCTGAGCTCGATTCATCGCGGTCAATTTTTTTTTTCATTTCATTTAATTATTTTTCAAATTTGTCGAGACCCCCTCCCCTGGGTCTCACCTTGAACACCAAGATTAATTTGAGGCAAAGAACCACTAAGAACCATTTTGAATAATAATAATATTTATTTATTATTATAATTTTCTCAACAAAATCTCTGATAACATATAATAATATTATGTTACGTCGCTTAAAGGGATTTTCCTTTATATTAAATTAAATTACTAAGAATGCAATTAATTAATAATCAAGCTCAAATAAGGTCTACCGAAGTAGGAGATCCGAGAAATACACGTATTCGAATTCTTAACTTTCATTAACTTTAACTAAGTCGCTTAAACTGACGCTTTTTTTAAGCGTACGTAAATTATATTTACCGCTGGCTTATATCAGCTTTCTGGTACGTCTCGCAGCACGACGTCTTCACGAATCTAATTTCCTAGAATCTTCTAGTAATGCGTTTAAAGTTACTAGCTCAATAGCCTTCCATCATCTCTCTTGCTATCTCGCAACGCTCGACTTAAATACCTTACCTAATTTAAATATCCCGTACATATTTTTGGAGTTGATTGGAAATATATATATAAACGCGAATTTATATTCCCCAAAAAGACGCCTAAGAAGATTAGTGGAAAGGTTCCGTGCAGATTCGTCACAAATTAAATAAACTTATTTATGAAAGATTTATTAAATATTAAATCATATTTTATGTAATTCTTTTGTATTTTATAAAGTAAAAAAAATACTGTAACTATATAAATATTTATATTAAATTTCATATAAATATATTTTTATATTAATAAATAATACTTATAATAAAATAAATAAAATAAATATTAAATGATATTATACATAAAAATTAGTTACAAATAGTTTATAATGTGAAATAAAATATACTATAAATAAAATATTATATATAATATAGAATAATTTATAAAGTATATTATATTATTAAATTAATTATTTTAAAATTAATGTAATAAAAAATATGGCTTTTATATATTAATAATTTAATTATTTTATAATTTTATAAAACATTTAATAAGTCCTTTTCAAATAAATTTAAATAATTTTAAAAACTTTATTTAAATAATTTTTAAAAAATTAATAATTATTTTAATAATAAATAATAAATTAATAATTATTTTAATAATAAATAATAAATTAATAATAATTTTAATAATAAATTAATAATTTTAATAATTCTTATTAATAATAATTCTTATTAATTGATTTTAATTAAAAATTATTTTAAATAATAATTATTTTAAATAATTTTAAATAATAATTTTTTAAATAATTTTAAATGATAATTATTTTAAATAATATTAAATAATAATTATTTTGAATACTTTTAATCAATAATTATTTTAAATAATTTTAATTATTAATAATTATTTTAAATATTTTTATTAACAATAATTTTAAATAATTTTAATAAAAAATAATTTAAATAATAAATTTATTTAATTGTGTTTACTTTATAAAATACAAAATAATTGCGTAAAATATCATTATATCACTGGCGTAGCTAGTTCTAAGTGGGCCCCTTATCAAAACTTATTCGGAGCCCTTTTTTAGAAAATAAATCCCTGTTGTTGGTACTGTAGTTACACATGTTAGGGCCCCTGTATCTTGGGGGCCCCGTATCATTGATACGGCGGTATAGTTACACCCCTGCTTTATTTCCAAGTTTTATGATAAACAGGATTGCGTATGAGACCTCGAAAAATTGTACAACTACAAATGGCCATCGAAGAATTTTTTATTAAGTCATAGGAATTATACAACCTTATATACGTGTACTGTCATAGAACCTAAACCTAACTGGAGATACATTTATAGATAAATAAAATTTTCCTTATGGTTTATTACTGCTAATATTTTGATTTATATATGGAAGTATCAGTGGCACTCACACAAGGGGAGTGTCCTAGGGGTCTGGACCCACCCCCAAAGCCCTTGATTTTTTTTTCCGATTGATTATAATTCTAAGTATATAGTACGTAAAATTTAATTAAATATTTGTTATTAATGATTAATTTTATTAATTAATACTAATTATTTATTCAGTAATTAGTTTTTTACTGTTTTTTGTTCCCGAAAATCGACAAAATCAAAAGGAGCATGACACAAGAATGGTGGAATTTCGACCCTGGAACCCCCCCTTGAAAAAATCCTGTTTGCGCAACTGGCTAGTATCATATGGTTTCCCCCTCATGTGCTTAAAGCCTCTGAACATCTTAATCTGGTCATGTTACTATAAATATTTCTTGATAATAAAAAGAATGCTCAAATTAACTTCCTGAATTAGAAGAATAACGAGTTCACCTACTCTGTGCATTCTTTCTAAATCATAAACACAAATAATATCGTCCGAGATTCCCACTAATCTGAAGAAGCCTTTGAATCAACATTTTGCCCACATTCTAGATCTTTAGAGGCGGACCTGTGTCACTAGATCTATCCAATGTTCCTACGTATTGACCTATTTGGGTATAAAGAAACAATTGACACGTAGAAATTTGGCCTTGAAACAACACGAAACGGAATTGTTTGAACAGATGCTCTTACATGAGAGAAAAGGATTCCTTTAATGCTACCAATTTGCCAATCTCTGCAGACGTAATCTTGTAAGTCAAATTTCTTCGTGTTCTATTTTAAGATTGCATTTGTCTAGGATATTGATTTTTCATAACATTTAGTGGCTAAAAAAGGTCTTGATTTAGGATAAGTTAAACTGTGAGTTCTAATTTTTTAAACATTGGTACTTAAAAGTACAGAATTATTCCTGGTTTAAAAAATATGTACATTTATCATTATAGATCAATCAGTTGAAAACATAATTAATATTAAACTTTGCTTTATTTAGTCTATATAACTATTTGTTTATTTTTAAATTATATTTAAGTGTATCTCTTGCGTAATTTTTAAAAAAACATATGGTTACTATTACTGGTAGTCTGATATATATTTAAATACTATATTTTGGGGACTCCAACACATTATTTAAAAATACTTAAAAACTTACTGAAAAATTAAACTTGATTTATTCAGTTTTATCTTTCACTTGACACGACTTTTTCAGAAATGGTTGGTTGTTTGTTACTTCATAAAATTCACAACAAGAAAGTTCTGAATTAATTTTAACATTTAGACGATATTTAATAGTAGATACTGAAAGGCCATTCCTTTCTACGGATAAAATGTTCCCCATAATTGAAAGCATTCGCCAAAAAGAGAAGATGTCCCGAGTAATGACATCACAAACTCAAAACTTGAACCACAACCTACCCTTTGGTTTTGAATTATCTGAATCAGCCATATACGTTCATCAAATAAGTCAACAGTATTTATAGAATCCTTTATAATTTTGTTAACAATTTGTGCTCTCTCTTTTAAATCGAACCAGGAGATTTCACGCTGTTCGTACAGTTATCCACTGAAACTTACTAACTATTAAAACTGGTTCTCCACAACTCTAAGTTTTGTATATTATAACTATAAAAATGAACTTCTCTTGAGAAGAATTTTTATTCCTGAATATATCACTACTTTCTTTTAAAAAGCATAGCAAGTAATTAATAAAAGTTGGTATAAATTTGTAGCTTTTTCTTTCCCGAAGTTGATGAACCAGTTCGAAATATGTCTAAAATGAAAGGTAGAATTAAGATTGAGAAGTCCAACATATAAATTTAAAATTTTAAAAAATCTCATGAGTCATAAAATTTTCGATATCCCGAACACATATACTACTCTTGACATTGTCCCGGATAGCACTGAAAAACCAGGACTGTCCGAGCTAATCCTGGACGTATGTATGGTAAACCTATATTTAAATCATGGTAGGGAAAGAGATGAGATACAGTATTGCTTCTTCCACTTATCTTTTTAATATTCTTATCTGAAATTTAGCATCTCTTCAGAATTAAATTAATTTTCCTAGTATATTCCACTTTACATTAGATATTTCATCTATTAATGTTTTTTTCTAAATTTATATTTATTTTATTTAATTTCTCTGTAAAGTAATAGTTATTCATTCACCGTAACTGCAGCTGTTGTTCAATTCGAACTACTGTACTTATTCTCTTTTTCCTATTCTTAAATGAGAGAGAAAGAAAACTTATTCTTTCTTCCGACCCGTTTTCGTTTTATCCAATATAAAAGCAATTATCGCTCATATAAACATCGCTGCAAAATTGCGCAGCAAGTTAGCACAATGTGTAGAAAATAAACGCTAATAACAATTCAAGGTCTCGATAACTCTGGCAGTCAAAATTGTCCTGCCTTCTTGTCCAAAAAGTTGACAGAATAATAATTAGGTTGAATATATTATATACGCTTTCTTATTTTGTGCCAAACGACTTCAATGCGTCTGTATTTTCTTTATTTTTGAAAGACTTATAATGAATGTTGGCACCATATGTTTGCAAAAATCAGCTGTTCTTGCTTCATTAAAAGCTTTTGTAATCTTATTCTTTGTTAAATAATTTGGATATAACATTGTTTTAACTATGCCTTTAGTGTATTTTTGAAATCTTTTCAGTTTGCGCAAATTTCTGACAATATTTTCATATATACAACACACTGGCGTAGCTAGTACTGAGAGGGCCCTGTATCAAAATTTCTAGGGGGCTCTTTATTGGGGCCTCTTAACATTTTACGATTTTTTTATGCGTTTAGGGGTACCGTATTATTCATGCGGCTGAACCGGCGGTATCTACGCCCCTGATACAGCACCTACATTGTGTGGAAGTCTCATACCTATTCCTTCACACCAGGGGTGTCAAACTCGAAGGCTGCGGGCCGCATGCGGCCCACAACAGACATTTTTGCGGCCTGACCACTATAATATGTAATACTCGTAAAAATCGAAATTTCCCCCAAAATAGGAAAGATGGTAGCAGAGAAGAGATGTCAAGTGTGGAGACGTCAACATTATATTTTTCTTATTCCTTTATTTATGTATATTATAATGTATTATTCCAAATATATAAACTTACGTTTCTATGAATATTGAATTTTTTTTGTGGCCCACTTTAAGTTAAACCTTATTTTTTTGGCCCAAGTTAACCTTTCAGTTTGATACCCTTGCTCTACACAATCACTTCCTTCACAATAAAATGGGTTTGTCCGCGCGGGTTTTTATAGTTAATTCCAGTTATTTGGTTAATTTTATGTAATAGTCTGCTTCATTGGAGAAGTTTACGATACGCCCCCGCTCTTGCAATTAGTTTCTTCATACTTCGGAGTACTATTTCGCAACTATGCATTTTATTCGGTTTATATCGAGTTCTAACCTTATTTTAATATATAGTCAAAGAAAATATTATTTGAACTCCCTCCTTTATATATATATATATATCTTGTTCACAAATTTTGAATCGCTAATAAAATACCTTTTATTCATCCACTCAAGTTCAAATATATTTTTTTTCAAACTGTTGTAGGAGATGACACATGATGTCAATACAGTTTTTTCCAATATTAATTCATGAATTCAATTTAATTAATGAATAAATAGTAACAAACAAAAATAATTGTCCAACAGCATATATAAAAAGGAAAAGCGCAATGGATAGCGCGTTGGATTTCTAATCCAAAGGTCGGAAGTTCGAATCCCACCTGAGATGGCCCAATTTCTGAGAATGAGATTTCTTTTTACCATAATATTTTATTGGAATAATTAAATTTAATTAATGAATAAATACTAACAAACAAAAGTAATAGTTCAACATCATATTTAGAAAGGAAAAAGGAATATTGCAAAGAAAATCGCTTTCTATTTTGCCACTTAATATTGTGATTCGGTTATATGTATGTGCATATTTATATTAATTTTAATTATTTAATAAAAAGTAACTAAAATAAAAATTTTCTTTGTTGACCTAAGTAGGAATTTACTGTAACAAAAAATTTTTTCATTGCTTTTTCTGGTGAAGATTAAGAAATCTAGGGTGCAGTTTCATTTTGAGAAATGTTCAGTGATATCTGATGAGAATATTGAAGTAAGCTATATCTCTCCTCTCTCTCTCTCTCTCTCGATAGTGAATTTGAGAAATGAATATCTTATGACGAGAATAATAGAAAAATCATTTAATGATGAAGATTTTTATATTCAGAAAGATAAATCACTAAATAAGTTGACGTAAGTAATACAGAATATGTAAAATGCCTGAATATGAGAATTTGAACATTGTTTAAGTTCATCGTGGCATCTCCCAAAACTCTTGCAAAAAATATAGAAGGTGAAATCCGATCATTTTTAAAATAGTTTATGTAAGTATGATTTATGAAATTATGAAAAATATACAAACCACCGTATATAAGTTAAGAAATATTACAAGAAGTGAAGTAGCGGCATATATTGGACCGCTACATCTTATAGGAATTTTTAAAAAAGCATCATACTAATATGGGGCTTTATTTGTTTGGGTAGAGATTGTGGAACTCTATTCTGTGTCTTAAAAATTAAAACACGTGCCTACTATTGCAAAAAAAAAAAAAAAAAAAAATTTTTAATTCCAAATTATATTAATTTAGATTTTTTCAAGAAAAAAAATAGCTTTTTTATGTAATTTGTTTTGTTTTATTTTTGGTTTACTTATATTGATAGTCATTGTAAAAATAAAATTCTTGTTTACATTTTTAAAATTTTTTAAATATTTTTCAATATTTATAAAGCAATTTTGATGCCATCGCTGCATTCTTTTGGGAAGAATGTTTTTAAATTTCTAAATATTCTACCTCATCCCACCCGAGATGAAGTCTCGGCTAGACGCTCGACGCTGACAGCCTTGGTGTGAATGCAGCTTAAATGCTCATCAGTTACTTTGGTTCAGTAAATATTTTTGTGTACCTCACTTTGGAGAATATTTTTCTATTTAGACAAGTAGTTCCGGCAGCAGGGGAAAAAAGTAATGAAGAAATTTATGCAACTGGTCGTCAAACTGGAGAAATAGAAAACTCTAAAAAAATCCAGCAGTGATGAGTTTAAATATTTTTCTTTAAAAATATCTTTGCATTTTTTTACCAAATTAATCGTTTCCATTTGAAGTTCTGGAGTCGGAATTATGAAAAATCTTGAAGTCGTTTGCAATTGCATCAAAATTTTAAAAATGAAACTCAAAGTGTATTTTTAAAGCACACAAAGTTTCCAATTACAAAATCTTCCGGGGGTGGAGTTACCTCACTCGCCGTTGGTGGACCTTCACTATGTCAGTTTTCGGTCAAAATTTCGATTTTGATCTTTTTTTATACTAATACTATTCCTTATATTTCATAGAATGTTTATGTCAGACTTTTGTCATTTTGATTAATTATTACTGAATTATTTTTTATTTTAATCAAATAAATGTTAAAATGAACTTTTCTTAGCTCTCATATTTTCCCTTTTCATTGTTACGTAAAATGCTCCTTGCGTTTTAAATTACGTCATATCTCTTTGAAATTCACAACTTATAAAAAAGGATACAATTCACAAATTTGTGTGCATTAGTTTCTTAAAAAATTTAATGGATCTTATTTTGTGCTGTTTTGAATGCCTTGAATGTGTGATAATTGGCAAAATATTTCATATATAGAATAGAAAATTTTTTCATCAAATTTTATTCTGAACTCAAAATCCATGCATTTATATATTTTGTCATAGTTCATAAATATATAAAACAAAAATTATATACTTATCTTAAAAACTAACGCGCAAGTAGCATTTTTAAAAATAGTTTTTAAAAAAATTCAATTTTTTTAAGAAAATCAGTTGATAATAGTTTTTTTGAAAAAAATACATTTAAATTGTGAAATATAACAATCACATTTACTGCATTGATTCCATTTTCAGCTAATTAAGCTAACAATTTAAAAAATGAGTTTTAATTAACCACCGTCCTCTTAATCCAAAGTGAGGGCAAATCGAAACTACAGCATATTCGTAAGATGAGCAGGCTAGGTCTTGACCCTTGGGATTTAGAGAAGCATTTATTGTAGTACTTAGGCGAAAAAGTTTGGAGACCTCTGTCCCAGAACACGTTCATAGATATCCATTTAATTACTTATAAAAAAATTTTACGTTTAATAAGTAATTGTAAATACGGAAAAATTAGAATTCAATGAAAATTTATGGAATTTTTGCCTCTCAAATATTTGTTGCATAAGAAATTAAAATGTTGGTTTTTATTTTCATCGACTGGATGATCATATTTCAATTTCAATGTGTTGATTTTCAACATATCACAATTTTTGCTGTTTATAGATTCATATTAATCTTTTCAATGGGTTACCATCTTTTTAGTTTAGTGGTGAGAAATCTTTGTATTCCTTTAAAAGGATCACAATCGATTATTTTTCAATTCCTACTATATATTAGCTCACTCTCTTTATATATTTATTTATTTATATACTAGCTGGTATACCCGTTCTTCGCACGGGTGAACTGAAAAATTAAACAACACAGATTGAAGGAAAAAGAAGTTTTTAATGAGTTAATTTTATGTGAATTGAAAATTAAACAAAAAAAGCTTTTTGCATATCTCAGCTAAACAAAAAAAGAAAGAAAATAAACACCTTTGTTAAATTTTAACTATGTAGATCTAATAGCCGACAAAAAGGATTTTTTAAATTTATAATTCCTCGTAACACTCTTGAGGGTCGATTCTTCAAAATACCTCCCTAAGCTGATCTCTGCTCAGCAAAAGTAACACATTGTTAAACGTTTTGCGTAATGAACGCTTCAAGTAGTGTAAATAATTTATATCTGAAAGTGTAATACATTAATATTACTTTCTGTTGTATTTATTTTATTTTAAAATTGTAATATTCGCATGCAACGCCGTTTCTTAAATTATAATTGCGATTCAATGAAAAACAGCGAAATGTTAAGGATAGAGTCAAGTTGGCAAATGCCTAGCTACTTTTGTAGCTCGAGCTTTATTAGAGCTTTGTAAGACCCACCGTGTAGGGGCGCGATACACGTTAATGCTTTATCTACCGCATTATGATTTACTGCAGTTTTTTCATGCAATATTTTTTTTTGATAACTACATTGAAAATTAAGGGATATACATAAACAAAATACTCCACTTTGGAAAATTTAATCCGTTAGAGCTAATAAATTAATTAAAAATATTCCACTGTAAAATTAATTATGTACACCGTTCACTTAAAATAAGTAGTCAAATCATTTTCCAAGGTCTTCATTAACAGACAAAACCATAAGACACTTAAATTTTGACATTAACTATTTTTTTGCGACAAAAATAATAATCTTTGCAATCCGCTGAAAACGCAATATCTGCTACAAAATTTTTCGCCTTCCCCACTAAAATACTCATCATAGAACCCGTGCTGCCATATATCTTGAAAGAGTGGATTTCAAAGAATATTAAAGCTAAATATTGGTAGAATATTCCTGCTAAGTTGGTGTGTTGTGGTAGTTAGGAGAAGGGGGTGCCAGCTCAAGTGTCATTCCCGTCACTTGACCATTGTTCAAAATTACATGGTCCGTCTCCAAAAGCCCTCGTGTAGCTGAACAGTGCGACGTTAATATTCACTTACTCACTCACTGCAAAAAATACAGTGCAGTAGTTATAATTAGTTTTATACTTAAAAAGGCAATATCTGCATATTCAATTAAAATTACAGCGTTATAATTAACTGCTAACCACAAAAAAATTATGAAAGTTTGTCCAAATGATGTGTAGTGTGAAAGAGAAAGTTTATTTACTTTAAGTACCAGAAGCGATAAAAGTAGTTATTTTGAAAATAGATCAACTTCTTACTACCAAATGTGCATAATAAAATCATAAAAAAAAACATTAAAATAAAGAGAGATTTATAACAACTTCTCCCTTCAAAACTTAGTTTTATTCTGAAATAAAAAAATAGGCATTATTCTGATCACAGGAAATTAGAAGCGATTCCCTTGCGTAGCCAAAACAAAAAGAGTTTTTCACAAACAAAAGATAGATATATGCTGTGGTGGGCTTTTTTGCAGCTTTTTTGCTTGCAGAATTTTTTCCTTCTTACTTGACAAATAGCGTTATATTTTGGACACTTTTTACAAATTTTTATAAATTATAGTCTATGGTATAAATTATAGCCTATGTGTTATTCTGATGTATAAGCTATATTACTGTAAAGTTTTATAAAAATCCATTCAGTTGTTTTTGCGTGAAAGACCCACAAAGATTTTCACAAACTTTCACATTTATAATATATATTAGATTTATCTTATTCAAATTTTCAATCTCGTTAGTAAAATACTTTCTCTATTCATCCAATCAAGTACAAATATTTTTTTAAAACTTGTAGAGGATGGCACTTGATGTTAATACAGTTTTTTCAAATATCAATTAATTAATTTAATTATTTACTGATATTTGATTCCAACTTGGAATCGTGTCTATTGTTGTAACAATGTAACTGCTAAAACATAGACAAAAATTGGCGTCGAAAACCTGTTTTTCAGCCAAATCGGGTGTGCATTGTTACAATAATGCAGACAAATCATACTCATTTTTTCAATTCCTACTATTAGTTCACTTTCTCCCTATATATATCTTATTCAAATTTTCAATCCTTAATAAAATACTTTCTATTCATCCATTCAAAGTAGGAATTGACGTAAATTTTTTTAAATATGTTTCTTGTTACGTAAATGATCTGGATGAGTGTTTATTAATGACGCACTCAAAGCAACACGAGGACTATTCATACGGACCACGTATGGCCACAGTAGCCTAGTGGTCAAGGTAACTCGCCTGAAGGGTTACCTGAAGGCTGAAGACCCGCCGTGTAGGGGAACGATTCACGGCAAATCCGTTGAAACTCAAACATTCTCCCATTGGTGCGGAGTGGAAGTTAAGAGAAGGTTGTGCCAGCTCTGGTATCGTCCTCGTTATTTGACCATGGCTCAAAATTAAGAGGTTCGTCGCCAAAAGCCCTCAAGTAACTGAAGAGTGTGGCGTTAATATTCACTCATACGGACCTCGTAATTTTTAACCGCGTTCAAGTGACGAAGACGACTCTTTAGCTGGCACCCCACTTTCATAACTTCTACACCACTCCAACCTCGGGACTTTGAGACAAGACCTGGCTGCTGTAACGTAGAGGTTATGGTCACGAACTCGTGGTTGGCGTGTCATGAATTCGAGCTTCGTGCCATCTAAGGCTCGCTGTGTAAAGGAGCTGATGCACGTGAAATCTGTGGAAGCTCAAAGTTCTTCCACAGGCGTGTTATGAAAGATAGAAGAACAGAGGGCCAGCTCAGGTGTGGTCCTCATCACTTGATCATGGCTCAAAATTACGAGCCCTCTTCAATAACCCTCGCGTTGCTTTAGAATCTCGCGACGTTAATAAACGCTCATACACTCTACACTATTATATCATTTCCCATTTCAAATAAGTTCGAATTGAAATATTTGAATTCGTACAGTAAAGGTTTTTTTTGTTAAGTAAAATGCCCTTCAAATCTTAAGGTTTTTAACTATAGCTTTATTTAATTACAAACAGATTAATGTAGCCTTATTATATATAAGATAAACTCTTGCGGTCTTATTTGATGAAAAATAAGTCACTGATTTTTAGAAGATAAATGGAGCAGATTCATGGAACATTTATTTCTAAAATCTGATATCAACAGTCCCAGACTTCGGGAATAATAAACTTTTTTTATTACTATGACGTCATTTGCGACTAACAATAGTTTATTCGCGCACAAATGAAATATTTATATTCGCAAAATTTCAATTTACTCAGGAAGTTCCAAGAGACCGCAGACCTTCCTTCTCAAATTAGTTATTCGGTACATCCTGATCTGCACATTTTAACCTTGTATGGTTATCTCATTTGTAGTAATCTCATTTTAAAAATCTCTGGTCTGTTTTCAACCGAGCTGTGTGCTTTTGCCGGTGCCATCTCTATTTCGAAGGTCTACGAAGAGGATTCAGTTTTCAGTTCATTTAAATGAGATGACCTTGATTCTGACGTAATTCGTTGTGACTCAGAGTAACGGAAACCACTGGGAAACCTCATTTCAAAAAACCGCCTGCGCATCTGTCACATTCGATGAGCTTGCGATACAAGGAAACGGATATTTCTTGCACTGTCGTGATCGTCGCAACTTCCCTTTGTACGTAAGTAAAAATTTAAAAACAATACATTTTAGAGCGTTGTTTTTTATTTTAGACAATAACTTTTTGAAAAATGGTAGTTTAAGTGATTTGAAACGTTTTCTTTCCTTTTCCCCCATAAAAATGGCATGACTTCTCTTGTTTTTCGAAGAAATCTGAAATATAGTAATTTAGGGTTATAATTTCGTACTGTTAGTAACGGTATTATATGTGTGTAGTTTTTCAATAAATTATGTTCATGTTTTGCTGTTGTTTTAGTACTTTTTCACCATTCTGCAAAATTAGATTCAGAATTAATTATTTTTTTAAAAAATTTTAATGTTTCTTTTAAATTCTTGTAAATGTTTTTTTTTAAATTTTTTTTTTTGTGTTTCTTTAAATTTTCAAAATGATATTCATTTCAAATTTTTTGAATTTTTGTGAAATAATAATGTATATAAATCAGATTGTTATTGAATTTTAAAAAATAATTCGCTGATAAATTAATAATTTTTAATGATTAATTAATAACGTTTAATAATTTTTTTTAAGTTATCAAGGCATATTTTGTCTAAAATTAAAGGAAAAATATCTTCTCCTGTTAGTATTTGAAATAAAATCTTTTATTCTAATATTTTTCTCAAATTTTTAATAAAAGTTTGCGCAGTTTTACATGCAAATCAAGCAATCGCGTCAGTTAAAGAACATTTTCATTAGAACATAATTTCAAATTTATCTTCGAATGAATGTTTGTAGTAATAGTATTTAATAGCTTTATGAGATAAATTATACACATCAAAAATTTAGACTCGGATTTAACCGAGGGAATTAAGACAGTCGCTAAAATCAAAACCATGCAAATATATTATACAAACAAAAAAAATCTGCTCATGGATTTTAAGAACTGACTCTCATCCAGAATGACTGGACTTAAATCATTTTTCGTTTTCTGTTGTCGAATATAAATGCTTTTCAATTCTCGGTCTTTTGCCTCTGTGAACATGCTACCTATTTCACCTCTGGTCTGTTTTATTTTTGGACAGATGCCAAGACTCGTCTTTTTCGTCTGGCTAAGTTATAATATACATTATTTTTTATTTTCGAATGTCTCTTACACTTAGGGTCAACGATTGCGGATCCAGTCTACTCAAACTTTTCTGCTTTTTCTAAATTTTATATTCCATCAGACGACTCAACGGAAGATGCATTCGATTTTTTTTTCTTCTTGGCAGCATTTGCTCTTCTAATAACTATAATTTATTGATGTGTGCACAACTAGTTTCTAAGAAAACTTAATTCCAACTCTTTTCAGAGTTCCATCGTATAACATTCTAAATTTATGCTTCCAAACTGTGTGAATTTATAAACTGAAAACATTATAGCAGCTTAATTTGGATTTGGATGGAACAGAAAATGTATGAAAATTTATTAATATTATACGTTATACTGTAAAGCTATATTTTATTAGATTATTTTTTTTTGCAGTCTATAATACCTTTTATAAAATAAATGAATCGATAATGTAAGTAGTTTATTTTGCGTCTCTGAGTTAAAGAATGCTCCGATTAATTTTACTACAAAATTTTTAACTTTTAATTTTCATTTAGGAAAGATATAATTTATATTGTAATGAAATCATTTTGCTTTTTCTTTATTATTACACATTCTCTATATAAAAATTGTGAATGCTGTACCTGAACTGCATGTTTTTTGATAAAATACTGTGCTTTTTTTTCTCTCTCGATAAGTATCTTAGTTAACTGAAGCAATAATTTATTCAGTACTCTTAAATTTTAATAGTCTGTTCTTGTACATACATTTTGTTATCAAATAATCTAATTTTTTATTTCAATATTTTTTTTTACTTTTAAATATTTCTTTTTAAAAAATAAGATATACTACATTACAATTCATTTCACGAAGCATTATCCCTCTTTTATATTCTTATTACGTGAACTTTTTAAATCTTAACAAATTTGTATTACCATTTTTTTTTTTGTTTACATTGGTTTATTATAATAAATATTGAGTCTCTCCTGAATTGTTACGTGTTTTTTTTCTAAATATATTTTATATACAATTTGATATATTTATTTAGAAAAATATTTTTGACTTGGATATCTCTCAATGAAAAGTTTGATACGATTTATACTAAAATCTTTGATTTTTAATAGTTTTTACAAATTTTTTGCTTGTAACATATGCATATGTATTACGTAAAACAGTTTTTGTGCTCAAAATGCTTCAAAAAGCTAACCATTTAATTTTTCAAAGAAAAATTTGAAAATTTATAAATGGATTTCATAAATGTGTTACTCCTCCTACAATAACTGACGCTTACACATAAACAAACATGTAAACTGACGCTTACACATGATTTGATTTTCAAATTCTTCAAACTATGTATAACAAAACTTACAATGGGTTTTCTTCTAACCTAAGTGATATTCGTAAAATACATTTTTTTATGAATGCTTATTTAAAAATTTCTTAATAAATTCTAAATTCAACTATTTTTCAAAAAATATGTATTGCTTTGATTCAAAAATGCATTCCAACTTTTGTTACCCATACTAATAGCAGTAGTTAAAAAAATATCAAGGCACCTCGCACAATAGAAAAAAAGCCTTAGCATTTTAAACGAAGCTTAACTAGTTTTTTTTCCTTCTGAGATAATCAGTTTAAAGTTTTTGTTCGCCATTGGGATGTGAATAAAAATGGACATAAAAAGTTATCATAACTCTGGATTTTTTTAACTTTGAGCTTTCAAATTTCGTTAGGTAATAGAAAATTATTTAAAAAATAATTTAGGCACAAAAAAGTTTTTTGGCCGTTTTTTGTCAATTTAATCGTACTGTGTCTTCTGAAAAACAGTATATACTCGTAGTCATGCATCATGAAATACCCAGAAAAGCAGGTGGGTAACGGCTGGTTAAATAATAGTGAAAAAATCATGCTTCTCAATAAAAAAAAATTTCTTAAAAAAATACCATTTTCTAGGAACCGATCATTAGCGTAAGTATTTGACTAATACGGGTGGTCTCGTTATAAAAAATTGTTCTATTATCTAAAAAAACTAACACTCTCCAAGAGATAAAATAGCCTTTTTGTTTCTTTCTTCCTTTAGTAGCATTGTCTCGCTATGTTCCCATGACTCTCAGTTAAGTCCTTCAAGTATAATTTAACGTAACTGATGACCGTTCCGTTACTGCACAGGCGGTGTCATGAGCCAACTGTTTTGATCGAATCATGGACAACGAAAAAAAATGGCCGCGTAAGCTGTCAACCGCAGTTCCCGTTTTTCTTAATATCACAAAAGGAAGCTTGGATTTAAAAAGGAAAGGTCCAGACGTGTTCATAAAAAATACAAATGAAATGACAATGGAAATTGCACTTAGTGATTGTGAGGATTATATTATTGTAAATGATACAGCGGTGGCTTGAAGTAGTTTTCTTACGTTCCGAGTAAAAGATATTGTTTGGATTCTGTTACTTTGTTTTGTTCTTTCTTCCCTTGTCTTCATTTTTGGAAATGGAATTTCAAGTAGGCGATTCAATTATTCTGGAATTGTTTCTTCGAATAAGAAAATGTTTCATTCTTTTTGTCATTTATTGTTCATTGATTTGATATATTATTAAGCTTTATTATTCTAATTATGGCTTTAAAATGGAATTGAAAAATCCTTCAGTTAGTTAAATATATGTAGAGTTTTTTTATAATAACAGTTAACGATGATTCTTTCATTACTTTGATAAAACAAGGGAAAAAAAATATTATTGATAATAATTCCTATTGAATGGTGGGAATTTTGGAACAGAAAATTATTATTATTTTTTTAATAAATCAAGCTTTGCTGTCTGAAACTCGTAGTTAAAATCGAGACATTCAGGCCAGTGAGGCTGCAAACCATAGTCTTAATCAGTGGCGTAATAGAGAATTTTAGGGCCCTCCTGCAAAACCATAACATCGGGCTTTGCCCCCCCCCCTTGCGATGCGGGGTTTGCAGGGGTGTACGTTACATCACTGGTCTTGTTTCCACTATAAATCGTTTTTTTTTTTTTTTTTTTTGAATTGCAGAGATTGTTCCATTTCAAACTGAGAGCAAGTTCTAAAAATATACTCTCAACACAGGGTTTGAAAGTTTTTGAGTAAGTTATTAACTTTGGTGTGTCGATCATCTCATTCTAGTTAGTAATTACCAAGATCTCCCGCTAGTAGCTCATTGTGTTGCTGTAAAGATTGGTTCATTATAAGAAGCAATACGAAAGTTATTGACGGTGATCCTCATAATTTCAAGCTACAATTACATGACTTGGGACCGCACTCTCGACATCCATAAGGATTTTTAACCCCAATAACCTCATTCTCCAATTATCTATCGGTTATACGTCCATAATTTTACTAGCCTGGTTACAGAGGCATATGTGTTTCTCCAAGGCTATGTTGTTACAAAAAATGCATATCTGAAAATGTTACCTCCTTGAGGGACTCTCTGCATGCTTAAGACTTTATAATGTAACATAAATGTAATGTACTAATTAGTTTTCGCACTCTTAAAAATAATACATTGCTGCTGGACTTTTAAATTTAATTTATTGAGAATAACTGATTATTTAAATTTCTGTTAAGTATTTCAGTAATCTTAATCATTTATTTAATGCCAACAATTATAAACCGTGAATATAATAGTCAGAAATGTCAATATGTTTTAGAAATTTTATATGAATGTTTAAAGGTGATTTTTAATGAACTGTGATGATACGTGATTTTTTTTGTTTCTGCGTGTATTTTTCATGCATTTAAAAATTGTTTTGAAAATATTCCCAACTTTTTGGGAAGCACGAAAACTTTTGAAGTTTATTTAAAGATTCTAGAGTTATTCTAGATTTTCGTTTCAAAATACTGGATTTCATAATTGATTTAAAAAAAATATTGTGCTTGTTTTCAAATGAAATATTTGTCATTTGTATGAAATGCGAGCTTTTGTTGCTTAAGTATTTTCAAATAATTCAGTTTTTGAGATCATGACATATAAAGAAATCTTTCGTTGTTCTCGCTTTCCTTCAAAAAAAAGGTTTTCTGTTTAAAGTAATTCTACTTAAAAATGTTACGTCAAAAAATTAAAAATCTCCCATTTATTGTACCAATTGAAACGATAAAAAATATACTTCACGTTATCTTATGGGAAATTTAGAACAAATTTATATAAATAAATTCGAAACGTCCGTTGATAGTAATGTTTTGTAGCCTTGGAATAATATCACATGTATCTATTCATATACATGTATTTTCAAAAAATGAATTAAAAAAAAGAAATTATATTATCTACTATTCTTTGCATAGTTACCACAATTTCCTTCCTTTTTTTCCCATTGCTCACACCACCAAACGTTTTTGAACTCATTTCAAAATATCTCTTTATCATGACGTGAGCGGAAGTTAAAATTTCCAATGTCAATGGCTATGTATTCGAATTACATTCTTAGAAATACGCCTTCGTAAGTACGCCTTCTTTAAAAAAAATAATGACCGACGCACACCGATTAAAAAAAATTAAAAATATTCTGCAATAAAAAACACACGTACCCACCACGATCAAGGAAGTTTATTTGTTTATGTATACCAGAAGTTTTTATACATAACATTTGAACCACGATCATTTAAAAACATAACAGTGGTCGGTTTTACGTGGGGGGTTCTTAAGTATGCTGGACCCAATTTTCAACCCACGTGGAATATTAATAGACTTTTTTATTCTTGCCACACATGCTTGTATCCGCAACAGGTTATTATGCATAAACATTATTCGAAATTGTATAACGTCTTTCGTGATCTAATGGCCTAATTAAAGTCGTTTGTAATTCTATAGTTGTATTTAGTATGACTGTACCAATAAGGAAGCTTACGATATTGAGTATTTAGGTACTATTAATGTTTGCAAATTGATGAAAATATTAATTCATATTCTTATTCGTTGAAGACTGTGTTATAGCTTTAAATACGTCCTTATTATACATTTCTAAAATATATTTTTAAAAAATAACCGGTTGTATATATAGGGTTACAATTATGAAAAAGAAAATTTTATGAAAAAGGAATAGTATTAAAATGCCTGAATCATGATATATTGCGTAGATTACTTTTATGGGGTATTAGCTGCTAGACGAATCGTCTCAGGCGATCTTAAAAAGAGATCCGGTATCAAGCTATTCCAAAGAAAAATACTTAAGTATGTAATGCCAGATTCGGTTTTGTTCTAAGCATCATTTATTGTGTAAAAGGCCACAAAAAATGTATCATTTGAATAGATACAAGCATTTTTTATATGAAGTAAATATATTTAAAAGAGAAAAAGACCGTATATTTTTCAATTAATTTTTTTTTGTTCTTTATTGTATAAAACTGTAAATAGCAATATTTCTCAAAATTTATTGAATTATGTTTTAAAATCGTTTCGAGTATCAAACACAAGGACTATTTATTTAATCTCGTATCAAATTGTAATGAGCAACCTCTTTGTTATGCCAGTCGTTAAACGGTTGTGTTTATTTGAAGCGATTTCTATTTATGATTTTTTGAATATTATATATTTTTTAATAGTGTTCTGTGTGTAAATTTTATTTATAAATTTTACAAACATTTCAAATTTTTTTAATACACTTAGAATTAAATAGGCACGTTAAAATGTATATAAATCTAGTAAATAATTATATAAAGAAACACAAAAAAAACTTGAAAGATCTTAATGTCTAAGACGTTTATTTACCTTTTGCATTATGTATTTGAAGTATTTAATAGGCAGCATGTATAAAAAATAAACCTCAAGAAAAAGAGTTTCAGATATAACAACATTTACCTTAATTTTTTGCTTCGTAATTCATTTTTACTTAAATTATATTAAGTAGCATATAATTTTTAGTTGTTTTTTTTAAAGTAAACCACAGACAGTAATGTAACATTTTAAAAATAAGACTGTTTTTTTCTGGTTTACTTACTCATTCATTAGCCTCTTAAAATAAATATATTATGTAATATTTGTATTTTTTCAACTCTAATTTGTAACAATTTCTTGAAGTAGATATGACATTGAGACATTTAAAGAAGGCATATAACATATATGTCTATCAGGAGAAAAAGAAATGTTCAAAACATTATTTTTAACTTGGCTTGCATAACAACAATTCGCAACACATACATCTAAATGATAATGTTTTTTAATATTTGTGTTTAATAAGAATTGCTAAAGATCATGTCTATCAAAAAGAAGTTACAGAAAAGGATTAAAGTTATAAAGAAAATTATTTAGAGCACAGATCGAACCTCTACTTACATCATAAAAAATAATTTAAATAATAACTTAAAATAAATTTTGAAGTTCGATATCTTCCATACCAGGGATGGCGAACGATTGGCATGCGTGCCATTGGTGGCACGTGACACAATATTTTGGGCACGCCACCGATCAAAACGGTTTTCATTTTAATTAAAAATAACAAAGTTCAGTATAAAGTATTACAATCAAACTCGAGTAATCGGTCGCAGTTTTCAGCGAGATTTTTAGTTCAAAGAATTATAGGAAACTTTCAATTTTTTTTATGTACCCTGATGTGATTTCATTTGATAAACTGAACTTGTCCCAATTCGATTGGTTGGAAATTGAAAATTTTGAAATGCAGCTGATTAATTTCCAGTCTAGTTTAATATGGAATCAAAAATTTGTTTGAAAAAGGAGAAAGCTGGAATTGTGATTGAAACAGAAAGATTAACAAGCAATATCAGTAAAAATGCTAATAATGAAATTTCGGAATCAGGGAATTCGATTCCAGACACATTTAACTATTTGAAGAAGCTGGGTCATCTATTTTAACCATATTTTCATTTACCCATGCCTGCGAGTCATTATTTTCAGAGATGAATAGCATAAAAACTCGCTTGGAAACTGTTTGACTAATGACTCCAATTCAGCATGTATTCTGTTAAAAGTAACATCTTACAATTCTAATATAAGTTATTTTTCATACAATCAGTACCAAGAGAAATCACATTAATGTTACTTTAATTAGAATTACACTTATAAAAAATGAAAATATTTACTACTATAAGGTGCAAATGTATTTTTACGTAGTAAATAAAGAGTTTTGAGAGAAAGAATTGTTAGTATTTAGTTTTATTATTTTTCCAATAATCACAAGTCAAAATTATTTGACAGGCACGTCTATACCTCAATAAACATTTTTTCAGAAAAGAAATGGCACGTTGATCCATAAAGTTTCGCCATTCCTGTTCTATACCATTATACACTCGCACAGGCTATAGAATTGATTGTATACTGTACAGGATTACCTATGCAGAAATCCACCAAGAATTAGTGGGATTTCACTTTGTTCTGACCTCTGTGGTACGTTTGCAATTTGAGTTATAAGTTTTAATTAATATCGATAAATTCACTACTATGCGGTTTTAGAACAAAAAATTATTCCCACTACAATAAAACCTCAAAAATTAACTGTGTGGGCTGATTGGTGAAGGTCATGCGCGATGTATAAACTCAATTGCCGAGAGAGGAGACTTCTAGCAAATCAGTCCACTAAGATAGCTTTACCTTCAGTCTGTATGACAGTTCCAAAACGAGCGCATCGGTTATTGTTGCCATCCAATTCGTTAATAATTTTTGCAGCTTTGGTCTTGAAATGGACTTTTAGCAGGCGTTGTGAAACTTGGACATAAATTAAAGCTTCGACGCAGAGGGTACTACCATTGTCATAGAATGTATTTAAACAACCCCTCAGCCCCTTGATGATGACTCTCTCAACAGCATAAAAAAACGTTCTTATGAAGTTGAAGAAAATGTGCAAATAGAAAAGAGGAGCCTTGAAATGAAGCGATAATTGGTAAATGATATTCTGTGTTATCGTAAGGTGATGTACAAAGAAAAAAAACTTGTGCCGAAAAAAAAAAAACTGGCTGATTTTCTAGTTAAAAAAAGTTCTTTTTTATTTTGTAGACATTGAGCAATTCGTGTTCCGTTACTTTTCACCCATTTATTTTTCATTAATTTTAGGTAAATATGCAAGTATTTCTATTTTAACCAAATTTGATAGAAATGAATTACTAATTTCTTTTTAGTATTTGCATCATATTTATACAACACTTTTGGACCAATTTGTATTAGTTTATTTATTTATTATAAATTAAAACAAAACATACCAATTTTTACCGAAAAGCAACAGTTTACGATTTCAAAACGCAAATCATACAATCCTTGTTGTAATTACAAACATTGGAAAGCAATTCACTCTTTCACCTACTCTTGCTTTACAGGTGCCAAACTGTGCAATTAACTCAGTCAATTATGTATTGCATAATTATTCAGAGGCACCATGATGCTAAATGGGCAGCATTTGAAATAAACCGGTTTGGTTTGGCTCCATTTCAATTTGCCTTCCTGGTCGGAAGAACCTAATTAGGTAATTTGTTAAGTCCGTGCCATTTTATTTTCACCCCATGTTTTAGCTTATGATCACTTCAAATGAGACGAGCGAAAAATAGATTAGTCTGAGCTATTAATAATGACTTTCTGAGAGAGCTCGTTGCATGATAGCTCTGCACTCATGTTTGAAGAAAGTATTTCGTGAGAAAAATTGAACGTTCATTTTCTTTACCAATTACATGAGCTGACTAATAGTGTATTAAGTCGTGATCGTATTTATTGAGAGATTTTTTTTAATTATAACTTTCCACGGGACCTGTTGAACAATTGTGTTTACTTTTTATGCAAAAAATACTTATCAAGCAGTTTGTGTAGTTCCAAAATAAACTGATTGTTTTTTAATTATTTTTAAAAAGTTAAACAATTTGCCTCCAAATTCATTATAACTGTAATGCTTTATTTAGTATAATTAAGAAAACTAGTTAATGGGCTAAAAATTGTTTGTAAAAAAAAGTGATGGTACAAAACAATACTATGTGGAAATTTATGATCCATTTCAATAAAATTTTTAATTTTAAGTAACCAATTCTTTTTAAAGATAACAGTTTGCTTACTTTTATTTTTTAAAAAAAGTAACTTTGGCTTAATTACAGTAGAAAACAAATTTGTTTCGGTCATGAAGTGGAGCTTTCGTTGATTCCGACATTTAATGATCTCTCTAATAGATTTGTTATGAAATAATGTATTTATATATCCGTTACTGCCTGATTCATTCTTAAGGTTTTGGAATACTGTAACCAAAACAATGAGCATTAAAAGAAAAAAAGTAAACTTACAAGATACAATTATGTGTTTTTATATAAGAAAATATAAATAAAAATTCTCTTACATCATAAAATTAATTTACATTTTTCCGAATATAATTATTTCTGTTGAGTGTAGAATTAAAAGCTTTTCAATATTTAAATATTGAAATTAAAATCTTTTTTAGTCTAGCGAATCTCTTTTTAATTCGTGTTAAGCTTATTAACTTTGGTCCTGTATTTCGAGTTCGACCAACTTGGCCAATGCCCTTCATCAAGTTTTCAGGTCCGGTTGTAATTATTGAACACAGGTTTTCGATATTTTGATAAGCTCACATTTTGTCTCAGCATCGAGTTCTTTCATCCAAAAACACTAAGTCTTCAATGTATTAATTCTTTCATTGTGGATCATTCTTATCCTTCAAGAAACTGTTAAGATATACTAGTGATTCACGTTAATTTTGTTAATAACATTTAAATATGTTCTGTGAGAGAAGTCTAACTATGGTGTTATTAGTTCAATGAATATTTGTGAATGAGGAATCGGATCCTCTTTAGTGCACCCTCCCACACACACAAAGTGCAGCAATTTTTTGTATTTTTCTAACAGAAATTAAGTTATTGATAATGATTGCGAAGCATTTTCTAAAAAATGAACTATTAAATGTAATTAATTAATAAATGTATAAATGTAAATTTATCCTTGTAGAAATTCATTTTTTAAATCTTTTTTTTATAAATAACAAGTGTTATAGTTCATTATGTCTACCTGGAAAAATTCTGCCTCGTAATTTGTAATAAAATAGTAATTCCTGAACTTATTTTCTAATTTTTGAATAAAAAAGGGTTGGATTCCTTTTTGAATTTTTAAGAAACGTTCTCAAGTTGTTTTTTTTAAGAAATAATTTCTCATTTAATATTTTTGTTGTATTACCAGAAGACCAAACCATATTTCTGTATTTTTTGGTAAGACCACAAAAAATAATTATTAATAAATTCATCGCGATATTGCGAAATTTCAAATTGAAACCTTTATTTTCTAACAAAGGAGAATTTAAATTTCTGTTTGTGAAAAGGTGCATATTTTATTTTGTTTAATAGCATTATCTTGAATTAATAGGTGATATCCAATTTAATTTTTGTAACGTTACAAGCGTTTTTATGAAAAATAATTATATCAATTTTATTATTTTTTCTTATTAATCGATTTTAAAATACAAAACAGTTTAAAGTTGAAGTCTCAAGAAAGAATAAATTTCTTCATTAGACTAACAGATACATGATTATACTATTCTTTATTAAGTCAACTAACCAGTTCTAATCCCAAGTCCCAACTATAAGTACAATATTCAGTAATTAAATGTATTATATTTATCGAGATAGAATTACTTGCATACATAAATGTGCTATACATAATGGGAAACTAATAATTCAACAATGTGACACTTCTTCTGCCCTATAATAATAGTAGCCGTTGATTAATTTAAGGTATCCGACTACTATCGGAACCGTGATTTTGAAAAAGCGCATAAATGGATAATTTTCATGATATTTAGTGTCACTTAGATTAGAATATATGCATGAAATTGTTTTAAGGACATTTTGACAAAAAAATTTTTATTTAAATATAATATTTTGGCAAAAAATTAACTTTAGAATAATCTTTTTTCCAAATATTCTCCTTTTGTGAAAAATGCTTCTATTATATTTATATATATATACATCTATATTTTGCCTGTATATAGCCCAGACCTCTCTACAGAGGCTCAACTAGCATTTTTGAAATATATAACTTAGAAGTGGGTTTATTCATATTTTATGACAACAGAGGGGAGCAATTTTAAGAAAAAAACGCCAATAATTATTTCAATTGGTGGTAACTCTGAAAATAATGTGAATTTTTCAAAAGTTCTAGTTGAGCCTCTGTAGAGAGGTCTGAGCTATATACAGGCAAAATATTATTATAATCGAACCATTTTTCACAAAAGGAGAACATTTGGAAAAAAGATTATTCTAAGTTAATTTTTTGCCAAAATATTATATCTAAATAATTTTTTTTTTGTCAAAATGTCCTTAAAACAATTTTATGCATGTATTCTAATCTGAGTGACACTAAATATCATGAAAATTATCCATTTATGCGCTTTTTTTAAGATCGCGGTTCCGAGCGTAGTCGGATACTTTAATGTAATCAATAAACTAAACAATAAATTAAAAATATTAATTCTGATTGTTATTCTTAATGTTCATAAAGTTTTTGGAATTTTCGTTAATTTCTTTGCTGTATTTTAAACTAGTAATTGGTTCCCTAATTGCTTAGTTTTGCTTTCCTTGTGTACGCAAGCTTAAAATTATTGGAGCGATTATTTTTAATTGCTTCCAGCATAACCTAGTGAAATGAGAGAAACCAAAAACCAATATTTCGAAAGAAATATTATCAAAAGCTATGTTTACTATTTTTATGAATTTATCACTTTTTATTGGACGAGACTGAATGTTGTGATTGAATTGAGAACTTGGGTTGTGAAAATTCTCCCTCTCTCTCTTTCCCCATTTTACTTTTATAATAAATGTAACTGAAATAAAACACTTAATTTTAATCAGCGGATGAAACTAGAAAATTATAATGCATAAAAATTAGGTTTACCTAAAAATTGAAAGATGTGCCAGAACAAATGACGTATGTCGTGGAACATTGACTTTGTTTGAGGACTTTGCAATTTTGCGCTATAACATAACTTACAGCTGCATTTGCCTGTAAGTTCCGTTTAAATATTCACTTGATACTGTTATGGGACAGAGAAATTAAAAAGCAATGACTTCTAAGTTTTTTTGCGCTGATCAAAGAAAGTGAAGTATGATAAAGTAAAAAAAGTTCTCGCAAATTTTGCTAATAAATTCCAAAAAAAGGAAAAATTATCGCCACTTTCTCTTATATTGTCAGCTTATTCATCAATTTAAAAAAACATTTTTTGCCAAAAAAACATAAAAAATACTTTATTTCTTTTGCTTTATGCTAGGACAGAATGCACAAAAAAAATTAGTTCTCTTTTTCTCTGAGTAAAATTTTAAAATAATTTCATCATAAAATAAAAACAAAGAAACGAGGTGTAACTTGATCTTGTTGTTACATCCTGAAATTTGCTTACTTTGTTTTAAAAAAATGTCTTGTTGATGTATTAATTATCCTTTTCTCCTTTATTCAAATAATACGTATTGTAATCATTTGTTTTTCTAATATTCACGTTTATGACATAATTATCGTGTCATACAATCAACAATGTGCAATGTCGAGAAACACAATCCGCCAGTTCTTCCCACCTATTAACTTATAACCACGGAACAGGAAACCTCTTTATTATATTGGGTCATTATCGCCCCGCCCACTTCATTTGAATGGAAACAATGGGCCTTGGCGACACCGTTTAGCGATAATGAATTTCCTTATAGCAACCCCGCCAGGTTCCAGTCTCCTTGACATTGAAATAGCCGCCGTCGAACAGAATGGAGATTATGCAAAAAGAACACCTACACTACAGGGACGCCCATTCACGAAGGACGCGTTGCGATGGGATCTATTTTGTTTTTTAATTCTTTTTCAGAGTCTGTTCATACATATTTATTCAGAAAAATGAATGCATTTGTCCATAAAAGTCATTTTAAGGCGTGTTCGTTTGAAAAATATATGCGCAACAACTCCTAGGAAGAATGCCTTGCCTTCTGGAAATATGGTTGCAGACAGATGGATTCTTTATTGTTTATGAAATGACCGTGAATTTTTATACGAATTCCGACAAATTTACACCTATTTTGTAAAAGATGATATTAACGACCTTGAGGAATTTCAAAAAGGTGTTCCATATGAAATTCATGTTAATTATTTATTTGTCAAAAAAAAGCTGATTTTTCATTATAAAAAGAAAATTATTTATTAAAAACATGGCTATTGTATGCTAATTTTCATATATTTATTATTTTGGGGCATCATTACGAATCTAAAAATTGTTTTCTGGAGAAGATAAATATATCCTATAATTCAACTTTTAATATTTATTTTCATTTCTTTATTCGAATTAAATAACAATTGATAACCTCGATTTGAATGACAATTGATGCTCACAATGCTAGGTGTCAGCACTGTAGTAATAATACGTTCCTTTTCGGACGATAGGCCTGGAAATTTTACTGCTGCCATCTATTGTTAAAAACATAAAGTAACACATCGCGTGTAAAATTTGATATTTAACGAAACATTTGGAGCTCAGTATTCATGTTTTCTTGAGGAATTCCAAAATGTTTTTAGAATAATTTCAAGTTTACTATTAGTATCTAAAAATTTACTTTCTATAGGTGTTTTTTTGAAAAATAAGTAAGATCAGAAAAAGATTTCCTTGAATTGAATTTATGTGTAAGATAATATGAAAAATATTGTTTCATAATTACAAATTTTTTATATTTGTTATTATACGTAGCAAGGAATTGACTTATTTACGAGCCTAAGAATATAAAAATTCTTAGTGATATTTAAGACAGAAACTGTGGTACATATCTAATTTTCAGTATTTATTAAACATCAGACTATGTTGACTATCTTGGAAAGTTTTTTAAAAAATGATTAGTTCTGATTAATATAAATATCAAAGTTTTTGAGCCAACATTGAAAAAATTAAAACACATTGTAATTTTCAGTAGAATGATAAATGTACGAGTTCCATTGACGAATACTAATAATATAATTGCAAAAGTGATGAATTTGAAAATTTGGGGAAAGGGGTTTATTTAAGAATAAATCATTGCAAGAAAATTTTTTTATGAATTTTTTAGTTAAAATTGTAATTAGATAAATCGTGTTTGTGAGTATTAGTCACTTATGAATTTACGCTCATGTTTATCTGAGATTTCTCTCTTTTGAACTATTATTATTGGATAATTTAATATTTTTTATTCGAAATCTTATAAAAAAACATTTACTAAAAAAAATATTTACCTTTGTTTCTAATTAATTTTCTATTTATCTCGGAGTAAGTAACAATAATGTCTCACGAAAAGCACTGCAAGGTCTATCGGCGACGAACCTTGTGATTTTGAGCCAAGGTCAAGTGACGAGGACGACATCTGAACTTGCGCCTCTCCTCTCCTTCAAACTACCACACCACGCCAGCGGGCGGACTTTTAGCTCAGCAGATTTTACTATAATTTTGGAATGCTAGCCTCCTTGCGTATCCTGTACCTTTTTCAAGGTCTCTCCTGTCTCATTAGTAAAACAGCATCTGTGTGTGGGAGGGGGCTTGCGCATTGTTATTTTTACTGTATTCTTCCCCCTATTTTCAAAAATTTTGTGGGTAGGATCCCTCATTCGGAACCATTTTCTACATGTATTTAATTTAGCGTACAAATAAAGTAACTTTTCAGAGGGTCGATACGCAGCTCGAAAACCTTTGGGTGAGCTCGATTCTCCCGAGTTAGTAAGTAAGCTAAAAATTCGATTTTATATATGTTCGACAAGCGTTTGGAGGGCCTAACGGGCCCCTCATCCTTGACGTTCAGAATTTCTAATTACAAACGTATTAAAATTAGAACTAAGGGTAGATCCAAATTGAAATGGGCTGATTGTGTGGCGGACGATTTTAAAGTTTTAAGAGTGACCAATTGGGGAACTTTTAAGCGGAGATCGGAATGGAAGAGGACCGTTGTGTTAGTAGAAGAAGAAGCTAAAAAATCTGAAGAATTAAATTTTTTTTTATCGGCACCTAAATATTTTCATTTATGTCTGAGAAACATAGTTCCGTTTCTTTAAATTAGCTTTTTTAGCAAATATAATTCTGTTTTCTTAGCTGTAAAAGACAAATGTTACCAATCAAATACGATAAAAATAAAACTGTACGTCAATCTGCTGTTTTAGTTGCAGTAACTGTTAAAATTCGAATTTTAGTCTAGTCAGAAAGACTCGTTGGATAGCATTGCATGCTAGATGCCAATTTTAAGCTCGACGCGACATGAGTCTGTCTACAGTTAAGCTGAATAATAATACTCATTCGTTGAAAAAGGATTTTTACTTTCTGCTTTCGCCCTTCAATGACAGGAACTGTTGGGCTAAACTTAATATTTCGAAAACATTTAATCCTATGAGATTGGAGATATTTGTTTGGCCCTTTAATGTTTTAAGTTATTAGTAGAAAGAATACATTTTGTGCTCAAACATTTTATTTGTGCCTTAAAAAAAATTTGCAATCACTACGTGGAACATTTAAAGATTGTTTTCCTGCTTTTAAATATAAGCTAGCAAATATAAACCAACGTTGAGAGAAGAAAATCAGTCTTTAAAAAGATACTAGGATGCCCAAAAAAAGCTGAGGTCCTAAGCAGAAAAGTGGAAAAGAGTTATGTTTAGGGAGCCCAAAGAGGACTCTGAGTCTATTATTATCTCAATTTGTAAGCGAAAGTATGTAATTTTCTAAAAATGCTTAAATTGCTAATCAGTATAACGATCAAAACTGCCCAAAACTTAACCAAAAAACCGAATATATTATTAAAAATATGGTCTTTTTTAATCATTCCATTTATCTCAAACACACACGAAGGCCTTTTAATTCTAAAATATTCTTTGAATTTATTTTAGCCAAAAATGTTCATTATGAATTTTAAAATGTTCATTTAATAATTTCGGTTTATAATTTCGCTATGATATTTCATCACAGAGTTAGTCATTCGAAATCTTTGTAGAATATAGTTGGAAAAACATCACATGACTGACCTGTTTAATATAATTCCATTTAAAAATACACCAGAATATACTTTTATTTATAAATGCTTAAAATTGCAAAATTAGCAGATTTGGGAGTTTTGGAGAAATTATCAACGAGTCGAAATTGAGTTTTATATTTATCTCTAAAACTGGGTTCATAGTATTACAGTGAAATACGTTTAACGCGAAAACGCTTAAGACGAAATATCGGTTAACAGGAAATAATACGACGGTCCTGACAAACTACTATGTATTTTCATGAATTTTTTTCCTCATAAAGCAAAACGAAACTCGCTTTACACGAAAAGATTTCCTTTCTGTGAAGGAACAAAATACGAAAAACACTGGCCGCGCGAGCGAGATTTAAGAGGGGTGTGAAATTAAAGAAATGCGGTTTCACATGTTTCGTAGAAAGGAGGATAACTTGGCTTTGAAATACTCTCGGAATAGCCTGTGACACGAACCAATTTTATTTATCTAAGCTGCTTTCCCTCCACCCTTACAAACGCCGCACAAAAACATTTAATTTCTCATCAGTTGACTTTGGAGTTCCATGACGAGTTTTTCGCAATATGAGTAAAAATTAGTAAGTTTGGCTTACATTTCCCCTATTTTAGAAGAATTTTTTACGAGCACATTGACAAAGAGGTCAGGAGGAAAGCAAACTGATATTTCGCTTTAAATGAATACGAAGCTTTTTAAGGCTGTTTATCAAAAACAGAAGGAAAAAAAGATTTTGGAATTGCTCTCTCAAAATAATCAACAATAACTTAAAAAAAAGAGCAAATTACGGAAATGTTTGAATAGAGTAAGTTTGAGCCAGAGCTCTTTGTAAACAGAATGTACTCTAATAAATTTAATTTGTTGAATATGTATGTTTTTTTTTGCAATATTGCTTAACAGGAAAAAATATTTCAGTTCATTCAGTTTTGTGTTAAGCGATTTTCACTGTATATATCAATAGAACAAGATATTAATAGATACAAAGTGATATAGAAAGTGAAATTTTTTAATTATAAGTATATCACGATGTAATTACTTTATCACTGTCACCTCGCAATAAAAATTTACTGATTTCACATAAAGGTCAAGAAGTTTTATCCAAGGAACCAATTGTATTGATTGATTAGCAAGTTTTCAAATCATAGCTTTTAGTTAGTTTTTTCGAAAAACAATTAAATACAAACTAGTGAATACCATAATTGTAAGTGTATATAGTTTATGAAGTTGTAATTTTTTTCTTTTTTTTTTGGATAGCTAGTTTCGTCAAAATTAAGTATTTAAATGTTTTTTCCCTCCTTATTTTTCAGATCTTTTTCGATGGATAATAATATGTAATTACTATTCTACGATATTTATTTTCATTTTTTTTTCTTATAGCTTGTGTCTTACACAATAAATTTCTTTTATTTATTTGTTGCTTTCATTTTGCGCTAAGAATATTATTCTATCCGAAGTGTTTTTTAAAACATGAATGATGAACCATTTTCAATTTACTAATAACCACTCAGGGTATGCATAATTTAATAACATTATACATTATTATTTCATAAAATCATATTGAAAGGGAAAAATCTATAAATATAATTTATTCGTAATTGGATGTTTTTCCACCTTTCACCCCTGTTTGCTCACCAATCGAACTCGTCTGGGGAGTGATTGAACGCCGTTTACATGCTGTGCTGACTGTCCTACGTTTAGAAAGTGAACTGTGGCAAATGGCTGGCAGGGAATTGAGAGCTGTCCCTGAAGATGACTTTCAATTCATATTGATTCTGTACTTGATGTGTTGCTTCGTATATCACTGTCAACCAGGGACGTCTTAAGGTATGGGCCGACTGAGGGCCCAGGGCCTCGTCTCATTCTTGACTCAGCTTGAATAAGATCATGATTAGAATCATTTCAACGGTCAAATGTTATTATGTTATTTCCGGTTGTATTCTCCGAAAACCTGGAAATTTTGGACGATAGGTCAACTGGCTACTTGGGAGGACCGTCGTCCTTGTATAATCCTAGCCTATCACCATACACTATTATCACTCATTTAGTCAAAAGGCGGCAATTGGTCGAGCTGGTTTGTGCGATTGTAAATCATGCACATTGATTTGTTTCGGGTTATTGTTTGTCCGAATATTTGACAACTAGTGTTGTACTGTCTACTTTTAAGGGTCATAGGGGGGACTAAATTTGTGTAGAGGCTCAGTGCTTACTTTAGCGTAAGTGCCCAGGGCCTCAAGAAGTCTTAAGATGTCCCTGCCATCAGCGATGGTCCTACAACCTACTAAGCTGACGTCATTCTCACTTTATATTACCTGTGTCACATTTCAAAACAAACACCACTTATTTTCTTTGCTGTATTTCTCTGTTTACAGAGTTTTTTCACTTTCAACCCACACCTTCTTAGTGTGGCATTTTCAATGTCACATAATGTTAAAGGACTTTTTTCAGAACCTTGAACTCTTTTACAAGATCACACGTACTTTCCTCTTCATCAGGAGAATCTTCCCACCTTTTTTTTCTTTGGTTTTCTCGTAAAGTGATAAATAAATGATACAGAAAAATAAGTTTTCTGGCTTAATTTACAAAACTGAGATTTGCGTGATTATTTTGCTACTTCTGTTGGGAAAAAAATATCACGCATGTGTTTAAAAAAAAGAAATTTTCTGCAATATAAACCTTGGTTCTCAAGTTTTACTACCTCTCTTTCAATTTTTCAATTTTCATTTCCTTTGTTAGTACCTCTTTCATAATGGGTTCTTGGATGTAAAAATCATTTCGCATTTGTTCACATTCTCTGGTGATTCAATATCCGTCACGTATCGGTGGATAAGAATCTATTTAGCAAGCGTGTTTTTACGTTTGAAAAAGAACTCTTGTTTCTGACTTCTTTGTATTTGATTCTTATTCATTCATAGTCTTACATGCTTTGTTGGTTTGCAAGGTTTTGTGAGCTTTAAACAGTCTTAATCTTAAACCATTCATAAGTTTTACGCTTTAGTTTTTTAAAACTTATTTAAGGAATTTAGAGTATTTCTGTAAGCAAATAATTTTTAAAAAAATTGTTTTTAAAGTAAAATACTAGAAGAGTTTTACTAAAATGTATAAAGATCGATGCTACTCAGCTTGAAGTATTTTCTAAAGCATCTGTGGAATTAAAAAAATTAATGCATGATTATACCAATACCATACAAATATTAAGTGCAGTACTATTTTAAATATATTCAGTACTTCAAATGAAATGGTACTCAGATGCTATTATTATGTAAACGTTTCTGATGTTACTATCATATACTTCTTTTTATTATTAATTGACTGAAATGCCTGCGTATTGGTTTGGATTAGAAAGGAATGTGCGATTATATAAAAAGATTAAAGAAATAATCTTAAGTACAAATAAATTACAGTTTAAAAAAACTAAAAAACACCCTTTTATAGTTAATCGAATTAAGTTGCAACTTAATCTTTTAGCCGCCAAATCTGGAAATGGGATCTGGAATTAGTCGCCAGATGCGGGAGGGGATCTTAAAATGGGAAATTGTTAGTCTTGATGATCCTGATCAGGACAATGGAACAAAATTATTAAATTATAGTTTTGTCATCGGTGTTGGACAAGTGAGCAAAATTTCGAATTAATCTGACCTTTTAAAATGGGTACAAATTGAGTTCAAAGATTCCGTTGCATACAAGTGAAACTTATAAAAGCGTGTTAAAAATTATGGAAATTCACTTTTATATCAAAATCCTTCTAAATGAAGTGAAATTAAAATAGTTTATAAAAACCTTTAAACGAAAGAAAGCCTCACAATCAGGGGTGTAGCTATCGCCATATCAGCCGTATCAATGATACGGGGCCCCCAAGCTATAGGGGCCCCAACAAGTGTAATTACAGTCCCACTAACAGGGATTCCATACCTAAAAACGGGTACCGAAAGAATTTTGATACAGGAGCTAACTACGCCAGTGCTCACAATTGTCTTTAAACTTTGTGTGTGTGAATATAATTAGAATCTTTTTTATTATATTTTGGAATTATGATATTATTTAATGAAAGTTACCGTATTTATTCCATTCTAAGCCGCATCCCAAGTTTTCAACACGTTTTTTGAAAAAAATTGAAAATTGTGTGAAATGTGGTTTACCAATATCCTATATCTATAAAAAAAAATTTAAAAATTAATGAGTATTAATAAGAAGTGAGTAATTAAAGTATTTTACCTGTATTAAAAACTTTTAAATACATACATGAACCAGTAATTGTTCTAATCATCAGTATCATATTCAGTTTTTCACATACTACAAATTTTTCTACCTTCGATTCGAAGCCGCACCCGATTTTCAGTCACATTAACATTGAAAAAAACGTACTACTTAGATTCAAATATATACAATAAATATCAATAAATAGATGTGAGTTTTACATTAGTTTAAAAAGAACGTAAAAGAAGCTTTCATTATTATTATTATTATTATTATTATTGAAAATTAACTTCAATATTAGTGAAAATTAGCATAGACAATAACACAGACAAGTTCGCATACTCACCGTCTTTCTACTTAATTAGTTATCTTAAACAAATTAAACTCTAAGATATCTGAATTCCATAAACCCCTTCTATAATATGTGATAGATTTTATTTATTTATGCTTATTTGTTTATTTCATTTAGAGCTCCTGTTTTACTACAATAAGGAGAATCGTACATTTTTTCCTGGGAATAATTGCATAACAAAAATAGATAAACAAACATATAACAGAAAATCTCATTTAAAAATTTTAAAACAGGATAAACTAAAAATAAACATTATTTATAAGGGGTTTTTTTGTAAAATTAACTTTGACATCACATAGCACAAACTTTATTTGATTTAAATTGAATTTTTTTTTTAATTTTGTTGCTTTGAAAACAGTTATATATGGTAGGGAAACACTTTCATTACTTTGAAAAAATTCGACGTACTTACCATTTATTTTTTCTAATTAAACACATAATTTGAAACACCTGACAGAAGTTTCAAATAAATTTTGCCTTGGAAATATTTCCTGATCTTCGTGACTATTTTATAACTTTATATCATATCCATACTGCAAAAAAGATGTAAATCAGGCGTCAGTTGCTGAATTTATTTGAATATTATTCTCATAGAGTATATTTTGTTTTGGAAGAGCTGTGCTTGCTAATTTCTGTATAAATACCTATAACAATGTGTAAGAAAGTATTTATATTTCCTTTATAAGAATCATTGAATCGTAAAGTTTTCTAGCGTGAATAGATTCAACAATATTCTATTCTTCAAGAAATGTTATTGTTCTATGTCAAAATAAAATTAAGAAATTTTATAAATAATGGAAAATCTTCGGCAAGGTCATTGCTCGTAGCCATTCAATGTTTGACGATAATGTGAAAAAAAAGTTTATCCACGATTTCCTGCAATTTTATCGAACGTGCTGAGAAAGTGAATAGTTTTCACCATATATTGGAGGAGCTCGAGCATATCGTAGAAAAACATTATTAAGTCACTAATAATCAAAATGTAAATGCCATGACAGGTCTTTCATACGTCAATTTTTTTTTTTTATTTAACGGGCTTTATGACAACATATACGCTATTTCTTTCAGTGGGAGGGGGATGCTAATTTAACATTAAAACGCTACGGGTTTTTCCGCCAAATAATTGTAAAATTTTGCCTAGTCGGGATGATAACATAAGACTGACCGCCAAAGAGATCTATTTGGCGCGATTTCCAAATCATGCCAAAAACAAGTGACGTATCGACATCAAAGTACCTTTGTTTTTTTCAGTTTTGAAGAATAATGGAGTAAATAACAATAAAGGAGTAAAATAACCCTAAATGTGTTAAAATTGCATTCTTCGTGGTGGCGAAAAATATTGATGTGAAATAGGGATTTAAAAAATGCAGCAAATTATCTCTTAATTGATAAATATTTCTGAAGAAACATTGATTTTTCTGTATTTTACTATTAATTTAAAGTTTCCTTTTATATAAGTTTATTAATATTGAAGTGATAACTTCTTTAGGCGCGTTTTGCTGGAGAGTGAACTTGAATGATGCGTTTTGAAAAGCAAGCATTGTTACGCTCGTGTTTGTAACGCTCGTAACAATGGTAATAATACTACTGAATGAAAACAATACTACTGAATCATTTGGGTTTAATAAATCATGTATCGGAGAAATTTGTGCAGCGAAATGTAGAGCAGAAAATGGACAGATAATTCTAATGGTTATCAAAGTGTAGAGAAAGTTATCAAATTCATTCACAAAAATTTAGTAGCCTACACTGAAGCCGGATCAACTCTTCTGAACAAATTGCGTGTTATTTTAAGTTGGTATTTTAATGTAGATTTTTTTTAAAAGACAAATCAATGCCTTTAGTAGATTTTTTTAAATCAAAATTCAATTTAATTATGTCAAATGATCCAAATGAAAGCACTGCAAAGTACGGAATAACGCTTGACGGAGTTTTTTTAGATATTTAAATAATTTTGAACTAAGGTATTTATAACCTATTTCATCTGCCATAAACCTATTGTTTCCTTCTTAGAATATAATTAATTCACAAATATGATTGTATATTGGGCAAAATAATATTACTTTATGAGTACAGACATATGAGTAAATAATTTTATATGACAATACTAATGTCCCCTTGTTTTTTATTCACCTAACTAATCCCTGAAATAACATTACAAAATTTGAAGTTATCACTTCTGTCGTGTGGTCATAAGCACACTCTTTTTTTTAAAGTGATTTATTAAAATGCGTGTCTTCGAAAATATTCTTTAACTGAATAGTGTTTTCAACAGACAACTTTTTGAGCTGAAATTAGTCTTTTTTACTCACTCTCTTCAGTTTTATCTTAAACGATTAACATTTATGTGAATCAAATATTAATTTTACATAAATGGGATGCATATCCAAAAAAATGCACACAAATTTTCAGCTAATCCGTACTTTTAAATATAATAACTTGAAGTATTTTTTTTTCGAATGCCGTCGTTGCATACAGTTATATTCGTTTGTATTTTCTATATTTGAATATCAAAAGTAAACTGCTTTCTACCAGTGAATCTTAGCAAGCGAAAAATTCTTCAACTTTTCTCTACAAAATATTTGTGTTCCTTCAAAATATATAAGAATTTAAAAAAATAATATTTGCTTAGATTTTCAACTGAATATTGTATTTTATGAACCCTTTACAGGTAACAAAAATATTTGTCGGCCTCAAATTAGCACCTGTTTTGTTGATGATAAAAAAATATGTTGGTATTATGTATATATGTCGCAGGGAAGCTATGAAATTAGGAATTTGATCAAATTCCTAAAGGATATCATCAATTGGCGGAAGATGTTATAAATAACGTCTCTTCAAGGTCATTTCCCTGATGAAAGTAAGGGATTTGAACAAATCCCTGATCTGTTTCAGTGAAATGATTAAATAATATTGTCAAGAGTTTAAAAGTGTTTATTTAACAAATATGGTGCATTTATAAAAAAAAAGGTAGAATTAAGTAATACAAGAATAGTCATTGAAATACAAATTATTTATTTGAAACTAATTAACAAATAATTAGAAAATTGGGCAGGTATTTTTTATGTATAACACCTTTTCTCTCGATTGCTGGATATTTGTGGGAGTGATTTCGTGAAAAGGGGTGGAAATGTGTAACAGGAAGCCGGGGAAGCACGCGTGGTGGCGTCGATCGACTTGACCTGTCCCCCTTTCCCTTCGTAGTTTCTTTACTAATGATGACCTGCTTTGGGCAGGGGAGGGCTTTCATACTAAAATACCAATCCTCATGTTAATCCTATGGTGCTATTTTTTTAAAAATATGGGGTTGATATTTGGGGGATCGATAGTACTACCTGTTTGGTTAGGAAGTACAAGGACTCGACCCTCCCAAATGGCTCCCCCCCCCCTGGACAGCGTTTGGCCAATGCAAATCCTGACTAGTTCATTTCACTGAAAAGTTCAGGGATTTGATAAAATCACTTAATTTCCGCAGGGAAATGACCTTGAAGAGACGTTATTTTAACGCCTTCCGTCAATTGACCATATCCCTTAGGTATTTCATCAAATTCCTAATTTCGTCATTTCCCTGCGACATATATATATATAAAAGAAAGAGTAATGTCTAATTAATATATTGTTAAAACTGACTTAACGTATGGGGTTATCTTAAATATTCATTAAAATGGTTTAATTTATGTGGTTTGTTCTAAATTGATAAACTTGGAAAACTTGCAACTCATATAAAAAATATATTGGAATCTAGTCATATTTCGTAATTTTTTTACATTTCAAACACTTGTTTGCTATTCGGTAAGTTTATATTTGAAAAGAATTTCATATATAAAAAATACGAAACCACAAAATTTCGTATTGTACAATATTTAGTTCTATTTAAATTATTTTTATTTATTTTAAACCAGCTTTTAACTGACTATTTAAAGTATAGATATTTATTCAGGCTAAAAATTGATCCATATTAGTATCGTGTCTCTGCTTTAATTCTCAGTATAATTCCTATAACTCTAATTTATCCGATTACTTAACTTATGTGGTTATATTTAATCGTCTGCTGTCAAAGTTATGCTGCTTAAGTTGGCATCTATTGTAACTATTCTAAATGTTTTAATGTTGTGCAAAAATTTAACACAATACGTATTGAATATTTGTATGTTTCCAAAATAATATCATTCATCAAGTGATCTTTTTGATCATTTTAGTTGTTATAACAATAAAAAGCTGTGGAATTTGTTGAATAAACGTAAGCTAACATTATTCATAAAACCTCTTTAAAGAATCCTTTGTTTGAATGTTTCTGTAGTTACTACACTGAAAGAAATCTGTTATTTAATATTCGAATATTATTAATAATTCACATAAAAATGTTTATACATTATTTTTCAATCATTTTAATTAATATTATAGCATTCTTTTCTATATTCTATTGAGCATGATCTACTTTCAGCTGCATATACTACGTCATGAATACTCGATCCTTTTGAATCAATAGCAATTCACACTAGGGGAAAAACTCATGTGCGATTACAATACAACTTCCCTTAATCAATTTATAATTTAGTCTGAAAAATCTTAATTAGTATTTGGCTTCGTACATCACATAGATATCCCCCTATAAATGTTATATATTTGAAATCATACCATCTTCTCTCTCAAATAACAATATAAATTATGCCTTATTAAATCTTTCCGTTGTCCTCCATGACCTATTTCACGTTCATTCATTTTCTTCTCGAAATGCTTTCTCTCTATCAGGACTAATTTGGTGATAAACTTACGGATCGTAATAATTCAGTGACCGTGACCTACTCAGCCCACTGTTGACCTGCCGCTTTGTGGAACACAGCTGTTGATCTTGCGAGTGCCGTGCAATATCTTTGTTCTATGCAACATTTATCTTGAATATTCTTTAAATATGCGTTTTAAGGAGTACCTTCAAGGGAAGTATGAAATAAAAAAAACTAATCCAAATACAATGGATTACAAGACAGACTTATTTGATTTTTTTCTTATATAACTACATAACAAACAGATGAAAAAGAGTTGAATACTTTTCTTTTTCATAACATTTAAAACGTTACTATACTTAAAAAACTGAATTTTTGAGAATTATAAATAAAGATAACTCGGAAAATATCTTGTTTACGTATGCATCATCAAGCTTATTTTTTTCAAATCTACAAAAAGTGCGTAGAATAGGGATTTTTTACGGATAATAAATTTGGAAAACTTTATTTTTTTTAGTTTTGAAAATATAGTAATATGTTATTAATTAATCATAAGGAGATGATTATGATAAGGATGATTAATGATAAGGAATGGTTAATAATAAGGAATAATTATTTAAACAGATTCTACATATTTTTACTAGTTTTGTTAGAATAAATCACAAATTTGTTCAGCAAACAATAAATTCAGCAGTATGTGTGAAAAATAATTTGAAAGAAATGCTTGTGCTTGAATTTTATTCCATTGAATTTATAGCAATATTCACAATAGCGTTTGTTTTTTTTTGATGTCTTTTCCGTAATTTCTTAGACGGTTTCTACAGTGATTATCGACTAACCCCCCAATTTCTTTATTGTAAAGTCCATTTATCTGTGCTTTTAAATCTGTATATATTTTTTCTGCGATTAATAGAAGAGAAAATACACAAAGAGAGAGATTGTTATAAAACGGAACACAAGTGGAAAAAATGTTACATAAAAAGACGAAACCCGATTGTTTATTTGTATTTTACACAACGGAAATGCAGACCTAACTAAAAATTAATATATATACTCTATTAGCAAGCCTCGATTACTTAGTAGGTACTGTTGTTTTGAACGTTTGGTAATGAACGCGTTGCTTTGAACGCTTGCCAAATTGTTGACTTTATGCTTATGAGTTTCCATAGTTGAAATATTTTATGATAGTTTATGTTGTATGAAAGAAGTATTTTAATGAACTGAGAAATAATTTCGGGTCGCAATAATTCATGCGATTAATATCTTTGCCAATGCAAAAAAGCAGCCAATGTCATTAAAAAACTGCTTAGGAAAGAATAGCGAGTATAGAAAAAAAATTAATGAGATTGAGAACAAATCAGGTCTAGACAACAAAAATGGGTTATAAATATCTGATATTAAGCATTACTTTAGTAAAGAAGGAATCAAAACAAACTTTAAATGTTTTTTTTCCTTGAAAAAGAAGGTATTTTTTTAAATTTGTTTACTCCCCCCACACACAAAACTCTTAGACAGATGCATGCCTGTATCTCTCGTTGTATGCGCACGCACGCTCACTCGCTCTCTGACATTAGTCGTTTTTTATTTATATTAATTTATTCCTATCAATTCCGACGAAATTTGTAAAATTTTCATTGAGAAGACGTGCGATGTTTTAACCATAACTTTTTGCTATTAAAAGTATATAGATTTTATTTCATTCTTTTTATTACTGTTTTCAAAATATTGTGTTGAAAAATAATTTAAATATATGTTAGTGTTCCATGTAGAGAGCGCTTTGAATTTAGCTAGGGTTTTCATGAAATTTGAACTAATTTACTTCATTTTAATGGATTTTATTTGTCGTGCAACTTTCAAATTGGTGTTATTAGCTGTTTTAAGTCATTAGCATCAAGAAAATGCGCTAAAAGACTTAATCACATGACTTTTTAAGAAATTTGCCTTCGTACCTGGAATTTTATTATTGGAATTAAATTTCGAACGAACCTTAACTTAGAGGTAAGGATTTATTAGGAACCCAGGGATAATGATCGTGTTGCTTTTAGGTTGGAATAAAAAAATTATTTAAAAAAATGTTCTCCATTTTTATCAAAATGTACGCTTGTTTTTCTTTTCTCAAAATAAAATATTGTTCGACTCTCTGCTTTCACCAGAAAAAAAATCTATTGTTCTAAATTAGGGTTTAGTTAATTGCTCTAAAGGATTTTATTGGATCAAGTAAAAAATTAGTATTTTTCATAGTCGTTTTTAAGCATAAAAATTTTTACTGATAGGACTCAAAGAATTTTAACGTGTCTTGTGTAGGAGATAGAAAATTTATGAAAAGAAAGTTGTTTGTATCGCCGTTCATGCTTGCTTTTGTTGATAGTGAAAATAATTTTCAAAAATATATTGTAACAATCAAAAGTTTCTCTTGGGCTAAAGTAAAACTAACTCCCAAAAATAAGCTTTTTTTCGTACCAATTCACTTATGTATTTTCGTGATTTGGAAATAATTCAAGAAATGAAAAAATACTGTAAAGCTAGTCAGAATAGTTACAAGACGGTTGTCTAAAATATTCTTGGGTTTTTTTAAAGCCAATTTATTTTGAATTTGCTGCGAATGTCCAATAGTTGTAATTATTTTATTTCTTTTCTATTGAAAGTTCGTAATTTTATGAGAGTAGTACGAGTAAGAAATTTATAAATAATTGGTTAATATAATTCCTTTATACTTGTAGATTAAAGTTCCTTAATTTATTTTTGATTGGGAATCCTGAGTAGATATTTTTTTAAATATTCTAACTTCATGAATTATATTTTTATCACAGAATAAATTTTTACGAAAAAAGCTCTTAGAATTTACACTTGAATGTTATAAATATTTGCTAAAAGGTTGTCTTTACACGATTTACTAATGCACTTTCATGTTATCTCTCAAATGTGTTTAAAGTGGATACTTTAACTTGCGCAATTTTCTAATATTTTTTTCTTCAGAGAATGATTGTAATTAAAGAACTTTGGAATCAAAAACACATATTAAAGTAAGATTCAGAAAAATAGAATATATTTTAGGGTAGGTAAGAGTGGGTATTATATATGGAATGTTGTTGTTGTTTCTAATGCCACCTGTCTGACGTAATGTTTGACTCGTCTAACGTACGAGTACAGGGGACTGGAAAATATTTCCCCCTTCAGTTCAATACCTAAATTGTGGAGGTGGAGATCGTCCATCGTCCCTTCGGGAATTTCACCGAAATAATTCGTACTGTCACCTGTATGGTGCTCAAGGCCAACGACAGGCGTACATCTACCCCCTTGCCACGATCTGATTATGGAATATTCGGGTAATACGGAATACCGAGATTTTGGCTCTGTAACTGCTAATGCAAGGGAAAACGTTGTATTACAGTGAAAGTTGACAGCTTGAGTGTTGCCGTTCGATTCGATACTAAACAAAGTGTATTTTGCGATTTTCAAAAGTTTTTGCCGGCAAGTTTTCAAACATTTTTACCAACTAGTATACATGTGACTTGAACATTAAAGTTAAGCATAATGTACACTAAAAGAATTGTAGTTTGTGATATGGTGGTCTTTTTTTTTAGCTGACCATGGTTTGTCCTTCAGTTTAAAGGCTCATTTTCTACGATGGCGTGTCGGTATTATGAAATACTTAGCATTATCTTTTTAAAAATAAAATAAATAATTAGTACATTTTTTTTAAAGTTGAATTCATTGCAATGGAAACAAAACGTAAACAATAGACAAGAAAGCTGGATCTTCTATATCAGGGATGGCGAACCTTTTTGAGACGTGGGTCAAATTTCGTTCATATTTTTTAGTACTAGCGCGTGGGTCACTAATGCCTATTTACACCAGATTTAAGTTTAAAAATGTTTAGCTGAGTATTTTTAAAATCGAACATCTTTAAAATTCAATTGGCTTAACGGGTAAAAAAGGGTGCTATGGAAGTCTCTTTCTATAAACATAACTGAAGTAACCTTACAAAAGTTCATTTTATCCAAAGAAAGTGCTTTAAATATGGTTATTTGCTTTGGTTTTTAATTTTCTTTCAACAAACAAAGTGTGAGCAAAATTATACACTTTATTTGATTCTTTGTAAGCACTTTTATTTTATTTCAAATACTACATACTTTCATATACTTTTGTTGTCATTTGCGTAACTTTGGAACTATAATGATCACACTGAAGATTATAGACAGCATTTAAATTGTTTTTGTGTCAATGTGCTTGAAAAAAATTCAAATATAATATAAATAATCCACACAAATTAGAAAATCGAAATAAACCTGCGTAAACAAACAAATGGTTGCCTAGCAATCATGTGTCAGCTAAAAAGAGTGCGTGGGTCAGTGTCTGACCCACGGGTCATAGGTTCGCCACCCCTGTCCTATATTAACGTACTCCACGTGTAAAAAAGTGTTGGAGGATGAACTAAATGAAAAAGACAGAAGGAAGGAACCAGGGACTTCAGAACAAAGGAACATTCATAGATATTTTGTTAAGAAATCTAGATGACTCCAGTATTAGCAACAATGAATCGTTCCATTCTGATGGATCATCTGTAATGGACTTCATGCCATCAATTAAAGGACTGGAAAACAAAGATGCTGAATGTATCTTCTGTAACGAAAAATTCTCCGAAGATCAATGAGGGGGAAAAGCTTTAGCTTTCTTCTGTGGGCTCAACTTGAATGTACTGGAGCAGAGAAAGAATATTATATTTGTAAATTTTGTAAATAAACTCAAAACAGAAATGACTTTCACGTATTCTTAAAAATAACTAAGTTTTAGGAAATCTTTAGTAGTTTTCCAATGGTTTAAAGCACCTATTCCATATTACCCGACTATTCCACATAACCTTCCATTTGTCATTTTTTTTAAAAAAAACTTTTTTATAACAAATAAATAAATATCATCCTTTTGACAAGTGATAATTCATCATCATTATTCATTCATCGTTCATAGTTTTTTCCGTGATGATTTTGGAGATTTTTATCAAAAAATAGTGAAGTTATTTTTAGGAATGTAAATGGAACCGAAAACAATACCCGAACTCTCATCTATATCTAGTTCAAATTTTTGGAAAATGATCATATTAATTATTAAATAAATTACTTAATGCCACCTTCTAATTTAAAAAAGGCCTTCCGCTTTTGATATTATCAATTTCAGTTCATTAATATTTCGGAATGATTTTCGCGAGGATCGCTGACGAATTTAGAACAAAATATTACATGCCCATTCTTTTCTTCGCGGATCGAATTATGTTCGGCGGTGACGCATTACACTAAGTCAAGCGTGACGGCGAGAGCAATAATCCTTCCACCCTCCTTGCCTCATCAAATGATAACCCCAAGGGTTAAATGCTACATTCCGCTTCCTGGTGGTCTCATTTATTATGTACGGATAACAATCCAGATGCTAGAAAGGACTTGGCATCGAGAGTTATACTCTTGGCGTCATTTCGATATGTGTTTACATTTGGTTTCATGTTTAAAATGTACTAAATTATTTTAGATATATCCTTTGAAAATTTATATCTTATGTGTAATATATATATGTTGTATAATACACACACAAAAAGAAATTATTTTTTGTGGTTATCCATTATGTGAATGTTTCTGTTTGGAAATAATAAAACCATAAACATAAAGAAATCACTTGAATAAAAACAACCTCTAAAGTATAAAATGTCTATAATCATCTTTCGTTAAGGTATGTGATCCTGTCACACAAAAATTTAGAATTGGAACTGTAGCACATTTTTAAAGACCTGAGCTTAAGAAAATAAGAGGGGTGTTCATGAACTATACTAGAAAAGATAATTGAATATTTTTTCAAGGAACATAATACATGAGGAAAAAATTTAGCTTCTATTGTCGTTTTCTTTTGTCTAAAAAGGGCTTTAAAACGATTGCCCCCTTCTATATTTGAACTAAGGCAAGGGTGTCAAACTCAAAGTAGGACTTGGGCCAAATAAACAAGGTTTAACTTAAGATGGGCCGCAAAGAAATTCAAAATTCATAGAAATGTTGGTTTTTTTCGAATAATATTTACATTGTAATAAACATATATAAAAGAACAAGAAAATTTAGTATGTACGCCCTGACACTTGACATCTCTTCTCTGCTACTATATTTCCTATTTCGGGAGAAATTTCGATATTTTACTACGTATTATTGTGCGCCATTATATTTACCGGGCCTCGAAAATGCTCGTTGTAGGCCGCGAGTTTGACACCCCTGAATTAAGGTATCTGACTACATTCGGATCAGTTATTTTGAAAAAGCGGTTATAAATAATAAAAATTTATATTAAATGTTCCCTGAATTAGAATATACATATACAATCTTTTAAAAATATTATAATAAAAGCTTATTTAAAATACAATTTATATATATATATATATATGTATATATTGTAAAGAATGAAGAAAAAATGACATATTTTCATAATATTCTCCTTTTATAAAAAAATGCTTCTATAAAAATAATATTTTGCTTGCATATACCTAAGACTTCTGCACAGAGCTTGAACAAGGATTTTAGAAATATATAATTTTAAAATGGATTTATTCTTATTTAAATATATCAGAGAAGAGAAATTTTTTCAGAGTAGAGTAATTTATTATTTCAATTGATAATAATTCTGAAAAAAAACGCAAAATTTTCAAAACTCTTAGTTTAAGCTTTGTAGAAAATCTTAGCTATGCATAGGTAAAATATTATCATTATTAAAGCATTTTCTAAAAAAGGAGAAGGTGTTGAAAGTATGTTATTTTTTGCCAAAAAATTGCTTTTAAATATTTTTTTTTTATTTTAATAATAATCTTAAGACAATTTTATATGTATAGTCTAGTTCAAATGACAATAAATATAAAAAAAAATCATTGAATTATATACTTTTGCAAACCCAAGGTTCCGAATACAGTCGGATACTTTAAAATATTTTTTTAATATCTTTCAAATATCTTTTAAATTATCCAAGTCAGAACAAGTTAAAAGGCTTACCAAATCACTTCTCTCTAAGTAGGTTGGATATCATTTTTCACTGCCTACTGACTTATTTCTTATTTTGTTAAGCCTTATCCAAAAAATGTCTATCTTTCTAACCTCAAGGCCAAGTAGATAAAAAGTCACATCTATAAGTTGAGCGTAGGTATGTCTCATTTTCTTTCTAATTCGATATAGACATTCCTTACAAATTAAAGAAGGCAAGCGAGAAAATCTCCCTTTTTCTACATATTCCAGCGTTTCTCAAACTGTGGGGCGCACCCCCTTGTAGGGCGTGATAACTCTACAAGGGGGCGCGAGCATATTGAAAAGTCGAAAACAATAGATTATTTAAAAAATTAATTTACTGAAAGTAAACAAACAAAATGCTTTCTGATATAATAAAATATAAAAGACACATTTACACTGATATAATACACTTATAAATGTAATACTTATACTTATAAATGCCCAATGTATTTTATTATTAATTTAACAATACTAAGTTAAGAACAAATTTGATAATTATCAGTGTCCCCATGGGTTTGTATTAACACTTATCTTGATAATTTGTACGGTTTATAATTAATTCCTTGACTGCCGATTAAAAGTTACGCGATTCGCTCCCCAATGCCAACGTTTTCCATGTAGAAGAGCGTATTTTGATGGGTTTTTTAGGACGGGGGGGGAGGAGAATGGAACAAATAAGCAAAATCCTCTGAGAAATAAGTAAATCCTTCGCCAACACTGTCAGGGTCCTTTTATTGCATCCCAAAGCCTTCGGAATAATTTTATGGATTGCACTGCACAGAAAAGATCGTACTTCGGAAAGACGTATATATACGTCCAGAAAATTAATACTTTGACTGAGCGAGACGTTTATATACGTCGGTGGTATATAAGAGGTTAATGTCGTATTGTAGCTTTAGTGTCAAATTATAGTATTATTTAATACAAAACATTGTCATTGTATGGAGGGGGGCGCGATGAAAATGATGATTGAATAGTGGGTCTCGTATATTGAAAGTTTGAGAAACACTGACATATTCGCATTGGCAAATGTGTTGAAAGAAAATCTGAAACATATATTACTTAAATTTCGTTTCTGAAGAAATGTAATTTTCTTTTAAATATTATTTGCTTACTTCTTAATTTTTTCGTAATCAAGGTTCCCGTTTATCAATAAATTTTACTAATGTAGAATGTTTACTTTGTTCCTATTGAATTCTTTTTCCAATACCTTTTCAAATCTAGACTACTGTATTGACAAATTTATTACAATGCATTTGAGAGAGAAATAGAAAATAAACAAAGTTTTTATGTTTGTTTTCTTTTCCTATTTCAATAAATGTCTGCATTACGATGTTAAAAAATGATTTAAACTGTCATTTTGAAAAAAGCGAGATTTTTTTTTTTTCGTATTGGTATGTGATTTACAAAATTAACTTATTGTGCACCTAAATGCAAAATTAAAAACTCTTTAGTTATATTAAAGAAATATTGTAAAATGTAATTATATTAAATTTAGCTTAGATATTTTGAAAATCTGTTTATTTTACTTGAACTAGCAGAGTTAAACAGGCTTTTTGGTTCTCACCTTGAGCTTTATTTTGTCAATATTGCTGGGCTGAACTAAAAGTTAGAGGAGAAAATACAGAACATAAAAATTAATGTAAAATAAAATCGATTATTAAGGATTTCGAGCCAAAGAATGGAATTCACAGTAAAGGATATGGCAAGAATAAGTATATAATATGTTCTTTGCAATGAAAACTTAAAAACTAAAATTCCCTCTCTCTTACATGAGACAAGAATATTTTCGACTCATTTTGCTCAATTCAAAAAAGAACAAGCAAGTAAATTTGTCTTTTTTTTGCATGTTATTTTTACTGGAGGAAACTCATGGCCTGAAAAAATAATGGCTTCCTTCTCCTGGTTTAGAGACCCGTTACAATTTTTAAAGCAAATGAGGCCATTATGAATAGCTGGTGGCGGCTCTCTTTGAAGTTTCTGTTTTGGATTTCGACCATGTTCATGTGTACGTTTGTCTGTGTTTGTGCAGCAGCAGCATTTTTTTTAAACTAACCGATTAAAAAATAAAAAAAATAATAATATCCATATCCTTATCAAATGTGTAAGTTTACAATTTCAAAATCTTTTAATTCAATATTTTCTAACGATAATGTTTGTTGTTGTTCAAATATTAGCAATTGGAAAGATTTTACAAAAAATGAAAGAATTTAGCGAAAATAATGCAACCATTCGATACACACATTCTTGGATTCTTTAAAATATATAATTAATTATTTTTTTCTTATTATTAATATAATTTTTTGTAATTATATTTTCCACCTAAATATTTGCGTTTTTGTTTAATTATTTTTTTCAATTATGTTTTTATTCGTGCAGTAAATTGATTATTAATTTAAGGAACATAATGAAAATATTTTAAAATGCAATTTTTTAATGATAATATTAACTATGCAATTTTTGAGGCTAATTAGTTTATGTAAATATTTGTTAAAATAAAGTGAATAAAACTCTATACCATTAGCAGCATCTTATATATTGTTTTCCAAATCTCTCTTAAAGGATTTCTTTAAACATGCTACCCACGTAATATTTGTAACAATGCTTTTAAGATGACATACAAATCTCATCAGGTGACTTTTCATCTATTTGCATTTTGCCATCATTGCATAATAAATGTACTGTTTGAGCTCTAGTTTACGAAGTAACTAAATCCCTGGGGAAAAAATCGTTAAATAGAAAAAAAAACTCATATTTCAATGTACTACTTTTTAAATTAATTCCAGGAAATAGTTCGCAAAATAGAAGTTCTTTTATAAAATGGAGGTCTAACTATTAATTTTAACTTGTGTGTGTGTTCTGATTATCTTTTGTAATTTAATTGTTATTTCTTTAAAAGCAATAAGTAAAAAAACGTTCTTTTTTTTTAAATATAACTATCTTTAATAGCAAAATATGCCATTTCATAAAACGTTTACCTCTGTTGCACAATGGAAAGACTCGGGAATACCAAGTTGTAGACCAACTTCCTTGCATTGGACATGTAATAGTTTTTTTTTCTGGGATGTTTTTAAAATCCCAACTGACTTATGAATCATTCCATTTATGGTCGACAAAACTCAAAGTATCCCCTTAACATATGGAAAATGTGGCATACCACAGTGTGAAGAGTTCAAAATAGCTCGCAGAATAAGTTGAATCATTGAGTTAAATGCAGTCTCTTCGGGGATAGTAGTGAAACCAAATTCTACGCTCTTTTTTTATTTGCATCCCAAGGGTATAATTTATAATGAAATTCTGTACGTATTTTCTTGTAAAAGAAAACATAGCATTCCTTTCTGGTATATTCGCTTAAAATAATTTTAGACGGAAAATATTCTTCTCAGCATCATTTATATTAAATCATTCGATAAGTTTTCCTTCTTTTGCTCTAAAAGTCATTAGTAAAAACATGCTTTTGATTCATATAAATAAATATTCTGCTATTTTACATTGAATTGTTAAACATATTTTTGAAATCATGCGCTGTAAAATAGCAATATAAAATTATCCAAACTGCTCACAGTTCTACATAAGCATTCGAAACAGTATTATTCTTCATAACTAAGCTTTAGTTTTGAAGAATACTTAATTCTTTACATGATTGTAAAAATTTATTATTCACATTTTTTTTATAATTTTGATGGTATATTATGTGAAGTGAGAAATTCTGAGTTAAATATTTTGAGGAAATGTTGGTCAAAATATTTAATTCTAAATTTTGGGTGGAGGAAACCTACTTCACATTGTTGTATATCGTAAATAAAATTAATTCATCTTTGCAATTTTTATTTTAAAATAGTGTCATAGTTTTATTGGAAAAAAAACAACAGAGAGTAGCTCTTTTTTGATGAACATTAAATTTACAAATAATGATTTATGAGCCAGCTTTTAAAATAATTATTTAGAAAATAAATTCGTTTATATAAGTATTTTTGTTAAATAACTGAAAATATTTAAAAATTAGTAATTTGTGTGTTTTACATTTGTTTATTGATAATTTGTTTTCAGGTTAACCCTGGAAGTAAAGCTTACCACCAAGGACTCTTAGAAGGGGATCTTCTTAAGATGGTCAATGGTTATTTTACGGATGGTCTTTCACAAATGGATGTACAGAACATAATCAAGGAAACTGGAACACACCTCACTTTAGAAGTAGAGAGGTAGTATTTTTTTTTCGATCTCATTTGTTATTAAGGATAAAATTCAGAAAAATAAATAAAATTATTTATAAAAATTTTCTGAAGAACTGTTAATTCCCTTTACTTACAAATGTTATCACAATTACAGGAATTTCAAATGCGAGGAGTTAAGAAAAAAAGCGAAAATATGAGTAAAATTCTTTTTTTTTTTTGCAAAATACTTTTTTAAAACAAGGTAGACTACTGTTTTATCATTTAAGGTACTTGCTTAGTCAAAAATAATCCTAAAATTAAAGGTAGATCTACTCGGGATCAAGTAATTGTACATTTCTAAATTTGTCTTTGAAGTGCTTAAACGTTAGTTCAGTAGAAATGAAGAGCTATGATTATTAGGGAATGTTTCCAACTGTCTATTTCTGTCAATTCAATAGAGGGAACGCAGTTTGACAAAGCGTCTAAGCCATGGGTCAAATGTCGTCGATTCAAATAAAAAGTCGGCTCCTAAAATTATTACAGCACATCAGCCTGGTGTATCTGAAGGCCTCCCTCTATTTTAAGAGGAACATTATCTTGATGTTCCTTGATGGATTCTTCTCTCAATCCTTTCTGCATAAATTTTACGGAAGAAATAATTTGCTTTCTTCGAATTCTATCAATATATTATGCCATTCAATACCATCATTCTTTTGACTAAAAAGATAATTTTTATGTCTAGTTACGATTACACTTAATTCAAGCTTTTTTTATGTCTTCTACATATATATTTCTAAGTAAATCTTATATGTACAGTTTGAATTTTAAAAAATCCTTTTTTTATGTTCTGCAATCCCCTTTATGCAATTAAGAATTGCATCACCTTTCTTTTTCATGGCTTCTAAATTTTATTAAATATCAAAATATTTTGAAATTAGTTTTTTTAGTAGTACTCTTTTAAAAAGAAATGGGCTTGATAGTCGAGTAATCATAGTCCCGAACTTATGTCCAGCGTTGTCCTGTCATGGATTCGAATCCTAATGCCGCTAAAGACCCGCTTTGTAGAGAGATTGATGCACGTTAAATCTGTCGAGGTTCAAAATCCTCCTGTGGCGTGGTGTAGAAGTTTGGAAGAGGCAGGTGCCAGCTCAGGTGTCGTTCTCGTCACTTGACTAAAGTCCGTCACCTATAGCCCTCGTGAAACCTCAGAATGTGACTTAAATTCAAATCAAATCTGAAAAAGTTTGCCCATTTCAAAATGTATCAAACATAATTTTTTCTGTATTGAATCGATAGTAAAGTGGTGTCGTCGCTTTATTATGATACTTATTACTTTATGAGATCTCCCACAACTTATATTTGAATATCATCCACTTAGGAAATAATTGTGTCTTTAAATTTATCTTAACCTAGAATAATTTGTCTTATTAAATAATTAGTAATTTGGATATTGCACGGTAACTTTTCCTAAAAGTTTTTAAGAAATGTTACTAATCAATTTATTGTATCGTGTAATAATTATGTTAGTATAAAAAATCGTTGTTTCGAAAATATCAAAGTAATATCTTTCGATTTAAAAGCTGATTTTAAAAATTAGTGTGATAGCAAAATGATAAACAGCAAATCTAATATAATTACAATTACAATGCCATTTGGATTACTGTTAAATAAGCAGAAGCATAAATTTACATGATCTGATAAATTTTGGAGAAAGATAGCTATATTTACTAACAAGAAAATATATTTTTTGATTAACTGTCAAGTATACAGGAAACAAAACAAAAATCCAATGATAATTATTTAATTTTTTTAAAAACACGTTATTGTTTTATTTTTTACTTTATTTATTTATTTTTTATGAAAAAGAAAAGTTAGCTAACGTCTCTTTAGGCAGTAAAATAATTTATAATATAATTTGATGATCAATATTATAATATAATTATACTACTGATATCCTTCCTTTTTCGATTTATAAAATTTTTCCAATAAGCAAAAGCATCATTACACCATAATTCATAAATAGTTTTAATTATAGTTGGATAATTATGTGTTGTTTTATCTATCTTTAAGTATAAACTCTATTTTTCTCTCACAGAAATCCAATTCAGCCAGACATAGAGAAAACGTACACTGCAAGAACGACAATAACGCTCAATGGTTCTCCAAACCACAGTAAGTAATACTAATTTTCTGTTGTTTTAATTGTTATAGAGCTAATAAATCTATTTCATAATAAACTTACAAAATCACAAAATGCATGAAATAATATGTAGCTCCTTTCGTAGCATCAATTTATTAATTTTACGTTCAAATTTGGATATTATCAAAATCTTGATCAAACCTTTTCAGATAAAATTAAAGATTAAATAAAATTTTAATAAATTAAATTTTAAACTTATAGAACAATTTTGAACACCTTTAAAACAAATAATTTTTGTTTGTTTCAATTTGTAGCCTCAGAAGAAAAATTTCAAATAATTTATTTGCCTGTGAAAAAGAATAAAAGCATATGTTTCACGTAATAAAGCAAACAAGTACAAAAGTGTTTTTTTTTTATAAACCGAAATTCACATAATTTACTTTAATATTGATTAACTACAGCGACCTTTGGTTAAGTTTTGAAAGCTAAGCAAATCACTTTTTCTTTTTATAGTTTTATTTTTGTATTTACTTGCAATAAGAAAGGCGCAGTAAAAATTTTAATCATTGCACAATATTTTATTCTATGAAAAGTTATATTTTGATATTTTAATCTAAAAAATTTAAAAAAAATCATTTTAAGATTCGGCGTCTTACTAAAGGGTGTTTTTTTAGAGGTATAGAACTTTAAATTGCAATAAAACAACGATGTATTATTCGATTGACATGAATTTTTTTTATTCGAAAGATAATCTTGTGGCATTACATTTTAAATATGATCAAGCAAGGCGTAGATTCGTCGAATGGGCTCAAAACGAGATTGCCATTATTCCCGATTTTCATACGCGAATTTTGTTTAGCGATGAAGCGCACTTCTGGTTGAATGGCTACGTCAACAAACAAAACTGCCGCATTTGGAGTGAAGCTAATCCACAAATGTATGTCGAAACACCGTTACATCCAGAAAAACTGACTGTTTGGTGCGCTTTATGGGCTGGTGGAATCCTTCTTCAAAAACGATGAAGGCCACAACGTTACAGTCAATGGTGATCGGTATAGAGCCATGATTACTAACTTTTTCATTCCTGAATTGAACAATCATGATGTCCAGGAGCTGTGGTTTCAACAAGACGGCGCAACATGTCACACAGCTCGTGCCACAATCGATTTATTGAAAGACACGTTTGGTGACCGCCTAATTTCACGTTTTGGACCTGTGAATTGGCCTCAAGATCTTGTGATTTAACACCGCTAGACTATTTTCTGTGGGGCTATGTAAAGTCATTGGTCTATGCGGATAAGCCACAAACGCTTGACCATTTGGAAGACAACATTCGCCGTGTTATTGCCGATATGCGGCCACAAATGTTGGAAAAAGTCATCGAAAATTGGACGTCCAGATTGGACTACATCCGAGCCAGCCGTGGCAGTCCTATGCCAGAAATCATATTTAAAATGTAATGCCACAAGGTTATCTTTCGAATAAAAAAAATTCATGTCAATCGAATAATACATCGTTGTTTTATTGCAATTTAAAGTTCTATACCTCTAAAAAAACACCCTTTACTAAATAACCGTTTACTGATAAGGTAATGCGTGGCAAGTGGCAAGTGGCATGTAACTTACGGAGTGCCTGCCCCGGAACGGGGCGTACCTCCTCATCAGAATTTTAGAATTAAGGGCCGAAATAGTGATTTTACTTAAAATTAATTTTTAAAAGATATAATAAAAATGGGCAGAACAATTCTGCTGGAACGGCGACAGAGTGAATCTGTCGGCCGAAGAAACAGTCGCACCACTTTCCTGCGATCTGATTGGCCGAGGCCGTTCGCTCGCAGAGAAATGGGCGTGGAAATGGAATTGGGTCGATCCGAAAATAAACGACCCGAGCAAAGGAGATCTTGAATTTAAATTCAAAGGATCTCATGCAAAAATAGGGGGGAGAAAACAAATTTTGAATAAAAATTTTAAGAACCAACTTGCACTCTTGCCGGGATAAAGGGGGTGGGGGTAGGACTAAAAGATAGAAAAATGAACATCGGTTTTAAGGAAAAATAATGACGCAATGAAGTCATATATGTGATACAATCATGAGTAATAATTGATAGATGTAGAAATGGAATGTCCAGTTCTCAAAAATATAAAAGGTAATGCGTGGGATATATTAATTGACCCCAACTGAAACAAATCATTTGTTAAGAAATGGGCTTAATGAGTTCTAGTAACGAGTTATGAGCATAAAAGACAGGAAATATATGTATTTCTCTTTCATCCTTAAGTGATAGACGAGATGAGAGTTCCTCTCAAAATGTGTATCCTTCTATTTTTTTTCTTGTGATGTTCTTCGGTTAAAGGCCTTCGACATCTCTGGCATATGTCCAGAGTCAAGTTCAGAGAAACGCAAACCTAACGGTAGACGTTAGGTGGAGGGATACACTTCTTTGATATTACTCATCCCCCTACAACTTTAAACTTCACGTTTCAGTTCAAAAATAGCGTATTAAATACATTAATGCAGTAATAGTAGGAGATTAAAGTCTTTATAACACATGTGGAGCTGGTACCTCAGATAGGATCGAAAGTTTCTTTCGAGAGACAACTTCACGCTGCTGTTACAAATGTCATTCAAAAAGATTTCGGGATTTAAGTAGATTAACGGGTGTATAGTTAAATCGCAACAATATGTCTCCCTATCAAGAATAATACATCTCCTCCTATTTTAGGCTAAATATGAAATTTTCCTTCGTTCCTGGAAAAAAACTCTTTTCCATAATTTTCATGTTTTTTTATGGTTTATTTCTAGTTTAGTTTTAGTTCTAGTTGTTAGTTCTAGTTTAAGTTAGTGTTAATATCGAATTTAGTTGTCAACTCTTATCTGGAATTAAATTTTTTTAGCTGAGAGAAAAGAGTACTTATGATTCAAGATTTGACAATACCAGTTTTAGAAAATAAATTTGCTTTTAATCCCAATTATGAATATTTCTTTTTAAACGTAAGAACTTTTCCTGTTCTGAAGATGATGGAAACACATTTTCTGGATTTTTCAGTTGTACTATTTTAAATTAATTACTCAAAAATGACCAGTGTGAGTTTTAATTAGCCTACACTACTTTATTACCATTTAGGCAAGTGAATGAGAAATATATTTATTTATTACGATATGTGTGTAACATTGATAACATTAAATTCAAAACCCCCATTGTTGAGTTATTTTTTTTATTACAATATTTCATCCCTCTAAAATACAAATCTTGCATACTTCTAGGTAAAGTTCACCGATTAGACATATTTTCCCAACGACTTATATACGAATATTTATACGAATTTTTGCTGCAAATGGATTTCATACTGTTGTTTTTCTGAAAAGCATTTAATCTGTTTTTATTTTGTATTGATTTTTAAATATCTAATTTCTCTTTTCTCTACATTTTCAAACCATAAACAATGAGGGGATTCTGCTTGTCGTTTAATGAATGTTTAAATCAACGATTAAAAGACACTTTGTAAATTCCGAATAAAATTATTGAAAGATATACTTTTTTGCATTATTTTAGAATTAATTAGATAGTTAGATTTTACATAATATAGTAAAGTTAAAATTATACATTGGGTTTTATTTTCATACGTTAAATTCGATGAATTTCAACGCATGAATTGGTATGCTCAAAGGAATCGTTATAAACTAATTCATTGTGGCTGGGAAAAATTAAATTTTCAAACAATGCATTTTTACAATGTTCTAGTTACAAAAAGAGAAAAAGAAAGAAATGCGTATTTGAACAAACTCGAATGGAAATTAAAGTAAAAAAAGAGTGTTTTTTTTTTTTTTTTGTGATTGTTCCTTAATAAATTCGGGTTGTGGAAAACACCCAAAAAATAACTACTCCTAAAAAATGTCTGAGTGACATTTTTGGATAGTTTGGGTTATTATTTTTAATATTAAAATATTACGTAAGAAACTGATACTTATAATTAAAAGTTTCATGATCATACAAATTTCATTCTCGCTTGCTTATTATTGCAAAAAATAAGTTTTAGTTGCGCTTTATCAGCTTTCTTTGTAATTAACCTATCCATTACTAACAGTGCTTCGTAATTATTTATGATATACATTATATTTTCTGCTCTCACGAAGAAAAAAAGACGCCTTAAACTATCTTGTTCTTAAAATCGGTATTCCATTTTTCGTATAGTGTCGAAAATAAAATACCGTATATTAAGTGAAGCTCTACTCCGTTAAACATATTCCATCTGTACTTCGACCAAGCAAACCGATGAGAAAAGAGTGGCAAATGACGAAAAAGAAAAAAAAGCCGAAAGAAAGCAGAGCATGTCTGCGTCTGTTCTCTTGGCTCTTACTGCTGTCATTACCGCAAAAAATCACGTGCTCCCTGATCCCGAAATACCACATTTCGCATCCCGAACAAAGATTTGGGAAGATGGGGAGTAAAAGGGACGTGGAGCAGAGAGCATCGGGAGACTGCTGCGCCTCGGCCGGAAGATGAAATCGCTTATTCGCAACGCTTTGTGCTTTTCTGGGAAACACATGGAGAAGGAGTTGAAAGGTTGATAATAATCTCTGCATGGCCCGACACCGATATGTGCGTACAATAGTTGTCTCCCACTAAAAAAAAGTTGTGACACTATTTATTCATCTGAAAGATTAATCAAGCTAATTTTAATTTTGTGAATGTTGCGTCGCCTATAGATATTATAAATGTTAAAATCAAATATCTTCAAAAACTTTAACATTCCTTTCGAAATTATATCTAATTTTGAAACTGTGAAAGTGAAAGTTTCTTTACCGGCGTGCAAATAACATTTATTACTAAGAAATGCTCTTAATTGACTAACAAAATTCGTTTTCCTAAAATTTTTACTCTGCTTTGAAATTTTTCCTCTTCATCATGCCTAAAAGTCGATCTAAATTTTACGTGGACACTCCCCTTGGGCGTGACCTACCATCTCAGCGTCACAGCATGTTCGTGAGTCAACCTGAAACGGATCATTATTCTAAACAAGATTTGTCGTCTGCTTCATCCTCAGCTACACTCCCCAGCACAGCAGGGTCAGTGGACCGGCTCACCGGGTTAGGCGAGAAGAAAAGTCATCGTTTTTTCACCTTGAAACCGAAGACCTCGTTTTCTCTACGGCCTTTCCTGTCTTCCACGTCCATATCTTCGCTCTCGCCTTCGAAGAAAAATCGCCACAAATCCATCGAGACGGCCAACTCTCGATGCGATTCGTACGTGCAGACGGACAAAGACGATCGCGCTTTTGACGAGGTCGGGGTTCAGACGCTGAACGCCTCCACGGTTGACGTACCGGTTCAGACCTGTTTCCGTGAGTGGGAAGAAGATGACAGCAGGTACAGTTATTACAGACGACCCTTTGCCAGTGGAACCTACAGACCTGGATACTATCGTTGGCCGTCTGCTGGAAATTCCCCGCATTCACCTCCCGTATCTGCGCTAAAATCAACCCAAACTGAGCCTGAAAACGCCACTGACGCTAAAAATTCTGTTGTTGCGCCTTTAGTCTCGTCTAAGCTCTTAAAATATGCTATACCCAATGACTCACTCGCCGCTTCACCCGAAAAGACGTTACCCACGTCAAGCACTCTAGAAAATATAAACATCGGAGTAACTGCAAAACCTCAAGAATCATCTGTTGTTTCTGTGCAGCCACCAACGGTGAAATATTTTTCTGCTAAAGAATTAAGTAGTTCTGTTGTTACTTCTCCGCCTACGGATACTTTAAATGCCAAGCCTCGCCCTGAAGTTCAACAATCGGATCTAGGAACTAGTACTGAAAACGTCGACTCAAAAGAATCGGTGCCAAAAAATTTGAATTCGGAGAATTCTTTAACACCAGTGCCCGAGGATATCACTAAAAAGCCGAAAGAATCCTCTGAAGTAAGTTCTGCAATTAAAATTATATCCCATTCTGATAATGTACTCCCATCTGCTTTAAAAGTCGAAAGAACAGATTCACCTGTTAGACATTCAGCCAAAATTAAGACAGTGCACTTTGATCTCTCTGATTCTGAATCACCTAAGTCTTCACCTAAAGTTGCGATTAAATCTCCAAAATCTAGAAATTTGGACAAAGATTTCGAAGCTTTACTCAGAGATTTGGACATTTTAACTGATGATCCCGAAGATTCGTCAGTAATTCCCATTGATAATAAACCGAGTATTTCTTTTAGTTCTTTTCCTGAACTGCCTCCAAAGCAAACTATTTTATCTTCAAAACTTAAATCTGCTTTTGATATCTTGCACCAAGATATTCTCCCACCTATTTTAGAACATTCAAATGAAACTAGCGAAATAGAACCTCAGAGACTTGAAATTATCAGCGAAACGATATTAGACCAATCTAAATCAAATAAGAGTGAATCGAAAAATAATGTATCCATTTTAAATTCAAAAACTGAAAGTGTCGAAAATTTACAAGAAGATAAATGTTCCTCGCCTTCGGTTAAAGAGGATATACATGAAAATAAACAGACTGAACTAAATTACGAAAACGATTCTGAGAAATCTACGTTACTCGCCGTGTTTACATCCTCTAAGCCCAACTTGGAAGAGGAAAATTTCAGTAACCGGGGAAATGTTTATGATAGCGTGATTAAAACCCATACGTCTGAAACTGTATCTTTGCCAATTTTGCCATCATTTTTTGAATCTTCTCCCAATTTTAACAAACCTGCTGTCGACCGAGACGCACTTGAAAGAAATACCCAAACTTTACCAGCAGAGTCAACGGTTTCTCCAAGTATTTGCGAAGGAAAAATGTTATCAAGATCAGGCTCACGTAGTAGTGTGAGAAGTAATTCAAGACTAGATTTCGAACCGACAAAATTCGATTCGTGCGAAAATCTTGAGCAGTTAGAAGAAGAAATAATTAAAAGTCTTTGCGAACCAGTTTACGACCATTTCAACGAAAATGAAAATTCCAAATCATTTTCTCCTACTCCTTTCGGACAGTCTCAAACTGTTAGTCCGGATGCTGCTCAAATAAGAAGTGCTATTCTTGATCGATTACTTAGTGGTGAAAGTAGCAATGCCATTATTTCCAGCTCTTCATGCAACGATTCATTCGATCGGAATAAATTCAATACTGTAAGTAGACAAAGCAAAAAATACACCGCGACTTTAACTAAACTCGAAAACCGTAATGATGAAATTCCATTAGAATCACCTGATCCCTCTCGTATGGATAACATTAACTCTCCTTTTGAAAACATTTCTGAAAATCGCGTCGAACCTGAATTTAACGAAAATTCGAACTCGGGAGGTTTTTCTCACTTAATATATCCTGTTAAAAATGTCATCGAGTTACCTAAAAACAATTCTGTATTTCTTTTTCCAGAAAATAATCCACACGTCTCTGGGGTCACAGAACATTCGACCATGGGTCCATCAACTATAGAACTAGCAAGTAAAACTATTTCTGATGGTAGATGCATTAATTCTCCTATGCAAATAACACCAGTTCAGCAAGAAATAAGCGAAAACAGCGCTGTTGCTGATAATTCAAGATCTAAAGCTTGCGATTTTACTAATTGTTTGCGCCCATCAGAACTTCAAAATAGTCCATTTCTCAATAAAATAAGTTCTAGTTCTATGGTAAATAGGGCATCACCTGAAAAGTCCTATACGCAACCTAGTGTTCCTAAGACTATTGTCAATTCTGAAAATAGCGAAGCAAATGTTCCTAAATCTAACGGTCAATGCGACTATGCCAATTGCTTAAAACCATCCCAGGTTCAGAACAGCTTGTTCACTGCCGAGCTTTCGGAATTAACTGCCGGTAAATCTTCAAGCTATGGCAATGATTCATTGCGTACTAACAGCCCACTAACAGCGCGTACTAACAGTCCTGTATCGCGAATAGCTAGTACTTCACCCATAGTAACCAGAACTGATAGCACTGAGAAAAATATTTTGAAAGAAGAAGAATCGACTCCAGAAATATCTCATAAATCAGAGGTAACTATAATACTGAAACCACCAGAAGTAAATAAACTTTCCCTTTCCCCAGTCGAAAGCATTCAAAACAAAGAAGAAATTTGTGATAATGGTGTAATAGAGTTGCCACCCGTTTTTTCGATAAGAAAAGAACCGCCTGTGAAATATGTGGAACAGCAAAATAATTTTCCGGAAATTGAATCATCAACTTATCCGGCAAATATGACAGCTCAGTCAACAACAAATGAATGTTCTCAAGTTCCTCCTCCACCACCACCTCCACCCTTACCTATGACGAAACTAAACATGTTGGACAAACATCTTAATACCAATGGAAGCTCTATGGAATCTATTATTCGAAGTGCCCAGTCAAATTTGAATAAGACAGAGCCTCCAAGTGAACCCAAATGTACCACTCCTAAGACACCAGTCATGATTGAACTCGAAAAACATTTAACTCATAGAAGAAGGAATTCCGAAGGACAAGCTCAAGAAATCCGTGATCGAAACGAAGGCGTTATGTCTAAAGTGGCATTTTGGTCAAATCCGGGTAAGATAGATAATTATGTATATTCTTAGATAAATATTATGTATAACTTTTTTTACAAAACTACTTTTTAAAGATTAATTTTAATTTAAAGGAATTTAACATGCTAAATGTTTCTTTTTATTGCTTACAAAAAATAATTTTATACTTGTTCAATATTCTGCTGCTTGCTATTTTGGTTGCTCTATTTCTCTGATGCAAATTTCATCCAGTGCTTTACTTATAACTTCTTTCTGAAACTTTTTCATATAATAATTTCTTATAGGTTTTGGATTAAAATGTATTTTGTTTTATTTTTTTAAAGACATTTCTATGAAAAACACAGCGTTTAAAAATGTGTGTGTGATATAATGGTGAAGATTAATTAGTTTAAGTGGACCGTTTAATTGTGTGAAATGTAATTTGTATAAAAAAACTTAAATTTTAATCAACCGTACTTTTATATGAGCTTTCACATTCATAAGATTTATATTGTACTTTAAGTAGATTTTCTTGTTAAATGAAAATATTTATTTATTTATTTAACATTATTTAATCTAATATGTTTAAAATGTTTATAACTGATTTTTTACAATCATACTGTTTTCACCTTTAAGTTATTAAAAATCCCCCAAATATGTTTTCTAAAAGTTTATTATTACTTGTATCACATTTATATTACTGCATGAGAAAAATTCTTCCACCCTTAGAAAATCTAATTTGCATAGTAAGTATAATCAAAATATTTTATGAAAACTTAAAATTAAGATAAAATACATTTTTGTAAATACACAGTGAAAAAATGATAATTTTCCGTTTTTCAATAAAAGAATTTTAAAATTTTAAATTGCTACATTTTTTAAAAATTAAAATTCGCATAATTAAATGTAATTTGTGTAATCTTTAACATCCTTTTACATTCATAATTTGAAAGTATTTTGATCGTAAATATAGCAATTATTCTTAAAACTTGAAAATTATAATCTTTTTTAACTTTCTGCCGCGATAAACCTCAATTTTGAGTCTTTTGATATGTTTCAATAAAACGAATATAGATGACATTAGTATTTCTCTTTTAGGGGACTTGGTACCCTTTGAGCTACTTTCTTTCTTCATGTATTTAAAAATTATATTTTAACATTTTATATAGTGTTTCGATTCCAGAAGATGATACGAGATGAAATTTTTCACATATTATTCACACAATTTACAAAATTTAAATTTTTTGAAGAAAATTAGGAAAATTTTAAAATCCTACTCCTTCTGTAATTATTAATTTTTAACCTGAAATTTTTTTGTAATATTCTTATGGATCTTAAACAACTTTAGGAATCGATTTTACAATAACTTAATTCGTTTTTGAGAGAAAAAAATAAAATGTTGATATACATCCTAAAAATCAACGAAAAAGCCAATATCTTACATTTTAATTATTTTTTAAAAAAGTATTCAGTTTACAGCAAAATGAATTCCTGATTTTATTTCATGCTTTATATACAACACACAGCAAAAAAAATGGAAATCATTGGTAAATAGTTGTGGAAGGAGTAGCATTTTGAATGCACTAATGTTTCGAAAAACACAGAGAAAAACCACTTTAAAGTTTATAATTCTGAAAAAAATTATAATAAGCTTAAATAAACTTAAAATACAACTTTAAGATATTAGTTATGTATTTTTCTTGAAAATAATTGCATTTTCGTATTTTTTCAACCCATACATTTTTATAAATCATCAATTTTAAGAAGGTATTAATTTGCACACACAAGAAAATTCAAGAAAAATGTTAAAAAAAATAATTCTGTCATGATAGAAAGTTTAGTTTTTTTTTCACATAATATTGAAGTCTTACATTTGTGTGAAAAACATATCAGGAATAAGAACTGAAATTATGAAATTATTAATATAAAATGCCTTAATTCAAATATTTTACATGCACACATTTCACAAAGAAGAAAAATTACATTATTGTGTTGCCTCGAAAATATTCTGCTTTATATATTACACATTCTTTTTTTATAGTTATGATTTCTCTTTATAAAATAGATTTTTTTTATCGTAACGCTTTTTTTAGCTTTTTTTTTTTAAAAAGAGGGCGTGACCGAATTGCCTAATTTGTTTTCAAATGAAGTTTTCTTCAACTTCTAACTTTCCGACTTGCACAAATGATATATCAATCGAAAGATAATAATGCAAAGAATAATATTAAATACAAATAAAAAAAATGATAGGTCGGTCATTTTTGGGTTACCAAGTCCTCTTAAATATTGTAAAAATAATGTGATATACTTTTGTGATAGAGATTATAATACTAAAAAAATAAAATAATGTCGAATAAGTTGTTGATTTTGTCAAAATTGGCTGCAAAATGGATAATTTTTAAGTAAGTTTTATATTTTTATACTTTGAGCAAAATTTAAAATGACGTAAAATTCGAACTAATCGTAATTTATTCATATTCGTAGTATTCGCGTAAAAACATACTTATGAGTCATTTATTACTATAACAGTAAGCTGACAGTAACAAAATTATTTGTTATTTTTTCGTAATAAAATTTACAGATTTCTTGCAAAATATTTATAGTTTAGTAATGAAAATTTTGTTAGTCCAATATAATTCTATGTACTCAATGTTGAGATTTATTTGCAATGTATTTTAAAAAAATATTAGCTAAAAAGTATTTTCAAAATTCTATTAATTTTTTGGTTCTTTATTATTTTATCAAATTAATTTTGTTTTGTGAAGTCCTTTGTTTCTAGTATATATTAAACATGTTGCTGTTTCATGAAAACTTTATCGTGCAATCTATATTAAGATGTTTTTTTCCTAACTTTCGATGAAAATTTTTTAATCAACACTTTGATAAATCAATTGTAAATTTTCAAGGGCATTAGATTTGCAAATGACAGATATCAGAAGGGGTTTTATTCAATGTAGCCCCCCCTCTCTCTCTTTCCGTTTCTTTTAGAAAAGTGTAAAAAAAAAAAAAAAATGTTATGCCTTGCAAAGAAAAACTTGAAATTTACTACTGACAAAAAATGAGTTTTTTTATTCTTCCTTTGTTTTTCTCCTTTTGAAGCAATCAAAAAGAAAGAAAAAAAATCCATGCACTTATTAAAGATATAGAATTCAATTAGTCATTTAATTCTAATTAGTTTCAGTTCTAAAAAAATTACAAAATATCCTAATAAATAATCAAATGTTAAAGAGTTTATTTGTAATTATTATATTTTTTATATATAGTATAGATAATGACTGTATACGGATTTTTGAATATATTAACTGCATACAAAAGTATTAATCGTACAATTTTAAAAATGTATATATATTTTAATTAAATTAATTAAAGTTGGATTTCAAATTAATTTTAGTACTACAAAAATTATACTTGTAAATAACAGAATTTTTCGGCATAAAAAAGAGAAATGAACATAGTCACAATAAGACTTATCCAAAAAGTACAAAAAAGTTTAAAATGTTTTAAATGTAATATGTTTTACACAGTAAAAAAAATCATCATCTGTTTGTCAATAATACCAGCAAATTTATTTCTCAAAATTCCCCAAAGAAAAAGAGAAAGTAATACAAGTAAAGAAAGCAACCATTATTCAAGCCACGATTTTATTCTACATCGTCAATTTGACCTTGAAATCTTGAAACTCGTTTGATTGATTTTTTTCCATGTTCATAAGATTATGAATTCTTCCTTTTTACACAAATTTATTTTCGAATAAAAAATACTAATTTTTATACCAATTACTGAATAAAGAATTATTTCATATTGTTAATATTAACAATATTATCCATTCCATGTTCAAGGTTTCCTGTTTTGCATTTAAATTTCAAGAATTTGATAATTCTGTTGTAAAACATAGAGTAATGTGAAAAAAAATCAACTATATTAGCAAACTCAAAATACCTTTTACTTGAACCATTATTATTATTGATCAAGCATTGTGCTTATGTTTAATTTTGCCTTAATTAAGAAAAGAGATTCGTGTGAGTGTAAGCAATCAACCTATAGTTGCATCATAAAAAATAAATTGCCAGGTTAGCACAACAATCTTATTCGAAATACACTACTTTCGAGAAAAGCCACACCTGAACTCAGCCTTCAATGACAGCTTACTCTTAATTGAATGGGAGGACCCCTCCCTATTAAGCAACCTAAATGCTTAGTAGCACAGCTTTTTATAAAAAGATTTAAGCCAGGCAGCCTTAAATAGAATTCCTGAAGTTCCAAAAGGTCTGTCACTAGCTTGAGTTTGGGGCAACTAGTCAAAGGAAGCAGCGGTCGTTCAACGTTCCCCAAAAATAGCCTCTGTGGTATCCGCTGGAACAGTTCACCGGTGGTTTTTCTGCTGACGATGTTGTTTGACTCACAACTGACAGTGACAAAAATATAGAATACGCCTTTTTTTCATCCCTGGAACTTTTGTTCTTTTCTTTATTTTATATGTGTGTGGAATAAAAATATGTACAATTCGTCTCGGCCGTGCACCAATTGCTGTTATTTTAGAACTGGTTTTATCTTTGAACATATTTATTTTTTCAAAACAGCTATCTCGAATTATTACATTTTTTTAAAGAAAATGAGGGTGTTTTTGTTGTTGTTGTGTTTCTGGTCTTTTAAACGTTTCCTTTCATTTAAACATGTCCTATCGACAGCATTCTGTTTCGATTATTTATTTAATTGTATCGTTAATTTTAAAAATTGTTTCATAATATTCCGTCAAGGAATCATTTTTATTTAAAAAAAAAATGTCACATTTTTAGCGCACGACTCTAAAAAAACTATTTAAATATTTTCTTTATTAAAATTTCCAGAGTATACAAAAACTTTTTTTTACTTTTTCTTTGTCATCAAAATAAAAAAAATCTAATATAAATAAATAGCATTTATAAATATACATATATAGGGTACCCCAAAATTCACGCAAGAAGTAATTTCCGTAAAAATCCCGCGTTTATAATTAAAAATTGTAAAAAATTTTATTGATTCATAAAGTATACTATATAGGGTTATAGAATGGGTTATAATATATATATATAATATAGCACATCGATTTTGCTGACCCAATATCCATTCTTCAGTTGAAATTTTCCTAGGCCATTTCGTGGTCGAATTTCGTTGATACAGGGCTCCATTTTCGTAGGCTTGTTGACATGGGCCTTACTCTTCAAAAATTTCTAAGATAAAAATCCCAAATGTAAAATTGCACAACCAATAGGCGACAAATTCTGATCACCAAAATTGGAAATTACATGACCAGTACGTTTTAAAATATTATTCGACAATGGGAACGAATTGTTCTTTCGTATAGCAAACCATTTTTAATTATCCTGAATTGTCAGCTGTCATGTGGTTCTCTTTCTTCTTCTTCTTTGGCAATACTTTATCACGCAAATAAACTCAAAACTTGCTGGAATTTCGGGACACCTTTATAAAAGTAATAAAATAACATTTTCTACGGCGCAATTTGCACTTTCATTTTTTAAAGATCTCTCTCTCTCTACCACCATTATACGACTAAGTATTTATTAGTTATTTTAGTACTTATAGTCTGACCACACCTATTAGCTATCAACAACTTTTCAAACTTCTGCGTCTTGCCAATGTAAGAACTATCAACTTTGAAAGATTTAACGCGCATAACCTCCTCTACATGGCGGGTCTTTGTTGACACTGAGACTCGAGCCCACGGAACAATACCGGTAACGAATTCATGTTTATGGTCACTCAACTACCGCTGCCATGTAAATGTTAAGAATATGCCATAGTTTTCCTTAGAAAAGAATTACGTGTGTATATAGGCAAAAACGCAAAAACAAGTTAATAAAATGTAACTTCATATTTTACCTGTGTTACTTCTGTGTTATGATTTGTATTTGAAAAGAGCTTATAAGATTTTATCAGTCGTCAGTGCGAGAAAAATGTTTTTAAGCTTCTTGTTAAAATATCTGAATATCCTTTTTTTTTCTTTCTTTTTCGTATAAAAGAACGTAATTAATTACGTCTCACTATAATTCTTTATGATTTCTTAAATTTTTTATGTTAATTATCAACAAAGTATCGTTTCATTAATATCTTCAACTGTCAGGAATAATAAATACACTGGTCAGCATTTATGTAATGAAAAGGTAAACGCTCTTGTCAAATTTTTCCAGGAGTTTAGCTATTTTATAAATAAGGTTTCCTCACACAAAAATAGATTAACAATTTTTCTGCCAGGCTCTGTCAGAACTGTTTTTAGGGATGACAGCACTGGCGTAACCCCCTATCAAAATGAATGGGCCCCCTATCAAAACTCCTTCGGGGCCTTTTTTTAAAAATGTAAGCCCTGTTAATGGTACTGTAGTTACACACGTGGGAGCACCGTATCATTGAAACTGCTGATACAGCGGTAGCTACGCCTTTTAGATGACAGATTTTTTTCCCCTAACATTATTGTTTCTCGTCATTTTAGGGGCACAATAAAACGAAGTTTCTTCCCCGTCCCCCCCTAGAAAATTAAAAGAAAAAAGATTAACATGTGAATGCAGGACATTTCAGTGTCCTGCTTTCACATGCTGCTGGAGTTGTTGTTTTTTTTAAAATTTGTAAAATAATTTCATTTATATTTTCTGGAATTTCTAAATGTATTGCGAGTTATAAAAATTGGAATTTTCTAAATTATTTTATTAAAATATTAAAATTGTTTGTAGAATTTTTTTGTGTAGTTAGTTGTTAATTAAAAGAAAAGTTATATCGAAATAAGATAGTAATTCGAAATTAAGACACGAAATGTATTCCTTAGTGTTACGTTTGATATTACTTTAGTCACTGATATCATTATTTTTGAAAACATTTATCTTAAGAAAGGCTTTTCTTTCATTTATTAATTATGAGCTTCATGTAATAATTGAATAGAAATGTGCATCGCGATTCGTTTTCGAAGTTTCTTCAATTTACTATTGTTGTGTAGTTTTTATTGCTCATTGCTTTATTCTCATTGACCAAAGTTGTTGTTCTAATGCTGTGTGTTTTTAATTAACTATATAATCTGTTTTCGAACACAACTGAATTTACTGGTATACCGTCGTTATTTATTGTAAAGAACCGCCAGGCAAAAAAGCTTCAAAAGTAAATAATTGGAAAAATTTACAATCTACTCTTCAAAATTAATTATGAATCAGAAAATTAATTATGAATCAGATTTAAAAATTGTAATGTTTTGTTTTATATTATCTAACAAAGTATTTTGTATTGGCTCTCATACCTTTTCATTTACTTTAAAACATCAATTTTTTTCATTAAATCATCCACAATCCTGCAGGAAATTTTGGTTTGGAAAATTATAAGCTAAAATTTTTATATTTGCTATCTTATTTCATTTAGTGTATGTAACAAATGCGGACCTATCTTAATTCTAGTTATTGTTTCATCCTTCACAAATGCTTGTCATACAATTCATCTTAGTACAATCAATTTAATTAAACTTCTTTGATCATCAAATGAAATATATTTTCATTTTGATTCTTGTTATTTATGCTACTAGTATTAAAAATTCCACAACTAACCGCAACATTAAAAAAAAAATTTCTTTGTTAAAAAAATTACTTTAGCCTCTAAGAGGAACTTAAAAAAAAACTTAAATTTCGTAAAAGAGCATATATATCGCATTATTCTGAATATGTTGACAGGAAAAATTATTTAGTGAAAATATCGACGCCGCATTGACGTGTAGTTACTCTATTCGTAATCCTGAATTATCTTTAAACTGGTTTGAGGCTTGTTTTTTTCAACAAAAAAAGATTAATTTTTTGCTAGTGTTTATGGGCTTATTTTAATTACATATGGTTAAAAAGGTAAATCGAGTATAAACGAAACTTTTTTAATAGCAGCGGAAAGGTTTGTGTAATTTTACCAAAGCAACCATGATAGGTTATTCAAAGTTTAAAAAACCACATTTGGGTTTTTTTTTCTGCACTAGTTCATTTACTTAGTCGCTAACTAAATAAGTAGTCACAAAGTAACTATTGAAGTTGCACAGTGGATAATTAAATTTTAAACGGATGAAAATGTCAGCTTTATTTAAATTTGGCATAGATTGAATGCTCAGTTCAGTAAATTCCTTCTTGGAGTTTCAAGTATGCAAACGTCGTAAGGTGTTTAAAAATGGCCATGGTTCGTTAACAATTTGACCTTATTTTTGATGACTGACGAATTACAGTTAATAAAATTTGGACAAAATGAGAATAATTAATGGAAGTATGCATTGTGTTATTCGGAATAATTTGCACTGTTTTAAATCATTGTAAGGTGGTCGCCTCATATTGTGAATGCAAAACAAGAGGTGGAAAAAATAGAAAACTCTCAGACATTTGAATTGCTGTAAAGCAGAAGATACTCATTCTCGAGATGAATTTTAATTTTTCACAAAAGTTGCGTGTATCATTACAACCCTAAAACAAAAGGATCCACATGGAAAGGAACCCCAAAAAAATCAAACTGCATCACTAACGGCAAAAACGCGATTATATGTCAGAAAAGTTTTCGCTACAGTTTCTTAGGATTCACAGGTAATTGTAGTCACCGAGTTTCGTCTCGATTGGTACGCAATTAATGAAGTATATTTCTTCAAACTTTTGAAAAAAGTTAAAGCTGCATATCGTTCCGAAAGATGTTCCATTGCTATCTGAAATTTTCATCTTCTCTAAAACTACGCAAGACCTCATGCAGCTGCCGTAGCCTAAAAAAAAAAATTAAAGAAACTTCACTCACACTCAAATATCTTTCATAGTTTAGAATCGGCACTTTCGGACTCTCGTTTGTTTAGACACCTCAAAGAAGCGTTAAGAGGTGAAAGATTTTCATTGAAGTAAGTAGAAGAATTTTTGTGCCTTCTTCATATTGTCTTCATACACGTTGGAATTTTTTTTTATCTTACAAGAATAAAAAAAAAATTCGTAATGCATTGGAAGAAATGTGTTGATCTTAAAGAGAAGATTATATAAAAAAATATAATTGCTTAAGTTTTGTTAAGTAATATTTAAAATAAATAATTCATATTTTTTAAAACGTCTCGTTTATATATTTGATCAATACACAGTTTTTATGTTGTTATCCTAAAATGCAAATTTTCATGTTTTTGTAAATTGTGGTGACAACAGAAGTTTTGGTCGAAGATTTATGAGATGCTATTCGATTTTCCTCTGTATCTTGTTCACATTCAATCATATGAGAATCCACTGAATACAGAACTCAATCACTTGATATCTTCCCTTTCAAAATGTCGAGTAAGGTGATGTAAGGATACGCCATACTGTTCATTAAGAAAAAGAAAACTATCATTATCTACATGTCTAAAAAATTTAACATGAGGGAAAAAAATCCATGTTTCTTACCTTTCACAAAATTATTGCTATAAGTATAATTTTTGAAACCATGTTTTTTTTTATTTATTCTATTAATGGAACTAAAGCATGCGTTTTGGATATTTTTAAATTGCAATTCGTTTAAAAAGCTATTTTAAGGCAATGCGATTCCTCAATAAAAAGTACTTCTTGTCTTGTCTTCTGTTCTTGTCTTTGGTAGTCTAGATGCCCTGCCAGGGGCATAGCTACCGCCGTATCAGCCGTATCAATGTTACGGGACCCCAACATGTGTAACTACAGTCCCACTAACAGGGCTCTCTTATCTAAAAAAGGGGCCCCGAAAGAATTTTGATACAGGCCCCCCTCAATGCTAGCTACGCCAGTGTGCCCTGCATAACTGTAAACGCCGCCTTTTTTTAAACGGATATCAGTGCTACATAAATCTCTTTGTTTTTTCTAACCTACAGCAATGCACCTTATTATATATTCCAGATATAGAAACGAAGTCTATTAGACATAATCGTGATCCTAAGCATGTAACTCATTCTTATAATTTGTAACACATTCATTTGCCTCCAAAAATATTTTCTTCGGTAATGAAGCCAGTCATATGCATCACTTCTATTTTTAAATTTTTTCCGTATTCTTTACATCAGGGCTGTCATTTTTTACAGAACATTTTTGTGGCCGGGGCAATGAATCGGCACACAATAATATATAACCTTTGGGAAAAGCAACCGAAAAGTGAAAATTTAGCGCACTTCCTGACCCGATGTGCAATATGAACAAATTAAGTTTAGTTGATACTGCACCGTATATATATCAAAAATAAGCAGGGAAAAAAATCAAATTTTAGAACAGAACTTGAAACAAGATTTACAGATTTTAATTCTTTGGAAGACAAATTTTGTTTTTCTTCGATTTTCTCAATAAATAGTGACTCAGTATCCAATCATGTGCAAATGGAGGTGATCGAGATTCAGTGCGACTCAAATTCGAAGTCAAAATTCATTGAAGTGGGTGTGCTTGAATTTTGCAAATGTTTTACAGCCACGTTTAAAAATATTCGAAAATTCGCATATGAAATTATTTCGATGTTTGAAAATATTTACGGTGCGAGTAGTTATTTTCAGTTATGGAAGGAAATAAGTCTCCTGGTTAGAAATAGTATTAATGATGCTCAGCTTGGGTCAGTTTTGAAAGTAATCACTGCGAACAAAATTTCTCCCGAAATAGGAAATATAGTAGCAGAGAATATATGTCAAATGCCAGAATGCAAACATTAAATTTATGTTGTTCTTTTACATATGTTTATTATAATGTATTATTTGAAATAAGCTACGTTTCTATAAATATTGATTTTTTTGCGGCCCACCTAAAGTTAAACCTTGTTTGTGAGGCCCAACTTAGCCTTTGAGTTTGACACCCTTGCTGAACATTGTTAAATTTTTAAAAATTTTAATGTGCATTATTTATTGTATTCTAGCTTCAACACAGTCTATCATTTATCCATATTTTTAATTTGATTTTTAAAATTTTTCTTAAAAGCATATGTTTTTATGCACACACATGCCAAAAGTTTATTAAATTACTCTTTTTTTCTACCCATTTTTAAAAATAAGCTTGTGTATTTGTAACTTCTTTAACACATTAGTATAATGCATACTTCTTATAGGTTTTATTGGCATATTTAACAAGTCCTTTAAATGCTTGTTGTATTCTTTTTCTTTAAAAAAATTTACAATAAATATCGATGAAAAGAATGTATTTGTATGAACAGCAGTGGGCGTAGAAGTTAATATTTTTTCGATCCCTCGTCGACTTCTTTTCCCAACATGGAAGTAAAAATTCACAGCTGTAGTTTCTTTTAAATTTTATTCATTGTCAATAAAATTAAATGGCCATTATAAACGACTTAAATAAGTTTTTTTTTTCAGAAAAGAAAAAGCAATATTTTTAAAGTTAATAAGCTTACCACTACTGTTTGTACTGTTTTAAATGCATCGCGATACAAATAAATACCGAGAGTTTTGAACTCTCAGAATTCCTTTACCGTAGTAGAGGCGACCTAACCTCCACACACACACAATGATTCTTAATTCTCTTTTAAGTGGATAGATTCACGATTAGTTTTTAAGAATATGTCATATTTGGGTGGAGGTTTTCAATAGTTTGAATTTACAATAAAAAGTGTGAGGTAAAAGTTAAATTGATTGTTAGCTTCTCCCTTAGAAGCAACAAAAGTTGTCAAATAAACTGTAGAATTTATGTGCTCTCATTATATTTATCTGAACAAAATTCTGTTATGACAGTATGAAATCGATTTAAGAATAATATGGGAGGAAATTAATTATTTTGAAATTTTTTTTCATTTGCAAAATTTCATAAAATTTAATCATGGGCCACTGATGAACTTGAATTGCTGTTGAAAATTTTGGTAACTGCATTTCACATTTTAAGAGAACTAAATACTCTTATAAATACTTTTCTTTCAAAGTTAAAAATCAATGACTGCTTGAAAATTCAAATCAAAGAATCTACCTTTGGAACCGACATTTTTTAAAACAAATCAATTTTTCGTATGAACTGTGATTGTAACGGAAATTGTTTACATTTCAATAGTTTTGCTTTTGGTTTATTTGAAGCGGGTTAAGCTTTCATCTTGAATTCGTATAGTTTTCTCTTTTAGATTTTGTTAAAGTTTCGTTTTGCTTTATACCGTATTTTGTTTCATTTTTTAAAATCTAAATAGAAAATCTGTTATTTATGTTGATAAAATGTATAATTAGTTTTTAAAATACTTAATGATTGAACAATCATTTCTTTTTTTCTTTCAAATCCTATAATAATCACTATGAAAACATGGGTTATCAAACTCTTGTATGTTAACGTAACTCCCATATAAAAGAAAATGCGAAATAGCTCGATAATTGCAATGCCGATAAGTATACCGTATGGCTTTAAAGTTAATTTTTTTTTCAGTGAAACGAACTGAGAGCAATGAAGAAAATTATTTTGTGAATCAAACCTCACCGAATGCAACAATAAATCGGGTAAGCATTATTCATATTTGTAGAAGGATTCAGCCATTAACATTAAAATTTAAGTGTAATTAAGCTAAGTTAATTCTTCAAAATTATTTATTTCCATTAGTTATAAAAAGTGATTACAAATTTGAAATAAATATTCATCAGTTATAGGTTTTTGAAAACAACATGGTGTGCATAGTGTATAATTTTTTGTGATAAGAACTCTTTTATTTTCTATTTAAATAATAATTTTCACATGTGAATGTTTAAATATGTTGGCAAGGATATTTTTTTAATATTATTTGACATGATAACATAGTATCAGAAAGATCAATAGTCTTAATTGAAAAATGTTGCATATTAGTATAAAATTTTTTAAATGTATGTACTGAATATCACTTATGATAAATGATAAATCAATTTATACTAATAGTGCAATGGAAGCAATGGCTTTTCTTCAGAACCAAAAGAACGGAGCTCATCGTTACCCAATGGCAAAAGTGACATTAATTTCAATGGAAAAGAACCTACATTTTCATCAAAAACAATTGTTACAGGTAAAAGGATTTTTATATATTTTTATCTATTAATAACACAAAATAATCAATCAATATTTATTTTTTATTCCCATGTCAAATTTTTATTACCAAGTATATATGTAACTTTAATACAAATTTTTTATTTAAATTTCATTACATGGAAAACTTTATGTTAAAGGTGCTAGATTGATTCTCCTTTTATGTTTATGTGTGCTAAAAAATCAGGGGTTTTAGTGGACAAGTTAAAAACTAGGTTTTAATTTATATTTTGTTGTATTTACATTTGTAAAAAAAACACACACTGTTTACAGTCAGGAAAAAATAAATATTTTATCATATATATGCTAAATGACTTCGAAAATGGGAATCTTTGTGTGTGGGGATTTATATTTATTGTGTAAAATATTTTAGTTAAAATCTAAAAAATATCTTGAATTAATCTATTAAAAAATAGTAATAAATATACTACTTTTATATGTGTCACTGAAATATTATTCAAATGGTTAATGTGCAAAATGACCCTATTTAATTATTTGAAGCATTGTTTTTCACATTTTTATTTTTTATTTCATTTTTTTAAAAATCTCTCCTTTTTATTTTTCTTTAGATGAACCTCCTCCACCTGGTGCCTTTTTGTTGGACAAAAAAGTAACTGTTGATGGAGATAAAGTTCATACAGATAAGTATTATGCCATTCCAGTGAAAGAAATGCTGAAGGAAACTACAACTACCACAAAATTCATCCCAGCACCTCCAAAATATGAAGGCATTGGACCAACTGAGGATGGAGTACCTATTGGCCTTCGAAATGTAAGATTAGATGTTCTGTCTTTTAAAAAAGTACAATAATTTGAAATGGAAATTAATAGTGCTATCAAAGAAAATATGGACTTTTAATTAATTAATAAAACAATATTTAAATAATATGAAATATTTGTATAATATTTCTTTTATTTCATCTATTACTTTATTTTTCCTTTTTATAAAAATCTGTACTTTTGCAATAATTAAATTATGTAAGTATCTATAATCCATAATGATTAGTTAATTATTTTCATAATTAGTAACTTTTTCTGGTGTTTATCTGTATGATTTTTTTTAGAGTGTGAAGAAGGAAAACATGCACAATTGGTATAAAACTATGTTTAAATCTCTTCATAAAGTGGATTCATCTCTCGGTAATATATTTATTCATTTCTTATTGCATTTTCTGATTATATAAAATGTGTTACTTTGGTATTATTATTTTCATTCTCTCTCTCTCTCTCTTTATTTAAAAACTAATTTTTTAGGTAATCAGTTTTTATATATTTGTATCATATCTTTTAGATGGAAAAGAGTATATAGCTGGATACAGCTCTGAGCCAGAAACCAGCCGAAAAGGTTACTGTTTTACATATTTGATTAGTACAATATACATCAAAAGCTTTTTAGGTATCTCATAGCTACTCAATGCTTCTTGAAGTTTCTTTAAAAAATTTCATCTTTTATTTTAGATAAGACCATGTATAAGAAATCTGCCACTCTTGATAATCGTTCTGGAAATAACATGGCAAAAACTACAGAGAATTTGTAAGTTTTTAATTCAATTTATTTTTTTGCATATTTATACTTATTGACCACTACTTGAATAAATCTGCATAATAATAAATGATTTGGCAAGCTTTATATAAAACTATTTTATTTAATTTTATGAAAAACTGTTTTGTATCTTTTAAAAAGACATTGATTACTATAAAATCTTAAAGTTTTATTTATAATTATAAATAATATATGATTAATAATACATTGTTTTTCTCCAAATTTTACAATATGTATTAAAATCAATAATTTTTAAAAAGCTTTTCATATTTTACAATGAAGATTTTTTTTAATAATATTTTTGTTTTATTTTGTCATGAAAAGATACAAGCAAAATTACCCACCTTCAGCCAAGTCTTCCATTGAAGTGTACAAGGTTCGACCTCGTCTTATAGAAGATTATGAACCTGGAAATTCTTCTGTGACAGATGATGAAATTTCTTATGTAAGCTTATATACAAATAATGAAATAAGTTTTGTAAAATACAATGCCTATAATAAAGTCCAAAGAAACTACCGTATTTTCCTGTATATAATCCACGGATTATGTGTTAAAAAAGCTTCAAATTTCGTTGTGCGTATTATACGCCGCCACGGATTATCTGAGATAAAACATTCTCCATCAGAAAAGCTAACAATAAAGTTTTGAAAGAAATGCTGTTTATGTTTTATATAATAAATAATAGATGGCGCTTTCATGACTCGGATGACATATATCAGCCATAACTAGTTTTTGTCCGATTACATTCAAAAACAAATTCGATTCCTTGGAAGGAAAAAACAGTTTTGAGTCGTTGGCGCCATTTCCAATTTTCTCTTGACTAGAGCTATTGTCCTTTGAAAGTTTTCATCATGTTGAAGCAAAAGCATTAAGTTACACTGCAAACTTCAAGTTGGAAGTTAAAGAGAAGGCTACTGAAGTCGGGAAGCTGCAAAGTTTTTCAACGTTGAGGAATTGAATATTCGTTTGTGGAGAAAAAACAAGACCAACTTCGAAAATTGTGATCGACGTTAAAGAGCCGATAGTCGTGGAAAACCTCACTGGCCAGAATTAGAGGAAGAAATAAATAAATGGATTTTAAAAGAAAGGGACAATGGAAAAGGAGTCTCGATCTTCATTTTTTTTGCTGTTAACTTGCTAAATTAAAAAAAAAGTTTTTTTCTGTGTGTAATGTTTTGTTTAACAACTCAAAACATAGATGGCAGTAGCAAAGAATTTTTTTTTGTTTTATTGAGATTATCGTAAAAAAATATTATCATACATATTTAAAGAGAAGTTTCATAATAATTTTTTTTCTGTACAATTTCTTCTATTTTTAATTATATTTTGTATTTTTTATCTTATATGACACTCATTATCGGCAGTTTATATTTTTGGATTATTCGCCATAAAAACTGCCACAGATTATACACCGCTGTAGATTATGCAATGTATATTTTTTTTTTACTTGAAAAAAAGGCTTTGGGAATAATACGCCGCTGCGGATTATATACAGGAAAATATTGTTATTTCAAAATGGTAAATGAATATATGTTGTAGAATTATACATATTTCATTATTAGAAGAAGCCAAACTTCCAACAGCCAATTGTATTGCATTTGTTTTATATATTAATTATCTTAATTAAACACAACTATTTTTTAATTTCAAATTAGAAAAATTATTAAAATATTCCATTTTTCTTAGTATAAAAGGATGTGAATTGCAGTTAAATTTAATATGAAAAATTGAATAAGTTTTTGATTTTTTTAAAAAAATAATCCTTTTTGTATAACTATTACTAATGCCTTTTAAATTATATGAAATTAAAATTAAACCTTTCTGTATTAAGACTTGTGACATAATATTTATTACACAGAATTTTTTTAAATTTAAACATGTACTGTTGTAGGGTTCCAAGAGATATCTTCATCCAGTAAATACACCAAAACCTACTTAGTAAGTGTATTTATTAGTGTCTTATTATACTTTTGCATTTTTTAACTCATATGTGATATATTTAAAAATATTACTGAAATGTATACCTAAAATTTGAAATTAATTTCAGTGAATTCAAAAATGGCTATGAACAAGAAAGCAATTTTATAAGGAATCTGTCATTGTCAGATGGTCCTGATTTAGAACAGCAGAAAGTTTGGTATAAGGAAATACAAAAAGGAGGTGATGTTCCTCAATTTGGGCTTGGAAAACCAGCCCCTGAAAAGCCAAAAGGTTTGCTGAAAATCAAATTTTTATTATATTCTCTAACAAGCAATTTCTATTGATATGATAATGTACAAATTTACATATGAGTAAATTATTTGAGAATTCTAAGACTTTTATGAGTTATAGAATTCTTGCAAAAAGTACATTAGAAGTAAAGTAATAAATGTGCAAATTATAATTGTGTATTTTAAGTTTTGTGGTATTTTTTTTCAAAGCTTAAAAATTTTAATTTCATTTAAATGAACATTTTGATTGTAATTTTATGGGATTTTTGATTGTCATTTTATATTTAATTAATCTCCACTGTTTTTATATAAAAACTGCTAATTATTTTATTACAGAACCTGTAATTGGGCCTCTTCCACCTCCTCCTTTGAATTACTATGGACCTACAATCTCTCAAGGTAAATTTTTACTGAAAATATGCAGATTATTGTGTGTACAAAATTGTATACTTGTTATGTATCCTTTTGCTTTCAATGTTAATCTAGAATTAAGAAATAATTAATAACATTGTTCACAGTTTGCAAAAGTTTTAAAACTGCCAATAAAAAAATCAGATTTAATGTAATTCCTCTGTAATAACATTATTGTAAAAGAACAAAATAGATTTTCTATGTGTAATTTAAATAAGGTCAGTATTTTGTAGAATTCCTTTTGTTTTTAATCAGTGCTGTAATCCTATTTGGCAGGCTATAAATAAGAGGCATGCAGTAAGCTTTAAAAATCAGTGTGCACCAGCATGCCTTACGGCTTAGATCTGGGGGGGTTGCTTTTCCATTACTTTATTTTTCACAATATGCCACAGATTTTGAATCAGATTCATATATGGGTTGTTACCTATCCTAACTTAGATTTTCTTTACCTTCAAATACACTCAACAAACCCATTATGCATGACATCTAAATATGTACAAATATCCATATAAAGCTTCTACTTATGTTACAAATTTAAAGTATTGACTTTTGTTTATAGTGGTTTAAGGTGGCAGGAAATACAGAAACAGTACTAGACACACATACATATGTTGCACGTCTTATCATTTTACTTAGAGGACATTTAGCAGTTTGCAATGTATACCTGTCTATCTTTTTTTCCAACTTGGCAATGAACATTTGTAACATGTGCATAATAGTGCTGCACACACGACTCATTCGTAAATACACCATATTTCACTGTCATGCTGTAAAATCCAATATGGTCTGGCAAAAGTCAATTATTTATTTTTCTTGCTTGGAGTAAGTTGAGGTTTCTTTGAACATTTATTGGTTAAAAAACCAAAATCTGTAATCAAGTGTTTGGAAATAATACAAAAACTGTAACTAGTGCCGTTTGAAAAGCCAGAGTAATCAGGGAAGTTCTATGATAATCTTTCTTATCACACAACAATCGCATGCATTCATTTTTTTTTTTTGACCATTTCTCTTAAATTCCATAAATTTTCTTGAAATGTTACATTTATTGACAAATTGAACAGCTGTCTTGCTCGTATTTACCCTTGAATTTGTTTCATATTCAACAGATTTAGCTTTATGCAGAGTCACCTCTGCACTTTTTTTGCAATAGTAAGTGAAGGTTTTTACACATTAATTTTAAAAAGTACTATTTGTAACAAAATTTAATGAACAACTGATGACAATGGGTACATTTTTCCCAGCAGTAACATGCATCAGATGCAATCTCCATATGACGTGATGCAATTATCTGAGAAAGTGTTTAAATGTGTTACTGTTGATTTTAAACTTTCACAAATAGCTGTTTATAAAGCTGCTAACTAAGGAAATTTCAGTTTAAAGGATTTTAAAATAATGTCACAGTTGTAAGATGTATTTAATGTTTAAAAAAGTGATTGAGAAAGAGTATTTTTTCCTGTATTTTTTAGCTACAAGACCATCAACTTTACCTGCTAATTATCAAACTGACAGTGGTATATGTCAGGTGAGAAAAGATTCATTGGTTTTATGTAAATTGTGATTGTGACTTTGAAATTAATATTTAAAATAAAATGTTTTATTAGCTAGATTTATGGAATATTACATTTAAAATACAAAACATTGTATTTTTTTAAAGTTAATTCTTTAGATCTTTGTCCTGTTGATATAATATTTAATGATCTCTTTAAAAAATTTTACTGCTATTAAATGTACTGAAAAAAATTAGGAAATAGAAGAGAGAAAGAGAAAGAAAAATGTATGGGAAAAAAAAGTGCAGTTATAAAATTCAAATGAGAAAGCATTGTTATGATTAATATCTTATAATTTTAATTTTGGATAGCAATTTGCATACATCCATAAAACAGTATTTTTTAACTTGTAAATACAATAGTCATCCAGAAAGTAAACATCATTTAGTTATACAAAATGAAAAGCATACTATTTATTGTAAAAAAAATTACATACCATCATTTCCTGTATTTGAACATTTGTCATTTGTTCATAAACTTGGGAATTCCTATGTTTTAATCTTCTGGTATTCAGTGGACTGGAGAATATGACCACCCTGTCATATATTAGCCATATGGCTCTATTGCATTCTTCATCACTTCCAAGGCATTTACCAGAAACTCCTTCAGATTATTGCTAAAATTAAGAACCTGATTGTCAATTCTTTAATTGAATTTACTGAACACTGGCTTAATGAACTGACAGTAGAACAATGTAACATGGGAATTCTGATGTTCATGAATAAATACAGCAAATGTTTAAATGAAGGTGGAAATTATGTAGAGAAATGAAGGAAGTTTCAGATATGTTACAGAACTATTTTTTCACTTAAATATTGTTGTGTTTTTAATTTTGTATGACTTAAATGGCATTTTGTGGTGGTATCTAAATAAGCCAGTAACAGCCTCTGGTTAGGAGTGAGCACTTTTGTCTAGTGGTATGTTATGTGCTTACGAATCGGAGGGTACCGAGTTCTAATCTCCAACATTGGTGACCTTGGCTGAAAGGAAAAATGTGCAAAGCTTCTGATCTGTCATGGTGCCATCTACCCGCAAAAAGAGCAATCAAAGTCATCAGTCTAGATCAGGGGTGGCGAACCTTTTTGGGTCAACGTGCCATTTTTTCTAAAAAAACGTTTAATGAGTTATAGGCGTGCCATCAAATAATTTTGACTTGTGATTATTGAAGAACTAATAAAACTAAATACGAACAAATCAAAATTCTTTATTTAATACGAAAAAATACATTTTGCACTGTATAGTTATATACAGTTAGTTATTTTGTATACTTGTAATTTAAATAGTACTAGTTATTAGTTATACTTATACTTGTAATTTAAATTAAAGTAACTTAGTTATACTTGTATTAGTTATACTTGTAATTTAAATTAAAGTAACATTAGTGTGATTTCTGCTGTTGTAGATTAGATGACAAATAACTTATATCAGGATTATAAGATTTTACTTTTAGTAGAATGCATGCTGAATTAGAGTCGTCTGTTAAACGGTTTCTAAGCGAGTCTTTGATGTTATTTATCTCTGAAAATAATGACTCGCAGGCATAGGTAGAGGAAAATATGGTTAAAATAGCATACGCCAACTTCTTCAAACAGTTAAATGCGTCTGGAATCGAATTCCATGTTTCCAAAATTTTGTTGCTGGTATTTTTACTTATATTGCTTGTCAATCTTTCTGCTTGAATCAATTCCAACTTTTTCCTTGTTTCAATAAACTTTTGAATCCATATTGAACTAGACGGGAAATCAATCAGTTGCATTTCAAGTTCTTCAATTTTCAACCAATCGAATTGAGACAAGTTCAGTTTATCAAACGAAATCACATCAGGGTACATAATAAATTTGAACGTTTCCGATAATTCCTTGAACTGAGAAAATCTCGCTGAAAATTCTTTGATTAAAGAATCCATTATATATGGAATTAAAGTCATCAATAACTTTTTCTTCGTTTCGTTTCTCTTGGGCATCTAAATCTGTGATATTTTTTTTCCAAGTTCGGGAAGTACTTGTAGTTTTTTGTAATAATATCGTTTCTGAAAACATGTAGTTTAGCTTCAAAAGCGGATCCATCATGACGATAACTGTTTTATGCGGGCCTTGAAGCTTTATGTTCAATTTGTTGAAATATTGGCATATGTCTGTAAAAAACATCAATTATAAAAGCCACATAATATCCATCAACTGTAGGTATTGTTCAATTTTGCTCTCATTTTGTAGAAACAGTCTGATTTCTTCCAAGCAATCAACAAATCTTTGAAGTACGTTCCCGCGGCTCAACCAGCAAACATTGTTATACATTATTAAGCCATTATACACCGAATTGACTTCATTCAACAAAGCATCAAACTTTCATTTATTTAAAGCCTGTGACGATATGAGGTTGACTATTTTTGTGACTAAAGTTATTACATTATCAAGAAATCTTAAACCACTCTTTGCACATAAGGCTTGTTGGTGAATAATGCAGTGGTATTCAAGAATCGAGTGTCCTACGTCTGTTTTAAATAAAGAAATGAAGCCATTTTTTGCCTACCATATTTGGAGCACCATCAGTGGTTACTGAAACAATTTTTTTCAAATCAATTTCCTTCTCAGCAAGCGAATTTCTTACTGCCGTACAAATATCTGTGCCATTTGTAGTTGTTAACAACGATGTTATAGCAATTAATTCTTCCTTAATGATGTTTCCTACACAATATCGAGCAAAGACAGCTAAACGTGCCGATTTAGTAGTGTCAATACTTTCGTCAAGACATAGCGATATAAAAGGAGCAGAGTTAATGTCATTTTTTTGTTGATCTGTAACATTTTCTGCCAATTTCAAGATTCTATCTTTCATTGTGTTTCTAGATAGAGGAACATCTTTGATGCGCTGAATTATCTTATCTTTATTATCAAAATCATCAAAAAGTGAGGGCACACATGCCAACCAAGCTTCCTTCAAAAACTCTCCCGTGGCTAGCTGGTATAGGTATCGGACCGTGGCTGCTTTTTGTCACGGTTCAAACCACTAAAGACCCGCCGTGTAGGGCAGCGATGCACGTTAAATCTGTCGAGGGCAGTTTGCCAGCTCAGGTGTCGTCCACGTCACTTGACCATGGTTCAAAAACGTGGTCCGTCGCCAAAAGCCCTCGTGTAGCTGAACAGTGCGACGTTAATATTCAATCAATCAATCAATCAAAAACTCTCCCTCTTGAAAAGGTTTACCATGCCGAGCAATGGCATTTGCAGCCGAGTAACTTGCCGCACTTGTGTGACATTTTTTGCTTACATATTTAAACATAGATGTCGACTGTTTATTTCTGTCTTTTATTGCACTTGCAATTAATTCTTTTTGCTCTGGTTCACTTTTTTCACAAAAGGATTTGTGATTTGTTTCAAAATGCTGTTTTACAGATGATGTTCTGCATACCACTGTTCCAGCACATAAAACACACACCGCTTTGTCACCTTTATTGACCATGCCATATTTATCAGCCCACCAAGTTTGAAATTCTCTGCTTTACTTACTATCTTGCACTTTTTTTTTGTTGAACTAGCCATGTTAAATAGCAGTTAAAAATCGTAAATTTAACACAAAACTTTAAATGTACAGTTGTGTCGATAAAATTAACTATTCTATGTGCTCTCGCTTGATTTCCCCCCCCCCGCCAAAAAACAACCCTTTTTACTGACTGCGCACGACTGCGGGCTAATGGGCAGATTTATTTGTTTTTAAGAAATTGAATGCTTGTACGAGATTTCTGTAGTGTCTGATCTTTCGCTTTTGTCTCAGATCATTAAAATTTTTAAAAATAAAGCAGAGAGAGTTATTTTACCAATTAGACGTACAAGACAAGAATTAGATCACATCAATAAATTAGATGAATACAAGCTGAACTATTAATGTAAACGTTAGAATATGTTTTTTAAACAATTTGAATATATTTAGAAATAGTTACATACACACACTATGCGTAGATAAACTTTGCATCATTAGCAATTTATAATATACGAAGTATTTACGCAAGACATAACAAACGAGTCTGCTCCCCCACTTGTCGGCATCGCGACGGAACATTCGCGTTTGTTCATAATACTTTATAGTAAACTTAATTATTTTAAGCTAAAATGCAAATCGATTTTGATCGATGGCGTGCCCAAAATATTCTGTCGCGTGCCATCATTGGCACGCGTGCCATTGGTTCGCCATCCCTGGTCTAGATGCAGCAAAGTCATCAGACTCACTTGGTGCAACATTAATAACTCTCGCGACCGCCATAACAACAAATATCTCACTCGTTCGGCGGTATCTAAATGAGCCAGTAACAACCTCCAGACAGGAGTGATCACTTTTGTCTAGTGGTATGTTACGTGCTTACGAATCCAAAAGTTGCGGGTTCTAATCCCAGACACCTTTGTTTCCTGGATAATCCTTGTATTTCTTATGGTGATATTTTTTAAAATTATTTTTAAAGTTCATTTTGTTATTTCCAATTCTTATTTTTATTGCTGTTTTCTTACTTTGGTTTCAAAATTTTAATTTTTATCTAGTAAGTAAATTTAATGTGCTTAATTCGATTACTGGCAAACATGTATTAATCATTTTTAATTTCTAATTTAAGCAATCAAATGGTCTTTATGAAATGCAGATGAGACAAGCCATTCATACAGAAATGCAGCATAGACTATCTCCTTCGTATGTATACCTTTTATCATATAATTTCTTTTTTTATATATTTCAACAGATGAAAAATAATTTTTTTTTCTTTGTAAAATTGGTTATTTGTATATGTTGAGAGATCTGTAAAATAAATTAATATGTAGCTTTTGTGTATTTCATATAGATCCAGCAGTCAGCTATCTTCTCCACCACGATCCATATTAAAGTCTCCATCAAGATCACCAGATTTGAAATTACTTGCTCGAGCATTATTTGATTTTAATGCTGAAACATCAAAGTGAGTCGTTCTTATTATATATTTAAAATATTAATTAGGAATCGAATAGTAATGTTTGATATGATAAATTATTATATTATTTAAATTATGATTACTTTATAATCTAATATGTGTCTGATAACATATTACCTATTTCAATGAATCTATGTTCAGTTGATGAATAATGAGTTCTATAAGGTATAATTAGTTTCCATTCTTAGTGAATGAATGCATTTCTTTACCTCTCATGAATATCTTATTATTTTTTTTTACATGTTATTTTTAATTTTAAATTATTTTTTTATTTTCGTAATAGTGCAATATTATTAAAATTACCTTAAACTGTTTTATAAGTTTTAAATTTTCTGGAGTTTCAAATTTAATTTTTACCTTGAAAATTGATACAAAATTAAATAATGGAAATTAAAAAATGGATTTTCAAAAGTTTACAAATTTATAAAGACTCGCCATTCTAGGATAAAATCATTTTTTACACCCCTTCTTGATAAAATGTGTCATGCTTACTTGGAAATTTTTGAGTTTTAGAGCAAGGAAATTTGCACTTTGGGCTAAATTTTTAGTAATTGATGAAAATGAAAAACAGTAAAATAATTGAGGCAACAATCGCACTTTGAGAGATCTAATTGAAATACAGTTTGTTTCTTAATTCTGAGAACAGAATTAAGAAACAAAAATGTGCATAAAAAATTAATGCAGAATTATTTTAAATATAAATTGCGAAAACTTAAAAACAATTCAGAAAAATAAACACCAAGTAAAATAAAGGGTTTGATATGTTTTAGCTCTAATTACCATAAAATCTGGTGCATAATATGCACCTATACTTTTAAGCTGCAATTTTTAATTTTTAGGTATATTCGCCATATAACGCACACCCTCTCTTTAGGATACTTGACCTTTATGTGTGCAATGCTCTTATTTTTTGAAGTCATATATCCAAAATATTATTCCAAGTTTTTGAAAAAATAGCATTCTTCTAGAACTACAATTGTGTAAGTTCATAAGGAATGTCATTTTTTTCAAATAAACAGTACTTCGATCTAAATAGAAGTCTATTTTTTTTCTACTCATTTTTTTGTTTTCTTAAAGCTCTTATTTTTATACTTGGCATTTTTTTATAACGCACACCTGTAATTTTCGAACTTATTTTCTGTGTTAAAAGTGCATGTTATATGCCGGATTTTACAGTATACAAGTTCAAATATAAACTCTCTTTGCCTTTGCTACACATTTATCAATTAGTTTCTTAAAATTTATGCTGTCAGTAACTTCCTACCTACTCTACACTCTGTAAAGCTATATAAGACAGACTACCTTTCCTGTCTCATGTATAGCCACAATTAAGTCTGAATAAGTTATAATTTATTAAAAGATCTTTTACAGTAAAATCTGAAGATTTGGAAAATATATCATACCTGTATTTTGACATGAGCATTAACTCCATAACTAAACTAGGCTTCAATTTTTTCAAGGTTATTAACTATATCTCATTTCCATATGCATCTTTATCAATCATAATTTTTATCAGTTATCGTATTTCATTTTTTGCTGTGAGCACTCCACCTTGTGCTGTTTTTCCAGGCATTTCTTTTCATTTTTTTGTCACCTCTAAATTTGGATATCACAAATAATTGCTTGATTTTTTTTTTTTTTTTTTTTGCTTTTTGTTGAGAATACATGCATTTAGTGTCACTGTTTAATTCAAAATATCTTTGTATAAAACAGCAACTGAACCTGAACATCTAGAACAGCATTTATGGAAATTCATAATTCATTTCTGCACCTAATCAACCCAAAGTACATTTTTGAGCCGAAAACATGTTATTCACATAATTTGATGTAACTAGATTCTGTGCTTAGGTACAGATGTCTCCTTGCCCTTAACTACAACCCTGTATATAGGACAGTTCCGTTTCCAAGTTTGTAAAATTGATCGCTGTTTTTTCTGTGTTACATCAAAAATTACTATAAATAATAATAAACAGTTTATGTATAGTAATGTTAATTTTTTTTTAAAGTTTATAACTGTCTAAAAAACTTTGTGTAAACCAATTTTTTTATAATTAGTTTAATTATTTTATGAGAAATTTATTTAAAAATGTTTTTATATGTTTTTTTTGTATTAGTGAATGAACCTTAATTGCTAATGTGATTAATTGCTTGTTGTATCCAGAACTGCTATAAATCATACAATTTTTTTCCCTTTAATGAGGCTCATGCTTTAAATATATATCATTATTATTGTTACAGAGAAATTTCATTGAAAAAGGGTGATATAGTGTTGGTTTTACGACAGTTGGATAAGAATTGGTATGAAGGAGAAAAAAATGGATGCATTGGCATATTTCCCATATCCTATGTTGAGGTACTGTAATTGTAATTTGCGAACTTAAATTAATCAAAACAATTTTTAATTTTACTTTAAAATACAAAATTCTGAAATGTTCTATCCCTAATTGTAGACTAAGGACTTACTTTTTATACTAAAAGATGAAACATTTTTTATATATATTTTTGTTTTTATATTTATTGTATTGTGTTGTCAAGAAAGAAACCTCAGTTTGCACAAATAGATATTGTTATGTTGGTTTTGTTATTCTTTTCTCAATATTAAAATTTTTCTTTTGAAAATTGATATTTTTAGGTTACTATAGAAACAAAGCAGCATAATTTTGTTTATAGCTGTTAACTTACTGTAATCAATTTTAACATAGAATGCAAAATAAACATTTTGGACATATTTTACTTATCTATTTTTATGAAAGTAAAAAGGGAAGAGAGAAGCTGAGGTTCACAAAGAGATAAGTGAAATTTATGGTGTTGATTGCTTAATAGAATACTGAAGTCAAAATTGGTCTAAAATATTTTGCTCTGTAGATTTTTCAGTTAAAGTTGACCAAAGTTTTGGTCTACCTTCTAAAGTTGATGATGGCAGAATAAAAGCTATAATTAAATCGAATCATCATACAACTGTGCTAGAGATCGCAAGGACGTTCAATTTTTAGTTTTAAGTAAATTGAAAGAAATCGCAAAAAATCAATATTTGCCATGCATATCTTAAATATAATACAATCGACCTTTTTTTTAAAAAATAAATTATCACTGTTGATGAAAAATAGATGTCTACAATTAAAAAAAAAAGATCACAGTTCAAGTATCGTCAACTTTGCCTTACATCTTCAGTTTCACGTACAAAATTATTGGAGCTAGGTTGAGAATTTCAATAAGGATGACCCAAAATCTCATTTTGTTGAGTTTTTTGCTGATTAGCACCAGAAGTTCTATGAGCTCATGAAATTACCAGAAAGATGGCCAAAGGTTATTGAACAGAATGTAAAATATTTAATTGATTAAAAAATTTTTCTTTAGGAAAAAAAATTGAGTTTTATTTAACATTAAAAAAACTGAAATTACTTTTTTTGCTTTTGTTAATACAATTGATTCTGATAGAATTCAAAGAATAGAATTAAGTTAGTAAGGTTTTCATGTTAATTGTCCTTTTTTTCAGTTGAAAACAGATAAAGCGATGTTCTTGATTTTTTTGTTTTAATGTGATGTTTTTGTTTAAAGAATGTTATTTTTATTCAGATTGTGCCTCCTGAACATGCTTCAACTCCTGTGAAATCAGTGACAGAAGGAACATCTAAACTGCGTTATGATTTTACAGCTCAAACATCGGTCGAATTGTCTGTGAAAAAGGTATGAAATGTTACCTATGAAAGTTTTTTCATTTTATAGTAACTTTTTAAACAATAACTTTAAACTTTATGCAGTAACTTTTTAAACAATATTTTTTATAAAATTATTCATAAATGCAATAAAATTTAATACATTAATGATAGTTACATGCATGTGTATAGAATAAATGAAATTTTCACTCAATTTTAAATTTAATTTAGTTTTTTTCCATTCCATATTGTCGTTTTGTATTTAGTGTGTCTCATTTTTTACTTAGTTTTATATAACAGCCATTGTATCAGATTTCTCTCTATATATAGCTATCATTAAATTAAATTTTTTTAAAGTTTGTTTCATAATATTTTTTTTTTTATCTAGAGAAGCTTTTCCATTTGTAACTTTAATTTACCTATCATCAAAACCAAGCAAATAATGCCCCTTTTGGTTAAACTTCAGAATTTACTTAATATACTTCAGCACTTTATTTCACTGTAATCAGTCTCTCAGAATAAATGTTAAATTTAAAAAATAGATGTATCAAAATTTTAAAATTATTTTGTTTTATATTTAGCAAAAATGGCCCTTAATGTTTAAATATTCGAATTAACTTGAAAGTTCAAATTAAGTTAAACTATTTGTAATTCTCATTTTTATGAAATTATTATAGATAATTCTATATATTTGATATATCTTTTTATTTTTATAACTATGTATATCGTTAACAAAGTACTTTTCTTATCCAATATCTAGGTTGTGATAAAATAAAATAAAATAATTAAAAAAAATTTCCAAATATATTTTCTTAAGTTTTCAAAAGAAAATTATAAATAACTTCATTTTAACTTTTATTATGTTGTAATATTACTTTTCCTTATTTTTGGTCACAATAATCAAATTTTAAATATATGGACTTGTTTTAGGGGGATATTGTTAATCTCATCAGGAAAGTTGATTCTAATTGGTATGAATGCCGATTTAATAACAAGAAAGGTATCATTCCATCATCTTACTTGCAAGTTCTTCAGGAACCCATTGAAAAAAGTATGAATTCATACATAATTTATGTAGTATTCCTTTCAGTATCAATTAATACATTTACTTAACTTTAAAAAATGCATTTGTTTTTAAATAATTGTATAGAATAATTTATAATACTATATATAAGCTTTGTCAGAACAAAAAAAAATTATTTTGCAACAAGATCTAAAGAAGTTTAATTTTATATATATATTTTATAGTTATATCTTGTTTAATTTGTGAATAATTCATCACTCCATTGAACCTTAAATTAATCATTTGATTTTTATCATGAATGGCATTAATTAAATTTATCATACCAAATTTTTTTTTAGTATTTAATAAGTCTTTTTCCTGAGAAATATTTAACACATTTTCTTCTCAGGGAAATAATCTTACTCTTTTATGTAAACTTTTTAAAAAGTGATATTTCAGTTGGTTATTTTAATTAATTTTTCAGCCACTCTATCACCTCCACCTCCCAAGTCTTGCCTTAAATCTCCTAGGTAAATGTTATTAATTTTTTCTTTTGTAAATTACTACAAATTATATTTATGGGAATCTAATGCATAAAGATGTTTTCATTTCTCTCCTCAGAAGCAGTTCAGAGACAAATTCTAATTCTTCATCACCTTATTTGAATAATAACAGAAGTCCTTCTGTGGAAAGTGCTATCCATGTAAGTATTATATATGTATAGAACAGGAGTGGCCAACCTGTGTGCCACAGTGGAGTTGTAACAGTGGCACTTCCCAAGATTTACTGCAAAATTTTTAAAAAATTGAAAAGAAATTTTTTTTCCTTATTTTATTGAAATAGGGTTGTCTCTGACGAACCTCAAAGTTTGGACCAAATTATGCTTGTGAATCAATTTTTTTTCTGTTATGAACTTAATAAAATATCTCAAAACTTGCTGAAATGTACCTAAAATAACATAATTTTGAAACTGACTTGGTAAAAAAGGAATTCAAAACAACATTAAGAAAGTACTGACTGTTTAATAATTATTTAGAATTGAATGCTTCAAGATACTCATTTTTATTTTATACCTGAGTGAACTTGTAATAAGTTTTTTAACAATAAAACCCAAGTTTGTACTTTTGTTTTATTTATTATATTATTTTTTTAAATTTTGACTCGATGAACTTGCATTAAATGCTATTTGCGTAGAAATCCCATTATAATAAGTAACATTTTAAATTTTTTTTTGTTGAAAAAGTTGGAAGTGGCACACATATATATATATATTTTATCAAATAGTGGCACCTCTCTAAAAAGGTTGGCCACTCCTGTTATGGAATATATAGAGAAAAATATATACATGGAATTGAAATACATTTTTTATATATTTTTAATGTCAATGTTATTTAAAATATTTATACTATTATAGGTGGATAGTGCAAGGGCAAGATATCGGGGCAAGAAAGGATATAATTTACAAGAACCTGTTTTGTGAGTATTTCTTACAATTTGTAGTAACTGAATATAATCCTCCCAAACATGATTTTGTCATTGATTTGCGATTGTGCATGTGTCACATTTCTAAAAAGAGCAATATGTATAATTTTTAAAATGACTAAATATTACAAATATACCAGGCAGTGCTAAAAAAAGTTGTAACAATTGGTATCCAGTGGGGGTATAGTTATTAATTTATAAATGCTGCATTTGCGTATGGTAATAGAGGGAAAACAAATCAAATAAAATCTATCCATACTTGAAATAAAATAGCAAGCTCATAAGTAATAGTGGTAAAATTGTAAATTCAATAATTCACACATGGTAGAATAATGTGAATCATAGATTTATTGCTGAATATGCATGCTTAACATTTTTTGTATTGTTACTTATGAATTAAATTATTAGGTATAAAGCCATGTTCAACTATAAACCTCAAAACGATGATGAACTTGAACTTTCGGAAGGGGATACAATCTACGTTGTTGAAATGTGCGATGATGGATGGTATGTCGGTACTTCTGTGCGTACCGGAATCTTTGGAATATTTCCAGGAAACTATGTTGAGAAAGCATGGTGAGTGTATGCTAAGTTTCATTATACAAAACTGATACTTTTCTGGAAAATTTGTTTCATTTTTTATATACATTAAATTGCAAAACCTTGATTATTTAAAATTGAATTCATATATATAAAAATGTACATTTCATCTAAGGATTATATTTATATTTGCTATAGATATTTGATTATTGTATTTCATTGTTACAATTTGTCTCGTCCTACCAATATGATTGATCTAAATGTTTCTTCTTTTAGAACTGTGTCTTACAGACCTGCTTGGAACTAATGAAAGCAATAGTTTCAAAGTGCCTTAAAGACTGTAGTATACATTCATATATTTTCTGCTCTAATCATAAAATGTATATAATGTAAAATTATCTAACTAGTTTTAAGAATATGTTAACAATTATAGATTTTTTTTTATCAAGCTTCTAAATTATATATTAAATAAACTTTACATTAAAAAAATTAAGTCTTTTGCCTGCCCCTTTATTTTAAAAGTGCATAATAAAAAACACTATTTAAATTTACAAAGTGATGCTATCCATATGTCGGTGATCAACAATATGTGTAACTGAACTGAACTCAGTGGCACAACAGCCAACGAGGGCCAAGGTATACTGTGCCTATCTCAGTTCACGTGACAGTAGGCGCTGGGGTGCATGAGCTAATGTTTCAGTCAAGTAATCAGTCTTATGCGAAAACCTCCAGTGTTCAGTTCCCAAACAAGCTTGGTACTCATTTATTTGACCCACTGAAGGGATGAAAGGCTGAGTCAACCTTGCTCAGCCTGGGATTTGAACCCCGGACCTGTGGCGTGGAAAGCGCAATACATTACAACTCAACCACTGGGTTTTGCAATGTATAACTGCAGTTCTTACACCATGGACCCCCTCATATTTCCTTTTTTTACAAACTCTGAAAGGCCTCATGGGGAAAATGTCATCATAGACTCGATCACTTGATTACCCTTAATAAAAAACTCCACTAGAACATGCATTTCGATTAAGAATATTAAGTCAGGGGGGTTGCTCAAAATCTTGGGGGTCCACATGGTGATCGAAAGTTTAACTGCTGATATTAGGAATTGAAAAATACCTCAAATAATGTACTATACATATATATTTTCTGCTCTAATAACAAAAAATGGATATTGCAAAAAAAATTGATCACAATTAATGATCTGTATTTCTAGAAATTCAAAAGGAATGTCAAATAATGCAATTTCAAAAAACAAAGTAAATTATGTACAATGATTTTTTAAACAGATTTATTTTTTATAAACCTGCATAGTAAAAACTTTTGTACAATAGGAATAAAATCGAGCTTAATTCATTTTGTAAACATTTTAAGCTTATAAATATTATGGGTACTTCCTAATCACTGACTGTTGGTAGTTGCAGAAATAATTTTTTCCAGTTACTATAAGAGATAAAACTTAGATTTATTTCCCTTTTGTATAAACAATTTTTATCCATTTCTCTAGCATGCTATATATTTTAAACTCTTCTTATCCCCTCCACAAACAAAGCGAATTTTGCTCTTTTTAATGAATTGAACAAAACAAAATTTGGATGAATATCTTTATTTGAAGCTTTTAACTTTATACAGAAATTGCAATTAATTGAAAAAAAAATTAAAGTATTGACAAATAATTCATAAACTGGCCATTATTCAATAAATTTTTTAAAAAAATTAGTCGAGTATCACAACATCATCCTTTAATTAAAATACTTATAACAAAAAGATAAACAAAAGTCACTATTTGAACATTCAAAATATATGAAAACATTTTTTTTAACAATTAAACATTATAGATTTTAGTTAAAATTTTATAAGAATAAAATTCCCATTTATAAAATTTTACTTAAAATATATTCATAAGCAAAAACAATTTCTAATTCATTGTTAAGAAAGGAACCCATTTCTTCAAATATATCATAATGAGAAAAATTCCAACTAATATTAGAAAAAATAGGACCTAGATTCTACATAGGCATTGTGTGTTACTTTGGTAATTGGTATCATCATGAATCAACACTTTAATAACAAAAGTGACAACGTCCAATTGTAATATGCTTAAAATATCAACAAAATTAGAAAAGTCTCATAACACACACTGTCTTTGTAGAGCTTGAGCAAAAAACATTTTTACTAGAATCGCACTATCCTTCTCAAAATTTCTTATGAAATAAATCTAGACAAAAAAATACAGACAAACACATTTTATAACAGATATCACGAGAATCCTGCAGCAGTAAATTGGTGATAGAATTTTAACAAGATAATATATAAAAGTATACTAACACTTTTAAAAGTTAGCAATGGGAAAATTAAAAAAAAAATCAGCCTAATTACCTCATGAATGTCATTAGAAACAACAGAAAACTGCTAGATTTATAACAATCAGAACTACATAGATACAAAATGTATCATTGTTCTACATGTATCTTTCTAGAAAGAGAAAGTTTTCTTGCATCCGTTTGTTTCACACATAAAGGTTAAGACTGGAAACTCAACGAACCTTTGATTGCTTTATGAGACTACAAATTTACAGGACTACTAAGCAATTATCAAATAAAAAACTATGAAAAGTATTGCACTAAGTGAGGCAATTATTTTGAGAGCGATCATTGATATGCAAATAAAAACACAATTGTTTTTCAAATTGGTCTTATAAAGAGAGAAGGCAAGGATTTTACAGATCATAGAAACTTTTTAAACAGTTACTATATTACAACAATTGTGCTACAATAGTTGAAGTCATCACATTGTTTATTTTCACCTTATAAGTTCTGATATATATATTACAAATACAATGCTGCCACAAAGATTCAGTTGTGCATGGTGTTTTATTGACAGCAAAACACTGATATTGAGTTCAAAAAATTATACATAATAAATGCCACATATCGATTTATTAACTGAAACAGCATTTCCCCCTATTTTCACTGAAAAAAAATTCAACAAATAAGTTGAAATAAATTTTTTTAAATACCTTGCAGTTAGATAACAAGTGCATCGAGTGAAATTTTATTTTAAAACGCAGTAATAATTTTATACATACATATATTTTTAAATTTTATTTAATGAAATATGCTGCTTAATGTTAAAATATTTTTGTATTACACTATGATCAAAACCAGAGAAATTTAATCGTATCACTGTCCCTACACAATCTCATTTATTACCAAATAATTCAGGTTTTAATTCATGTAATGTACAAAAACTGAGGAATATCATTAGAGATTTTTTTTCTTTTTCTTGCAGTAATCTGCTAAACTCCCTTTTTTTCATGAAAATGTAATAAAAATGAATAACTCAACTAAAGGTGTGTGATACAAGGAATATACATTAACCTCAATTTTAATTCAAATAAATCACGAATGTAATGCAATTAAGCCCCAATTTTTTTTCAATAACTGAAAAATTTTACCTATTTAAAATACAAATTTCAAAATAATTAAAAAAATTTGTTAGTCATTTGAAATTTCCTTTGACAAATTTATCACATTTTAATAAATTCTTTCTTTCATAATTTATCAAACATTTCTTTCAATACAACAAATTATTTCTAAAAACATTTACATCTTCAAAAATTTTAATATCTATATATATATATATATATATATATATATATATGTACTAATTTTCTTTTTTTAAAAATTCATAATTAATATCCTATACTATTTCAAAAAACAATTTAAACTGAATATAATTCACAATTATGTTTTTCAACTAGAAAAAAAAATTGAAAAGCCTCCTCTAAAAATCAGAAGGCAGTATTCATAGTTTAATATTAAATCTTTTTCAACAGACCACAAAAAAATAAGCTCACGAAAATCATTTCAGAACTTCCCCTCTTACACAATTTCTTTTTAAAATAGGGACAGCATTCAATTAAATTCTACACTTAAAAACATAACAATCCTTAAACTATTGAATTTCTATACGATTCAAAAATAGTGAGACACACAAAAAAGTGAATTGCTTGAAAGTCAAGAGGGTTTTATTTATTCAATTTGTTTCAGATGCAGTATTAAGATGCACATTTTAAAATGATAACACACCAAACTACATCAAAATTTGAGCAGTTTTCAGTTCTACAGAGACAAGATATAGATATCTGTATATTGGTTAATTCTTGGAATTTTATGTGAAGATAAACACCTTAGTTTCAGCCATTTTCCTTGTAAGACACAAAAACATCAAAGAGGATTTTACCTTCTTTTACAAGGAAATGACAGTGCAGAACTTGTAGAGTGTACATGTAAGGTGAAGTGGACAGACAGGCTTAATGTTAACAGATGGCTAAACATGTGCACGACACAAAAAATGGTAACACTGAGAACCTCTGTTATCCTTTAATGTATCTTGTCAGGCACACAGATATGCAAAGACATTTGTTTACATTCTAATCCTGCAACCTTTTTTAAATCAAAATTAAACAAGTAATGAAGTACAAGACATAATAATAAATTCATGAAAAAATTTCTTACGTGAGAAACTCAAATTTAACAATTAGTAGATTTAAAAACCCAATGTAAAAATATTAAAACTTGTTGAACATAAATATTTTAAAACACTTTATTATCAATCTCTAATTTATAAAAATTAAGATTTTATTCTTGATTTAAAAAATGTTACACAATCTGCCCACACGATTTCCCTTTCCATGGTACTTTTATCAATAAGATGGCTCAGAAGTACAGTATTTAAAAAGTTAATAGCTAGAGGAATCTATACTAAAAACTCACATTAATTTATACAGGCCACACACCTAATAAATATACTAATATAACTAACATATATAGTAATCAGACAATGAACCAATGCAATTTAGTGGCACACTTTTAAGGCACTCAAGGTTAATTTCTTTAACTGTCAAATCAAGCCAACCTGTCCACGTGCTAAGATTTTAGAGAACAATCAACAATATGTAACACAATTGACGTTTTATACAAGCTTACACACATAGTTGAGGCATATACTTGTTTGATAGTGCACATAGCAAAATCTGGAACTTCAGCTGTAATGGGACACAGTAAGATAACCTCATAACTGACTAGCCATAAACTTATTGTTCTAACTGTCCTGGAAAAAAATTCAATAGCAGTAAAAACTTGTTTTAAGATATATCCAACTTTTAAAAGTTAATATTTCTTTTATTTGGTGTCCCTTGCATGCAATCTTGTATCTATAGTTTCTTCCGCCAAATCCTTTTTTTTTATTTTTCAATGGAGAACATAATTTAGATTTAGAAGCAAATAGTGTTATGTGAAATGACAGTTCAGTAGTAGATTATGTGCTACACACTTGCAAATACAGTTTCTTGTACTTTCCACTAGTACATTAAACCATAGAGCTCACATTTTTTTTTATTTTTTTCCCCTTTCAAATTCTTAAATTACAAACAGCTGGGTGCAATTTCTTAGCATTACAGTATTTCATTAGAATTTGCAAATATTTTAATTGCTAAAAACTGTGCTACACATTTTAAAAATCTAATTGGAACAGCACAGATAACCATATGTACAAGAATGCATCCCAACAATTTGAAGTCAAATATGACAAAGATAATTGTATTTATTTAGGAAAGAGCATTATATTTCTTAAAGTTATTAACTGGAGCACTATACCATAGAGAAAAAGCACAGAGCAACATTTTGGATGGGCAAGACATACCTCAAAAATCGGCAAAAAACTTTTTCTGTTAGAAATGTTGCAGTGCAAAAATAACATTTAGTTATATGTCTTAGTTTTGCATCAAACACACATATATATCATTTCCTTTTCTAACTAAAAATAAATCTCTAGACATGTCAGTACTTGATACATTGCATAGAATATGTTTAGCTCTATCAAGAGTTAAAACACTTATAAATGGATATGAATAAATGAATATGAATAGTTATTTGTGTAAAAAATTTTCTTACTTCAAATAAAACACATTTAACTGTTTGGTGCCATGAAATAAAAAAAATATATATAAATTTTAATTTAGAAACCACATATGCATCCAATGTAAAAGCTGAAGTACTGAGCACCAATAAAAACACAATCAACAACATTACCTTTTCAAATAGCTCTTAGCAGTTTTCTATGGCAATAAGTTTGCACTATATCAGTTTAAATATCTGTATTTTTCAATAAACTTCTTATAAACATATGTACATAATTCAGCACAATAGTGTTGAAATAACATAATATGGGAGAGATCATCTGAATGTAAATCAAAAAGATATATATATATATAGTCTTTAAACTTTGCCACCTTTTGGGAACACATACACCAAATAATCGATAACAAAATTATGTTCCTCACAAGTAAGGCTATTGCTGTTCTGTTACTGTTGCGCTAAGGCACAAATTTAAACATGCCTAGTGAGTTACCACATTTTCATTTGTTAAGAAGAAAAATACTGTACATTAATAACACACAAAAAGAAATAATATTCACACCAGCACATTTCAAATCAAGTAGACACAGATAATAAATATGCAATCAAACGCTCCATGGCTCTGCTCTTTTTTTAAAACAAAATAATAAGCAAACATAAAACCTAAAATAAGTCCAACAAATATCAAATTTATAATATTAACTAATTAACAGTGTCTGCAAACAGGAAAGCAATCTTAAAATTCACAACATTAAGGCAACAGGAAGTATTAACAAGTGAAACTAGTAAAGTACAATAAATGAATAGATAAAAATTCATTTGAAACTGTCCTCATACAAAGTTGATGTAATGCATGTAAATTGTGAAGGTTTGGAAGCTTGCAAATTAAAATATTGAAATAGGATATAATAAAACTAACTCAAAATTGAATTTTACTCATTTTCTTCTGAATAAGAAATAATCACAACAAAATTACATTAACTGCTCTAAATTAAGAAGTTTTTTTAAGATAAACTATTAAAAATTCCATATGCATGTAAAATACCTATTTCTATTATACATACTTCATTTTAAATGTAACTTTATAATAAATTTAAAATAAATTTGAACTCATAATTATTTTATAAAGGATAAATACATATATTTCACTGTGTACCAAAATTCCTATCCAAAACTTCACAAGTTTATAGCATGCAGCAAATTAAGAGTTTCAAATATTCAAAAAAATAAATTACAGAAAAACATCGTTAAACAAAAACACGCACAGTCAGAATTTAAGAGAAATTGCACAATTTGCCTATTATGCAAACAACTACATCAGCCATTTCTTAGAAGGGAAAACACACAAACGCAAAGCAAACTGAAATAAAAATGTAAGTCACAAAATAGCAAACAAATATCTGATGATCACATAAAATATATTTGAGGTTACAAAGCTACCTCTTAAGTGATAGGAATGGCACAGGGAGTATATCAATGAGGCTACTGACTAGATTGCGATATGCAAATATACCATATCCCAGCTAACTGCCTCTGATATACATGAATATTAACAGATTTGTATTAAGAGTGATTAAAATTTGATTTGGGTAGAATTTTCTAATATATACTTTCAGTGAACAGTGAAAAGGTATTTTAAATAACTGCACAAAGATTTAATAATTAGAATGCTTTGGAAAAACAAATGTACAATTTTAAATTGAATTTCTAAGTAAAACTTATCATACATGAAGTAAACATATATAATTTACAAAAAATATACATTAATTGATTTAAATCATTACCTCCATTCGTCATCTCCAGTACAATTAAAATTTTAAAGCTTAATTTTTTTAATAAAAAAAGACAAAAATAATTAGAGAATTAGGGAATCTTTTTTAAAAAAATCTAAATATTTAAAAAACAATATCCAAGAGGCATAATCACATTTTTATTATTTTTGATAATTCTGAATACAATTATCTCATCTCTCAAGAAATGCAACATTAAAAATTTAGAATATTTTTTAAGAATCAAAACCTAACAAGTTATAAGGCTCATTCCATGTATTAACAATCTGTACAATTGTATATCAATATTGATAAAATAATTTCTTTTGCTTCTTATCAGCAAATTAGGTATATCCCCCTTCCCCAAGAAAATATTTTGGCATTTATCATGCAACCCAATCTTATTAACAATCCATGACTGCAGACATTTTACATGCAGGCAAAATGTAAGTCAACAGAAACATGCACAATGGCAAGGAAGTTCGAGATATGCACATAATTCATGCGCTTGTCTTTTCATAAAAAAATCAATCCATAAAAGCCAATGGCAATTAAAGATTAATCTATTTGAATGCTTCTCTACTTAGAAATTGATATAATTCAATTACCTTAATACCTAATAAAAGAATGCAGGCAAATTTAGAACCTAGTATGCATGAATTAAAATAAATTATTTTGATAAGAAATAAAGCTCAGTACCGAATTACAACATTGGTACACAGAAAATATATAAGTTTTAGCCAAATATTTTCAAACTTTATAGACATTCTGAATCTAATAAATATATTATTTAAAATACAAAAACATAACAATATTCTAAATGATATCATATATTTCATTATGCCATACAATTAGAAATGATACCATTTGAACATCCAAGTCAAACAAATAAAATTGGCAAAGTTCAAACACTAAGATTCATAAATTACTCTGTAGTTACCATGATTTAAAAAATTGGAGGAAAATTTGCAGACAATGTTGTTTAGCTTTAAATTTTAAAATCATTTAATATAATACAATTTGATACATCCCTAACAGATATTTCTTTCTAATAAAGTGTAAATGCCATGAACAAGTGAATAAATTGAAAATTCACAAATTACAAGGCTTTTATGGATCGAGACAACACTTTCACCGCAGTTCATTCCAAAACATTACACAAATGACATAGTTTCAAAGTGTGTAAAAGAGCAATAACTATATAAAGCCATGCTGTGGGGGCATTGGGGAGCAATACCTGGTGAGGTAATGAGGTGATACACTAAATACTACACATATTTTTCAAGTAACAAAAAACATATAAACATGTGGAATAATAAAATTACAAAATTCTTAAATTGAGAAAAGGCAATAGAAATAATGTAATAAAAAACAAAAATAATTAATATATAGTAAAATGAGATTTTTTAAATACAGATTAACAAATAAAACTACCAGGCAGTCGTCCTTTTAACTATAACAAGATCAAAATATATAATTCAATTACAGAGCCAACCTTCATAAATATTAGACATTCACTTAACATGATTAAAACTGTCAATTTAATAACAAAAATATATATAAAAGTAACAAAAACTGGCACTTATTGGGAGAAATGAATGCTTGCACACCTCAAAAACTCACCAGGAGGCCCAAAACTTTGTGTATAAGACACTCGAAGCAGAGAATAGGGTAATTTGAAGAGTTCATGGGGCAAGACCACGTGATAGGGTCCCACAGCTTTTTGAATGGCGCTCAGAGTAAGGTGTGCGCCGTTTGCATGAATGCAAATGTGACGTCTGCCCCTGAGCGCTATCGAGCCCTTGAAGTAAATAAGGTCTCCCCAGGGCTCGAAAACATAATGAAGACTTTTCTCATGAACTGTTCACACCATGTGGTAAGCCCCCACGAGCTTCGTCACCAGAGCCCTGAGGAGTAGGGGGGCCATCTTTACGAGGCGGCATCCTTTCGTTGATCTTATCAAGTCCCTTGGCTTCTTCAAAGCTTGTTATCTTATGGTTAGGAGAAAATCCTGCTAAAGCTTCAAATAAAAGTAAAAAAAGAAGAGTTATTACTTTTTAAACATATTATACCAATACAAATTTAGATATTTTTACAATTAACACTATTATTTCTAAATCCTCAACAAACATACCAACATTTTCTTTTTTTAATCATTAGTTTTTAAAATCCATTCACAAATTTTTTTAAACTGTATCTTATTAAAAAAAACTAAAACATTGTGATATCAAGAGAAAAGCATCAAAATAATTGCTTAACTTTTTATTTATTTCATTATGAAAAAAAAATGTAAATCAATTTTGCTTATAAAAAAAATTCCTCAGAATATTTTTTAAAAAAATGCTTTTAATTCAAGCATTGTATTACATATTTTTGAAACAATTACTAAATATTATTTACAACATATTGCATTTCAAAGAGACTACTCAATCCAAAAAAAGGGGGGGGATTTTTACTATAACAATCCAAATATTGATTCAAAAATTATGAATTTTTAAACACATCTTTTAAAAATATACTGCAAGTTTTTATTGCATTAATTCATATTATATAACTTCAGCAAAATATATATAACACAAACAAATATAGCATAAACAAAACATAAGAAATGATATAATATACATGATTAACCATTTTTTTTTTCTCTTACCAGTTTTTCATACTGCACATGTATCAACTATGCTAAAATTATCTATTGAAAATATCAATATTAAATCTAAATGAGTTAGAAACACTTGAAAGAATTCGAAATTGTAAAATGCTAAGAATAGTTTCAGAAATACATTATGCTAAAGTATGAAATCTGTTGCATTCAATTATTAAGATATGTCTTGTACTAATATTATATACATTAAGAATTAAAATATTAAAATTTGCACAATTAATGAATATTATTCACAAAGAATAAACCTTTTAATATTTACCGTAAATACAGTATGATCAGATATTTTAACAAAGATTCAAATGTTTAAATAATTATCTTTTGATTGTAAAATACAAACATTATGCAGAATTAATCCAACACAAATTAGAACAGATAAATTAGATTATAAAATTATATACCATTTTTAATTGAAGTTTTTCCTCCTTGAAGAGTTCCAATAGGCAGCTGACCAGTTGGAGTAAGGCCTTTCAGCTGTAATACACTCTCACTTTCTTCCCTAAATAACAGGGGGAAAAATAAAACCAATGCAACAAAAATAAACTTATCAAAGAAAATGCAAGTAGAATATGGAAAAATCACTTCATTATAAAGTTATATTAAAAATGTTGCATGTTAAATATATAAAAACTGACTTGATAAAACATTGAAGTGATTAAAATGCTTAATCAAAGTAATTCATACAACAAACAAAAAAAAAAACATATGCATCCTAGTTCAAAAATTGAAAGAAAAATCTTCAAATACAATTTCTCGTCTTCATATTACTTCAGGTATACTTAAAATTAAACAAATATATATAGCAGGGACGGCGAACCTTTTTGAGATGTGGGTCAAATTTTCTTCATATTTTTTTAATACTAGCTTGTGGGTCACTAATGCAGTCACTTTGCATCAGAGTTAAGTTTAAAAATGTTTAACTGAGTATTTTTAAAACTAAACATCTTTAAAGTTCAATTGGCTTAACAGGTAAAAATGGTCATGGTTTGATGATTTAAAAAATTTTAGTGGGGTTAAAAATTGTTAAATGTTTGGTACAAATGGCAATAAGTGTCTGAATGAACGAGAAGTAACGAAAATTACATACAAAATATATTATGAAATATTAATTAGTATATATATATATATGTATAACAAAATTTATAAAGTATTTAATGAGAAATCTGTTGCTGTTTATTTTCAGATAGCTTTTTTAATAGGCTGATATTTCGTATTCATTAGTTTAATGCATTTCACAGTTAATTTCCCTGTCAAGTCCATTTCTATTAGAAGATTTTACAAAGTTCATAGAAGAAAACAATTTTTCACCCGAATATGTGGACCTAAATATTGTAAAAGTGCATTAACTAGTTTTTTCATTGATATAAAATTATTCGGTAAAGAATCCCATACATTTAATATAATATTTTCAATTTTTACTGTGGGGGATCAATATTATCTGCACTACTTTCAAACAGTTTTCCTTCTATTTCAGAAATCAAGGCTTCAAATTTTGTTTTCCACACTACCTAGCTTTGAAATTCAACTAATTCCATTTCTAAATTATCGATACCTAGCCACATAAATTCGGTTAACTCCATTGTTTCAAATTCTATTTTCTATGGATTTAAAATAAAGTGAAATGTATTTTTTAAACTTTTAAGTTCATTGAATCTCTCCTCACAAAAGCTTATTTTATTTCCTGCATAATCATTAAATATTTTTCAATTGCATTTTCTTGAATCTCAACGGAGTTTTTAAAAATTGTTTTGAAAATGCTTTTGTAATTGAGTAAATTGCAAATAATATTTCATGATTTTCATTTCTTAGTAAAGGTATCAAGTTTCATCATAAATAATTTCATATTTCCAAACAGTTAAAACAATCAGTCCATGGCTTTGAAGTATTTTATGCAGTTCATTAAAATGCTGAGTGATGTTGCATAAAAACATTAAGTCATTTAACTAATGTATATTGGGTAATTCATACAAACTATGGTCTTTTTTAATTAAAAAGAGCTTAATTTCTTCTAATAACGTTATAGAACATTTAAGGACTTGGCTGAAACTAAGCCATCGCATGTGGTTGAATGTTAAAATCCCTAAATATTGCAATTCAATTTCCTCTAAAATTTGTTTAAATTGCCATTTATCAAGAGCTCTTGCATTTAAAAGATACTGAATGAATTCCAAAGTTTTTCCCTACCATACTAGGTGCACGATCTGTTATAGAAACTATTTTCTGTGAAGGTAAATATTCATTTCTTCAAATGCAATAATAAATTCTTTAAAAATATCGAGATCGGTACACTTCCCTTTTAACGTTATTAGTTTTATTAACTCTTCTTTCATTATATTTCAATACTAATACCAAGCAAAATCTAAATAAACCCGCATAAGAATAAGTGGTTGCCTAGCAATCGTGGGTCAATTAAAAAGCTTGCGTCGATTAGGGTCTGACCCACGGGTAATAGGTTCGCCATCACTAATATATAGCAAGCTTCAACCCTATTTCACTGCACAGTAACAGTTTTAGAAACCATAACAATTTTCCATTTTGGTCCATTGACTTTTCATAAATTGGTTTTTTGTTCTTGGTTTTCAGTTTCAGAATTTGGGCTCTGTTTTATAGGATGTTTAATTTGTCTATCATTTCTTTTTTTCACATGTGGATATTTTAAGATTAAAAAAAAATAAATTCTGATACTGGTCAGTTATTTTTATTTATATAAGGAATTTTGAGAGTAGTTGAAGGGAAATTATTTTTAAAAAATTTTCCATAAATTTATACCTTTTCTCTCTATGGTCCTATAAGAAACCATAAAAATTGTACAGATTAAACCATTTAAGTTTTATCTGTCTTTAAAATACATTCCTAATATACTAAATATTTGCTTATAAAAAATTTTTTAATATATTAAATAGTAAAGTGTACTGAGATATTCTGTTTCTTAACATAACTGAAAAATCAATATTTATTTATATTCCAACAAAAGAAAAATTAATTACCTCAAAACCGAGAATACACGAGCCATCTTTCCAATAGCTCTAATTTTATTACGAATTACCTCTTTTCTGACTGATGCTGAGGCAGCAGCTAAAATGAAATGCAAAAACAGTTGAAAAATAGAATGAAGTTTTGATCCATTTATAAAATATTTTATAAATTTTAAAGAGTTGCATTTGCTTATTTAATTAGGTCATTTAGAATTATTTTAGATTTTTTAAGAATTACAATTTGCCATAAGTAAAAACTATGGTATTTGTGTATTATCACAACCATGCTGACAAAATTCAGTGACTTTTTATTGCTTCCCACTAACTGTTATGTCTTATTTCTAAAAATGTTAATTAGTTTTTGACAATGCATTTCAAAAATGTTTAGTTCCAAAATTTAACTTCATGGCATGTGAATAAGAACATTAGGGCTTCTGAAGTAAGAAATGTATTCTTAAAGCAATTTCATCGCATTTTCTTCAATTGATGGCAAATCCCATAACCCATTAAAATATTTTGATGAAAACAAAAATTACTGTACCATTTGCCTAAACACAATTGGAAATCATGCGTAGTTTGACACAAAGCAATGGTATTATTGCATTGCCAAAATTTGATGCATTTCTTTACTTTGATAATTTCCCTCAATATTATTGTGATAATACACAAGATAGCAATAAAACATATTAATAAGAAAGATCAAGAAAATATTTCATTTCCTTAGCTTTATTGGAAAATATTTACTTAAAACAAAACAGACATTTAAAAGTTTTATAATGTTACTTAAAAGTACAACACACAACAAAAAAATAAACATTTTGAATTAAAAAAATATAGTTTAAAAAACATTTAACACAAATCACATAAACATTCAATAGCACATCTAAACTACATATAGAGTTGTCATCTTAAACAGGTTAAAAAATTATAACTAATGTTTAGGCAATTTAATTTTAAAGAAAAATTTTTAAATATTACATGAATTTTATTTATATGCAGAGAGTGTTTCACACACTTCAAACTTAGAGGCATGATAATACAATTATAACAGACAACAAGTAAATTCAATTTATATACAAGAAAATTACTTCCATTAGTTAGTTCAAAAGAAATTTTAAACTACCAAACTACAAAAAATTTCAGCATCTGTTTAAAAATGACAACATAAACACAACCACTAAACTATGAACACAATAACATCTATTATTAAAAAAAAACATTTAAAAACAGCCTTTAAATTTTAAATGCAAAACATTAAATACATCAAGCAGCAAAGTCATTGAAGCTATGTAACATATATACTGATGCACTTTTTTCCATTCTTTGCAAATTATATTAACTTAATAACCAACCATATTAATCCATCAATGAATACAAACATTCAAAAATGTGTTTTTGAAACTACATGTTCCACAAATGCAATATTAAAAAACTAAATGCTTTCAACAAAATTACGAAAATTGCATTAATTCTAACAGTTAAAATTTCATGCTGACCACAGGTAACAAGTTCTCCCCCTTAATTCAATTATTGCATATATCCATACTGCAATAAAAAAAATATTGAAATTAATCATAAATAACAATAGTTTCCTCCACCTTTTATTAGTTCTGTAACTACATATTCATTTAAAAAAAAACATTTAGAAATTATCTAATTATAATTTTAAGTCCAGAAATACATACGTACAAATAATTTTTTATAGAAAACTGCTTACATTTCCTTTTAATAGTTTACACCATACTATAAAATTAGTTTTATTTATAATAATGAGATTTGATACTGAGCAGGACAGGAAAGTTTAGACACTAACTTCCAATTTAAGTAAATGATATAAAGTTCATATGCAAAAAGCCATTGAATTTCATGAGCTTCTACCAAAATTTTAAGATTAGTTATAAATGCCTCCTCTCTATTTCAAAAGCATCAACTCCATAGAAAATTTTTTTTGATAAGAAACACTTAATATTACATCAATTAGAAAACTGAAATACAATAAAAGCAAGCATGCTTATAGCATGAAATTTAGCAAAGACAGCTAATAAAAAGCAAGCTACAACATTTAATATTCAGAACATGCACGAATCAAATATTTGCTATTTTCCTTTCAAAGCTTATTAAATATGCAAGTACAACTTTTGTAAACAATGCCTATTAATTTAAATGGGTATGAAAATTACAAAATTATATCTGGGATGCAATATTTATTTAATATCTGAATACAATTTATTTTGTTAAAACTGTTCTATATTCAATAAGAATTCATATATTAGATTAAAACAAAATTCATAAGAACAAAGTTTCCCACAAAAAAAAAAAAAAAAGAGAAAAGAAATCCCTTTGGTAAATTATCCTAACAAATTAAACATGAACTGCAATAGCATTTTTAGCTTTATACTAAAAATTATAAATATTCCTGAAGCAATTTTGAGATTGATATAAACATTCATAAAAGCAACAAAATAAGTTCATTCTTAAACAAGAACTTAAAATGAATTTCGCTGATGTCTGCAATACATGTGTTATATCACAATCTCAATCTGATAAGATTGACTTTGAAAGAAAACACAGTTACATACTATGTAAATATTGTTGGAATTACTCTTTTTTTTTAAGAAAAAAAGAAAAATTTTCAAAGAAAATTTTTCAAAAAATTATTAAAACTTGTTTGATTAAACCATAATATATATATAAAAATGTTAAGAAACCTTTGCTGTAAGTTTTATCAAAATGAAGATATCAAATTAAAGAAATTATGGTAATTTTTAGGTTTTAAGAAAATATTAAAGCAACAGATTTTGTTTATTGAGATTTTGTAAATTTAAAAAGAAACACTAAAATATTTTCTCACTAAAGGTCAAACCCAGTTTAAACATCAATAAAATTAACCAGCAGTTCTCTTATAAAACTCCTAAATAATAAATTCCAAAACCTAAATAACATTTAAAAAACTGTTTTGTGCAAGGCTAACATTTATCAATGTGTATAAGACACTTCTTTGCCTAACTTAATTATAGATTCATTTATAAACAATTAAATATATATAATATCAATTAATATTTTAATAAAACCAAAATAAAACCAACATTTTTTAATTAATGTAATTTATTTACATCCTAAAAACCGATCCATTTACTTTTGCTTTAATTATAGCTGTAATTTTGATTTTGTTTAATGTCAATCACCCTAATCGTTCAAAGCAGTTTACTTGCACATTGTAACAGAATTGTTCATGTATCTCATGGTCGTGAAGATATCTGAGTAAATATACTGAAGTTTTCCTGCCATTCTAAGCATTCATCTAAATGCCAGACTAAATTAACTATTCCATGTATGATAGAATCCAACTCTTAATTTCATAGACAAACAATAAACTTAGGAACCAATTAACTCAGCCTGGATTATTTCTGAGAAATAAGACCAGCAACAAAACTATTTAGCAACCTTCTATACAATATGCACTTAAGAATAAATATTACTTACATAGGTTTATTTAATACAGACATTTAATCAGGGATTATACTATCTTAACCTGACGTAGCACATCCAACAATAAAAAATAAATAAAATTAAATGTATCTAAGCAATACTTTTTTTCTTGTATATGTATGTATAAACCCCTGTATTTTTTTTAATGTGTTTTAAGAACACCTACATCTGAAATATCAAAATCTGCACAGTATAAAACAAATTTTAAATATGGTTTTTAAATATTTTTAAGCATGTAAAAAAATTAACATGAAAAATTAAAAAGTTTAAACGGAAAAATGGGGGACAGAATCTCTAATAATTAAGAACTGCTGGCTTAAAAGGAGAATTTTAAATAAAAACTAATTCAGTCCCATAATTAAAACATATATATTCCGTAAAGGAAAGAAAAAAAACCCTATTGCACAAATATTAGTCAAAAGAATTTTATCAACATAGATTTAATGACTTTGCTTTTTTTAAAAAAATTTTAAATAATACACCAAACAATTGACACAGCAAAGCACAAGTGACTAAAAAGCACATCCACGTGACTTAACAGTGCACAACACTATCTACTTGCACATACAGGAGGAATTAAGTGCACTTACACATGGCAGTGGATGAGAAATGGGAAAAGAGAAAAAAATTACATGTCAGTTTCATGGTTGTAACTCTAGTAAAAATCACATTAGTACAAAACTAAATTCAAAAACTAAAAAAATTAGTAAAATCCCAAATAATGAAAAAAATGCTCCTCTTGCAGGCTTAGACATTCATTCACTAGCAAAATTTTTTTTTCTATTTTTGCCTAGTAAGCATATTTTATTTTTCTTTCTGCAAGCTGAAATAAGGCAAGCAAAAAGTTCTTTTTAAAAATGCCTAAATTTATTGTATGCTCAGGCAAAAATAATGCAGCAAAATGCTCTTTAATTATTGCCCTTTATTTTAAAAATATTTCATACATTTTCCAAACTGATCTAAAATTTTAATGTATGCAGAAAAGATGCTTCAAAAAAATTGGCTTTAAAACAGCTGATTTATTATATTTAAAAAATTTTCAAAATATTTTAAAAAAATACTCCCTAAAAATCAGTTTTTTAAAAAATTCAACCTATGTATAGTTTGGTTTCATATAAAAATTAAAGTTTTGTAATACACATAAATTTAATTCCTACGATCCTTTTAATACTGATATATTTGCAGTTAAAACATTTGTTACTTATTTAAAAATCAGAATATTGTTCTAACAAGTAATAAATAAAAATTATATTTACACACAAATCAATTTTACACACATTCATACATATACATACTAAATAATCTAACCTAAATATAAATTGTACAATAGATAAATTATGGTGAATATATTTTTCCTAATACATCCAAACATAAAAATTTTAACTACTTCATTTACACTGGACAAATTTCTTCCTCTATTCTTGTTTTTCCATCAGACCTTTCTTAACAGATATACTTGATATAACTACATGCATAAAAACTAAGAAAAAATTCATAAATTATAAAAAATATGGATTAAAAAATTGGAAAAAATAAACTTATTGAATCAACTCAGATGTTGGTAGTAAATCTTTGTTTATACCAGCAAAATTTTTAACTGGTATAAAAAGTGAATTTATCTATATGTATACTTGTTTTGCTAAATATGAAAAAGTAACTGAAAATTTTTACAAAGGCAGCCCTTATTGAAGGGAAATAATGTGCAATTTTTGATATTGAAGAAAGGAAATGGATCAATTCAAATCCTACTAAGTAATCAGATTTTCAATTTGGCATAAGAAATGACTATACTTATACATTTGTAAAAATTTAATTTAAACCAAAAAAGAGGATTTCAATCAAAATATATAACAACCTAACAAAAATATATAATTCTGCATTTGGTTAGTTAGTGCCATAAATTGATTAATTAAAAATTGAAATGAAATGATACTATCTCAAAAAGTGATATCTAATTGCTTTAAATAAGCAAGGCCAATTGCATCATGCAACTTAAGATTTATTTTTTAGTAAAAATTTCACATCTCTGGAATACAATTCCATAATTCTATTTATATAATACTTCCGACTAGAAGTAATATATGAACCAGTATTTTGAACAAATTGCCTTTATATGCAGAATTTCAGCAAAAAGCGATTCTCAGCATAATTAATGCTTAATCAAGCTAAAATATGCAGTTTCTTTGAAACTGCTAATGAAGGAAAAATGAAGATTCATAATAATTTGAATTTTTAAGATTCATCTGCAGAAATAATTAAAAATACATGAATATCCATAAAAGAACCATATAACATGAAATGTAACATGGAAAGAAATAAGAATAAAAAGCTAGTTTTCAAAAATAAAAAAATCAGAACAATTTTAATAAACAGCACATTACCAGATTTTAAGCACAAAAGATATAAATAAATAGGTACAATAATTATAATTTACATCCCAAATATGCACAAAAAATTTTTTTCATTCTAATTTTTATTCAAATATTTTTAAAAAATTTAATTCATTGATAATTATTTTATAAGCATATTAATTTTTTTGAATGTTTCACACAAAATCTGCTCAAAACAAAGAAATATGTGCAGTATAGTAATATTCAGATAATTTTAAAAAAATCTTTATTTATATAAAAGCTTTATATTAAATGCTTTGATTTATTTCTATAAAAATTTGGAAGAAAATGGAAATCCAAACAGTGGTGCATATAATAAAAATAATCATGATGACTAAAATTTTAAAAAAGAATTGTCATTTTTACGTGACTTTTTCTCAAATCACAGATCAGAATTCACAAATACTTACAATTCTTAAAATTTTATATTTGAAAAACAGTAATTCATTTCATTTTTAGATATATAATCATAGCATATAGTAAAAACAAAGGATTTAATATGGCACCACTCATTGATAACATAAAAAGAACTGAAATACAATTTTCATCAAAACCTTTTACACATATGGAACATTGAATGAGCTCCTAACACACTTAATAAGGGAAATAAAAACATATATTTTATATACCATTAATAACTAAACATGTCTCATCAAGAACAGGTCACTATTTATTTAAAGAAACAATATTTTTGTATTTGAATGAGCCTGCAAACTATTAATCACTTTCATATTTAAATATACCATTAAAATGAACATTTTTATACAATATGCAAACAATATTTAAAATATTTGTTTCCTAAAAATACTAAGCATTCTATTCCATGCTCTTTAATTATATACTAAAAAGCATTATAAATGTTGCTTTTTCAAATTAGTTCAAACTTTATATATAAACAATTTAAGCATTAATCTAGCATTTATCAAACATTATTGGCAAATCAATTAAAATACAGCATACATATGTTAATTACACTACAAAAAAATCATTCATTCAAATATGAAAACATTCACAGCTAAAGTATAAGCCTATACTCTAAAAAAGCTTTTAAAATTATATAAATACAGCATATTTAAGAACTTTGTACATAAATTTTTTTTTCTAAATATCTTAAAAGTTCCCCTGCATTGGTTTTTTATGATAATAAGAAAAACTTCAAAAAGTATCCAAGAAACCTTTTACTTCTTACCATATTTTAATGAATCATATTTTACTCTTCAAGTACCAACAATTCTAAATACATTTTTTGAACCAAGATATGTTAATTTCGTTCTAAAAACTGTAAATTTTAATTGATTCTTTTTCCTTCTTTTAACTTTCATTTCAATGTGTATGAAAAATTCACTGAGAGTGTTTGGGAGCATTAGCTTTTATTTCAACTAAGTTTACTGATAGATTTACCTATAATGCCAGCCTGTGTCAATTGAACATAGCAGTAATTTTATTATTTAAAATTATTTATTATTATTTTTATTTATTATTTAAAAAATTATTTAAATTTAAAATTTTCTTTTATCATATGATTGAAGAGTATGGGAGTCCTAGAATGTTGTCTTTTGACATTTAGTCATCTCATCCTCAATTTCAACTGTATCAACACCTATTGTTAAAATTTTATTTCTTGTAAAAAATAGCATACACATGATTACTTGTGAATTATAACTAGTTATATCTGTTTTATGAGTTTCCTTCATTCTTTTGATTTTCTAAAAATAAAATTTAAACTGTCTTGAAAGAGAGGATTTGCTTAGTAAGAAATTACTATGCCTCTGAGAAAATTGTCTAATGAATCAGAAGAATTGCAAATAGAATATATTGAAAAATTTAGTAAAGGAAGTACATAGAATAAAGATGAGCTGTGAGGAAGTACATAGAATAAAGATGAGCTGTGAGCCTAAGAAAAGAAATGTGAGGTAAAAAAATATCACAGCAACATGATAAAAAAATACTGCTCTTGTAAAAGAATCCCAAGTGGCAAATGTACAAAATATGCCAACTATAAGTGTATTAATTGTGAGCAGAGTTATTTCTTCTGTTTACATTTCCATATCTTCTTGAATAATTGTTCTTATTTTACTAACATTTTTTCGATGTACCCCCCCCCTCTCACTATCCATTCCTTTCTTAGTGGCTCAACAGCCCAGGGTGGACCTTGGCCTTCTCAAAAAGCCTTTTCCAGGCCAGCCTTCTTCCTGCTAGAGTTCTCTGATTCTTAGTTCTCAAAATTAGGAGATCTTTTTCTAGGTCATCATTGGTTCCCCTTATAGTCTTCAATTGGTAAATATTTAGATTTGATGGTCTATCTGACCTGATGTTTTTTAGGAATACAACCCCAAAAGAAGAATTTAAAAAAAAAAACACCTGACTGAAACTTTATTGATGTAATTGGATTTTGTTTTTAACGTAGTTCTTTCTGCAGCTTTAATGGAATTAAGTCCCAAATTCACATATTCAATTCATGAAACACAAACAACACATACTATATTTCGCAGACAATTTAAGGTCTAGAATTCTATGTTAAATTAAAGCAAACAGCTCGAGATTCTGTCAATAACTAAAATAAAACACATGCTAATACAAATGCGTCAAACAACGCTTAGAATTTTGTTCAATAACAAGCAAAACAATATAAAATGACAAAACTTTCTTGGTTACCTAACATGTGGTGCTTTTTGTGATATATAAAGTAATATACTCCATTTTTTTTTTAAGATAATAGTTTTTGTCTGTTACACAGCCATGTAAGTATCAAAATTCCAAAAAGCATTTAGGAAAAAAAAATTTGAATATAAATAAGAACCCACATTATCTTAAGTGGGTAGCAAAAAATTAAAATATTATGATTAACTATTTAAAAAAGCTCACAAAAATACTGATAACTTAAAATTTTTTTTTAACTTTAACCCTTTGACGATTAGGGAAATGAGCAGTTTTCGTTTAGTTAATTCGCGCAGTATTATGAGTAAGCAGTAGTCGAAAGTGGTAGCTGTTTTCCCCCCGCCGTTCTTCCGAAAATGTCACCCTTCTACGGCGATGCCGTAGATAGCTCGCCTCATGCATTTTCAAGGTTTCTTAAAGTATTTGTAGTACACAAATAACAGTTTTTACGTACTTTAAAATAATGAATAAATGATAACTATTAAATAGTAACCACATCACCAGTAAAACTAAATCGGCTAGGAGCGGGAGAACTTGAATCAATTTTACACCACTGTCGAACACTCGGAAAATTTTCCTCATCGCTTGTATCGTCTTCTGAGCTTGATATGCTGTGAAGAAAGTCTTCATCAGACTCAAAACTTGATAAGCTTTCTGTATCGAAATCAAAATCATCATCATAATAATCTAATTTTCGCTTTTGAGCCATTTTACTTTAAAAACAGTCTAAAAAACGCGCCAAAATACGCATAAAAAGAATAACGAAAAAAAAAAAAAGAGCCTTCATTATGAAGAAAAAAAAAATTCATGGAACCCCTACTGCCCTCTGTAGACAGTAAAACTAACTAAATTTCGCGAGTAGGATTTGTTTGTGATCTAATCAATGCAGAATAATGACCTTGAACGAGTCCATCTCGTCAGCGCCCTTTGGGGAAAGGTTTAACTACGCGAGTAAACTCGTTTATACCCATTTCGGTCGAAATCTTGCGCCTGAGCTGAATTCATTTGCGCGCATTCAGAAGCACTACGCGATTGCGAGCTGAGCTCGTTCATGACCATCAAAGGGTTAAATTTCCAACAGACATAGTAACGTCAATAAAATTCAGATATAGATATATTTTTTAAGAGATTTTAATAATTATTTTTAAAAAATTTCAAGTAAAATATAAACATGAAACATTTCAAGTATTAAATGTAAAAAAAAAAATTCAATATGCTGTATTTATTTCAGAACAAGTAATCTAGTGACTTGTTCAATTAATTTCTAAACTAATCTAATTCTATTTCAACTGATATTACTCTAACTACTTCAGGCTTATACTTAAATTGATAATCACCTTCTTCCTTACCTTCCGCGTCAAACGCTTCTTCACCTTCACTCATAAGTTCATCGTCAGAACAAATATTCAAAACATTGACTAGCATTTCAGTTACTTGAAAAAAAAGGGGGGAAATGTTTATTAGCAAATATGATTATATGATCTAAAAAGACTAATACAAAATGAATAGAAGTAGAATGCACAACAATATGATTGATTTAAAAAATATGATATTTGATATTCAATAAAATTAGATAATAAAAGAAAAATAAAAAACATTCAAATCTTGATAATTTTCCTTTATATTTATAATCATTTACAAAATGCATACTGATTAATTATAGCCCACATTTATTTAAATAATGTATTAATTTAAAAAATACACTCGTCTTTTCTATTTTTAATAAAATTTAAAAATTACTCTTAAGTATAAAAACTCAACTTTTATTAATAAGTTTTAAATGACAAACTAAATAAATATGTTCAAATATTTAAGTAGCTTAACACATGTAATGGGTAATTTTATGAAACTAATTACATATTTTTTTATAAAATATTATGTCAGTTTTATTAAGCTACCTTATTTTATCTGTGCAAACATAAGAAAAGTTAGAAAATAATGAAATGCATTATTTATGAGACAAAATTAAATGTCCATTTAAAATTGGAGCTACGCTATGTTAAGAAAAAGGCAAAATTTATTGAAATTGTAGCAGCAACTTGATAAAAACATATGTGGCAAGTTTCTCATGAGTGCTAGGCTGCTTTCATGAAGAAAATCAGAAAGCACTGAGGTACAAGGAAAACAAGATGTCAAGGATCAGAAATCAGAAATGTATATATGTAATGATACACCCTATTTCAATTTTCTTAAGAAAGATTTTCTTTAATTTGTTAAGTTTCTGAACCCTCCAAGACATTGCATGATACTTAATTTTTTTTTTTTTTTATTTATTTACCTGCCTAATAGGGAATACAATTTTAACTGCAACTTTAGTTCTTGAAAAAGTGCTGCACTGTCAAATTTTGTGGCAAGATGATTTATTATTGCACCAAATCTGACCAATCAGCATGCTGAAACCTGGAAATCCTATGAGTAAAGAAAATTCTTGAACTTCTGATAATAGGAGTTCATAAAATGAGATCCTTTTGAATGAAGAAAAATAACAATTTTGTCCATTTTTAACTTATTGGTAGGGCTTTGTTTTTGGTTCTATGTGATGCTTATTTGTGTCATGAAACAATAAGAAACATAAATAGTCACAATATTAAGCAAGATGTTTCAAAATCAGTACCTCCAATATAAATTTCGATGAATTTAATACATTTTAAAGTAAAGTGTGGTACATAAATACATATATCAGAGAATGAATTTATTCAATTCTAATAAAAACACATATAGTCTAATAAAAATACATTTAAATAAGGCTAATTAAAACAATTTTCACAAAACAGACATGAATTAAAATTATGTGGAATCAATATAGTGACAATTGAATTACAAAATATTTTTTAAATTTATTAAAGAAATAAAAGACAATAGCAATGCAATACAATACACATTACCTTTCTCTCCAACAAATGGAAGAGACCAAGTAAAAACATCCATGAAATTTGGCAACCAATAAGGATGAGGAGAACAATTGAACTGGCGGATATTCATTACATTGTTTTCATACTTCAATACAGCAGCTGGAATCAAAAGATCATATTTAAATATTTTGTATAACATAACTATGAATTAAATCAGTCTAATTTTTAAAAAAATAGGAATCAAATTTGCAATTGAAATTTTTTTTAAAACTTTCAACACTTTTATATATTGAAGTATATTTTTACAATTTAAAGATAATATTTTATTTTAATATATATATATATATATATATATATATATATATATATATATATATATATATATATAAAATCAAGGAGATAAGAACACAGCAACTTATAACATAATAGTAAAAATAATGAAAAAAAATAGTGCATGCAGTATACATAAAGCTTTTAAATACTGGCAGAATATATAGAAAATTCATTTTTGAAAATTTCCAATTAAACATTATGTATGAAAACTACAAAACATTTTTTAAATGACTTCGTATAGTTACCTTTATTATTATAAACATCTAAATAATTAGGTGCAGAAAATATTGTAATAAGAGATGGGAAGCCAGTAGTTTGACTCTTCCTATACATACGATACCTGTAACAAATATTCTTTATAAGTAAAATAATCACAAACAGAGAATATATACTTTTTAAAACTAAATAATTTTCAAAAATTTACCCAGCATCTTGTGCTTCATGAGCTCTAATGATTGAAAGTAAATTATTTTGTTGTAGAAACTCACAGCAAGCTGCATAGCTGCAATATATTTTTTAAAAAAAACTTGTAGTCTAAAAATAAAATCTTGAAAAAAATGAAAACATGTTTAGAAAATTTTGAAGTTACGCATTAATACCCTAAAATAATTTGCTTTACATAAATTTTTACCTGTAAAAGTATGAGCAACCTCTGACACTATTATGACTAAAATGTTCTGTAGTTTTCTCACTTCCAAAATCTTCTAGTGGGTCTGACCAAAGAAGATCACACATTGGTCCAAATGCTGGAGGTTCTTTAAACCGATCCAACTATCAAAAGAAAAGAAACTTTAATGTTTAATTTCAACATAAAAATTGTACAAATCAAGTGAATCAGACAAAATTCCCATACACTTCTGGAAATAAATTATTCACAGAAATAAATGCAACTATTTGAAATCCAGCAACTTTTTATTTTACGTATTTCAGAATTTTTTAAAGACTGTTTCTTAAAAATTCTGAAATATAAATCGAAACCTTTAATAAAGTATTAGTATAAGAATGCTTTACAAAAAGGGGAAGTGATACTTAATGTAAGTATTCTGTGGTATCTCACAAAAGGAAATACACATATCATCAAAAGTATCGGCATATAAGAAAAATATCAATATAAAGATATAAAATAAGATATTATGTATAATTTAAGAAACTTATAAGAAAACTACAAGCAAAAATTAATAATAAACCAGTAAAATGAGTGAGTCACACTTTAAAGAAACACAAAGGCAATAAAAAAAAGGAAATATATTGAAGTTAAAATTTGAATTTTTCCAAACTTTAACATCCATCAAATTCCTTTTAATATTACATACCTTTTTAATATCATCTAAGGTGTGGATTTCAGGTGATAAGCCACCATGAACACATAAAAATTGTTGATTCATTAGAGCAGCAAGAGGTAAACAGTCAAAAGCTTCCATACATGCATCATATACCCGCTCAGAATATTTTATTTTACCTAAAAAATTTTTTAATTTTCTCTTAAAAGTTAAAATGGAATTCAATTGAAATTTTCAAAATTTATCGATTAGCTTTAAAAAAAAGTGTTATGAAACAAACTTGAACTTACATTCTGTTTTGAAAGTAAAGTATTCAGTTAAATGCCTACATTCATGGTTTCCCCGCAAGAGAAACAATGTGGTTGGATAGCAGATCTTTAAGGACCATAAATATAAAACACACTAGAAAGAAAACATTTGGTTTTATAACTACTTACAGAAGCAGTCACACAGATTTCAACAGTTACTACTTATAGAAAAACAAAATAAAAGAATAAAAAACATACCTCAATACTGAAATACCCTCGATCAACATAATCACCAAGAAAAAGATATTTAGTTGAGGCTGGAGACCCACCAACTTCAAACAATTTCATTAAGTCAAAAAACTGTCCATGAATATCACCACATACTACAAGAAAAAAAAAAGTAAAAACGTAAATATCCATATATGCATATGAAAATACATCCAGTTTTTTAATAGTGAAAAAAATACATTTTAGAGAAATCACATGATTTGCAAAATGACTTTTGAACAAAGTTTAAATATATATATTCTTATTTGCATTATTAAAAGATATAAATGTATTAATTTATTACAAAAAAAAGTAAAAATAATATAAAGTAATAATAGCAGTCCTTTTATTACAGCAGCAATAGAGCTGTGTAATAAAAAGGATATATAGCATTTTTTTTTTCAATTCTAAATCTTATACAAGTTAAATGGCCAGTTTTGCAATTAAAAAAACCTCATGTTATCTGTTGAAACTGCATGTTGACAATAAAAAATAAAAAACAAGTTTATTATTGCTATTGTGCGATCAAAATACTGCAAATTAAAAATTCTTATTTCTTCTTATTTTATTTATTTATTGAATTTACAGCATTCTAAATAAGCATGAAACAACAGATCAAGATGTACCAAATTTTAACTACAATAAATATAAAAGAATAGTAACATTTCTAAAATATGTTCCCTTCCACATCCCCAGATATTTGGCTCAGCAGAATTTTTTAGCTTTTAAGAGAACCCAGTTGAAGAAATATAATATAGTATAGTATATTTAACTTCAAAGTTCAAACAAGAAAGTGAAATGTATTCAAAATTAACCTTATAGCATGAAAATATTAAAATAATCAAGGTATTTTTGCTTGATATTCAAGTTTTTAAGAGTAAAAGTGGAAGGTGATTTTTTTTGAATATCATAAAAAACTTTTTAATCTTTGAATTTTTTAATCTTAAAAATAATTCAATGAGTGCAGAATGAAATTTCACTAAAGAATTGTGATAGATTGATGGGTATTTTATATATTAATTTAGTTTTGATAAACATATTGTTTATAAACTATATCTAAAACAAATTGGTACTTTAAATATTATGTTTTTAATGATAAAAAATAAATTTCAAAATAGAGGGGAAAAACTAACAAACATTTAAATCTTCTAATAATGTTTTCTTCCTAAGCAAAAAATGAAACAAAAGGAATTACTTAAATTACATGTTATACAGTATGCATCAACATTTTTTAAGGTGCTGAGTGTCATTAAAATAAAACGCATCGTTAACTCCAGAACTTAAATCCATCAATCCTTTTTTTTTTACAGCTAACACAATAGTTAAACAGCAGCCAGCAAATAAATACCTGCAATAATATAAGTAACAAATAAAGTGGGTAATTTTTAATTTCCAGAGCAACTTCTGAGAGTTAATAGCAAACACAATGGTGTTTATTTCCTCCTTTTATTCTTTTAAGTAGCAAAAAGAAGGGGGTAGGAGAGACTTGTAACAGATTTTTAGGAAAGAATTTCAGGAAAAACTTTCAATCATGCAAATCAAAACATAAGTTAATTAGATTTTAACATGATCTACAAAAGTGAATTCCAATTTAATATTTATTATAAATATACATTTGTGTAAGATCTTCAAAATATTTTTAGTACAATATTCATTTTTATAAAAATTTGCTAAGTGTTTTTAAAAAATGATACAAAATTACTTTAATTAGATAAACATTAAAACAATGTACTGGGGGGAGGGAGGGAACATTATATAAACTTTCTTAAAGAAATTTTTCTTAAAAATTTACACACACACACACACACACACAATTACTTGGAATTTTCAATAAAACATATTAGTTACTATTATTAAAACTGAAAATAAATTATAAAATACCATTCATAAATTTTAAATAAAATAATGCATTTTTAATAAAATAGCTTTAAAAAAACCTTAAAAGGCATAAGATATCTAATGTAACATGCTTAAAAAATATCTGAAAATAGCTATTTGGACGTAAACTTATTAAGCTTGCATTTATTCAACTATGCAATAATCAATACACAGTTGGAATAATTTCCCTATTATCTTTCATTAATCTCTTAGGCTACCACAACAAGCCCCAGTTTAAAGCATTAAGATTCCACATACCACACCCATTTCCTGGACACACCCAACGATTTTCACTAAACATATACAAGATGATGGTTAATATTGCAAACCCAGAACTACTCAAGACCAGAAAGAAAAGGAAAAGAAAAGAAAGAAAGAAAGAAATAAGCAGGTACAAAACAGCCCTTATTAAAGGAAGAGACACAGCCACTCCCACATTTATAAAAAAAATACACATAATTGAAAATTATGTCCATTCAATTTAATATTTTCTTAAGAACATAATGATCCCAATATAAGAATTCATATAAAAATAATAATATACACAAATTTTTATTGAATTACCAGAGAATAAAGTTTAAAAAACAATGTTAAAAAAAACAATGATTTTAAAGGTATGGCTGAAAAGAAAAACAAGAAATGCAGAAGCTGGCATAGTTGAATGAAATGTGAAACAGGAGAAGTGACAAAACTATAGATGTCAGGGGAAGAGTAGTTAAAAATAGCAAATCCCAAAAGAGACACTTTTTCCCCCTCCAACTTCAGACGTACTTCAAGTTTCTTAAATGAGTAGGATTGTGCTAAACATAAAAACAAAAAATGTGTTTTGGAACAAAATCAGAGCAAAAATATTTCTAAGAATAACATAGACATGGGCACTACTAAATAACAAAAGATAGACAAATATTTAACACAAATTTTATAGCACAAGTATTCATCTTTACTTCAAGAATGACGAAAAAAAATTAGTAATTAATTTCTTTCACCCGAAGATAAATTGACTATTCATTCTCATGAAGCACCTTTGGCATTTATGTTTACATTTTCTTTACAGTATAAATATAAAGATGAATTTTTAGTGTGCTTCCTTAAAAAATAATTATCACAAACATCATATCTCTCTAGAATTTTAATAAAAAATTATAAACAAATTCATTACTTCAAACATTTTGAAGAAAATAAGTTGTATAATCATATTATTCATGAGAATTATATTAACTTACCAGTAACAGGCGCTTCAATATCTATCATAGTTTTTTCTTGCCGTAAAAGGGCTGCTCCATCATTAATGATTTTGAGCGCTGCAGCCTCTTCAATACGTCCTTCCAACACAAAATGCTGTTTTAGGACATCTGTGCGAGGTTTTGAGGTCTTTGGGTCAAAAACTTCAGCTGCTGTAAGTTTATGACTAGGAGGGAATGGAACACCTAAAAAAACAATGCTATACATATAGTTTATTTGTTAATGACCTCTTATCTCATACATAGAAAAAAAATCACTTCCATTAATTCATAATTATATATTAATATTTCAGACAAATTATTTGATTAGTTAACTGCTACACATTCTAAGAGTTCTAAAGTTAAATTTTAACATATTATACATACATGTACTGTAAAATTAATAGCCTTTTTTAATAATTGGCAAATAAAGAAATTTAAAGTTAATAGAAGAGGGTATAACTTATAAATCTCTAGTGATAATAAGCTATAAGACTTGATAATAAATTATTCAACTCAATAACTTATTACATATATATATTCGTGTTCAATAATACCAATTAGAAAACTTCATTTTTTTTAGCAGTTTAAGTTCAGCAGCGTAATCGAACAAATATTGAAAATTCTAATATCAAAATTTTTCCATCATAGAACTAACTTTTTTAATGCTTTTTTTTTTACATGTAGCCAACAAAATCCATCCATATTGTAGAATTACACAATTGAATGGTTATCATCAACGCAAGTAAAACATTTTAAAGCTTTTCTTGTAACATTTACAAATGTTGTATTACAAGTTTTTTTATATAAAGGATGTAAATAGGGGTTTTACAGAAGAAAAATATAAAACTTTAAAAAATTTAATGAGTGAGGATGAATACATAAAAGATTTTCATTGGCACACTCCCAGTTATGACACTAAGCACGTCTCAAACAGGTGCATTTCCAAATACATGTTTAAAAATATCAACATTCAATTCTTATTCATATTAACTTGGCGCCAAACTTTTTTTTTTCAAACATAATGTAATTTTTATCTTAACATATGTAATGTGATGTGCAAAATGTTATGTATTTGCTTTCTAATTTATTAAATTTTAGTTAAAGATAGCTTCATACAAAACAGTTAAAAAATCATAAATAAAATCCTGCAAAAAATATACAAATCATTCTCCTACCATCACCAAAAGAAAAAGACATAGATAGAATCAGAAGTGAATTTAATGATTTCCAATTAAATGAAATGGAAAATTATATTTTGTAGCAAAGAAAAAATTTAATAAGGCTGAGGTACTTTAGTACATATCAATATTTATCATATTTGTGAATTTTAAAAATTATACAATAACTTATTTTAGTAATAAACCATACTTCTTATCAATGATAAAAGGTTTGTTTTATACTTCTATGAGATGCTTGCTGCTCAGAGGAGATTTTCTACTCCAAATCTTCTATTCCAAATAAGGTTCCTATGTATGTTATTAAGGTTTGTATAACAGAGGATAATGTATAGAAAAGCTTTGACTAATAATTACATTGGTAAAGTAATTTGCTGCATTATCAATTACATCGTAGAATATTGAAATACTCTGCAACTGCACTTGCTCTACAAAGGTGGAAATATTCACAATAACTAACTTTAATGATTACAATAAGTACATTTTGTTCCTACATTTGGCTAAAATTAAAACTTTAAAATTTTTGTGAAGACTACATATAAGATTAGAAGCACTAAATTGTATTAAAATCTCTTTCATGAAAATAAGCAAATTTATAGAATTCTTACTCTGTGAATCTTAATATTTTTAGTATGATTCTGATACACATTAAGAGAAATATTCCAAACACAAAAATGGCACAAATATATCTGGTAACAGTATATTCAGCAAATCAGTTTATTTTGACTTGCTCTTTGAGAAGGAAATTTGATTAACTACTTAAGACAGATTTTATCCTACAAAAATTGTATATAAATGACACTCGACCTTTTGTTTTATGTACTGTAAATTACTACATATAAATATTCTATTTCTTTAGTAATATTTTTTTAAAAAGCCTTTAAATTTCAAGTACTTTTTAAATAAAACATTATCTTTTTATAAGACATTCTAAGCCTTTTACTATATGAAACACACTGTTTTCAGATTTGGAATGTACCTTATGTAAACACGTATTTACAGAAACAAATCCTAACAAACAATAACTAGAAATAACTCAAGTTAAATTGTGGTAGTAAAATAAAATTTTCCCAAACTCTGTCTATCCAAGTTTAAATTTATCATCATATAACATTCTTTTTTTAAAATTAAAAATACCTATTAATTAACATACCTACTTTTAAAATGTAGTTAACTCCAATAAAATAATCATTCAAAGGAATGGAATAAATTGGTCAATATAAGAAGTGTATACAGAAATAAAATCCTTATACTTAGCCTCTTTATTTTATATAGGGATTTTAAAAATATTTTAAGCAAAACATAACTAAACAATTAATTTAAAATCCATGGACAGGATTCTTTTCTAAGCCTTAAGGAAAGTCAGGAATTGATAAATGACATTTTGTTTCATAAAGGATAGAAATTTTGTTCACTGCTGATTTTGAGAAATAAAATTATCTACATTTTTAAATAATATTTTCTGTTAATATAACAATGACAAACTATGAGAAATATATTTTGTATAAAACCAATTAAAAATACAAATAATTAAAATATTTCAAACTTAAAATGAACCAAAAGTAAATGTAAGTTGCCCAAATCAATCCTTCAGTGCTAAAATTTCAAATCCATATTGAGCATCGAGTTACTCAATAAGATTTATCATTACTTAAGATTAAATTACAAGATCTGTCACTATGCCTACAGTGTTATTCTAAACTGATGTTAATTCAAACCCAATACATTAAGAGTCTACAAGAATATATTAAGAAATGTGCCAATGAAGCAGTGTACTTGGCTCTCGAAGTCAAAAGAAAGTAACATGTTGCTTTTAAATTTCTATATCCAAAGGGAAGGTAGGTTATGAATACAAAGACGTATTTTTCAAGTGAACTGTATTAAATTGTTAATACATAAAATAACAAAAATGTCCATGGGACACTTGTTAAAATCAAAATGGTAGACAAGGTGAACTGCCAAGCAAATCTTAAAATTAATAAAATGTGCTTACTGTTTGATTTGGACTTTATTTTTTAACAAAAGAAGAGGAATATTAACACTGATTTCATTCCTTGACAATTTTTTTACAATATTCCATAGAGTCTTTGATAACTGTAGAAAAATTAACAATTTAACAAGTTCTTACAAATGAAAAATCCCTAATTCATAATAGACAAAAAATGTCAATCACGTTTAAGGCATTATAAAAAAGAGGCTTATAGAATTCATGTGATTATGTCATTGCCTGATGTAGAGTGAACTAAAATGAACAAATTACAGATGCTAAATTAATAATATGTGCTACAATTCAGGTGGTTTTAAACAAATCTTTTCAGATTACTAACATAAGGATATTCTGATATAGAATACCAAATCAAGAATATGAAAATGAAGTCAACCAACTATGAGGATTTTCTAAAAGTGTAAAAATTACATATATTCATGTATAATCATAAAAAATGTAATGCCTAGTCAAAACAATTTTAAAAATTCTTTTTGTTTAATAGTAAAAATGTTTTTATGTTACTATTTATTTGCTTAAAAATACTTAAGATATTATTTAAAAGCTTAAAACATGTAATACATACATTTGTAACTTATGTGTATATTTATAAAAACATTTATTTTAGTTTCAAAATATCTCTGTTGATTTTTTCAATGTTAATTCTCAATTCGTTTTTTTACTAAGAATCTATTCTCCTGGGTTTATACACTTGAGTTTACTTTTGTTTATTAACCTCAGGATGATTCAATTATTACTTACAAAATATGAACACCTTATCCTATAACTTTAAAAAAGCTCATTTACTAATGAAGCATTGTTTGTTCCACATTAATTTCAACTTAAATAAGTATAACTGCTATAGTCCTCATTTTGTAAGAACCTTTTCAGCTCAAGTGTAGTATAGGGGGGTGGCACTTGGCACAGTCCTTTTTTTTTTGGTGACTAAAAGTGGTCACCAATGTATTTTTTTTTCAAAATTATTTATTTATTTTACAGTGAATTTGATATATCACCATGACATTTAGATAAAAATCGCCAAATCCGAAGAAAAATCACTAAATCCAATGTGGAGCCCCTATACTACACTTACCTTTCTTGCCAACCTTTTCTTAATAGTTATTTGCAATCAATGATTTTAATTCCGATGATAAATAAATAATTTTTAAAAATCCAAAACTTCGGCATGCAAATAATAATTTTAAGCTGAAAATGACAAAAAATCCAAGAATATATGCATATAAAAACACCTCTATGATTCAGATATAAGAATTACATAATTCAAATTTGTAATTTAATTTTGTAAGATAATTTTACAACATTAAAAAAAGCACCAGCAGTTAAAAGAACCTTTTTAACAATTTCATTTACATAATTAGTGTTGCAGAATTTGTCAACCATTTACAGATCATGAAAAATAGTTTAGATCATTTGAACATTACAGACAAAAACTCAAAATTAAACACGTCTTGTCTTGTAATATAATTCTCTCGTCTATCTATTTAAACTTTGATTTTAACATGTATAGTATTCTATATAATACAGACAGTTGAAATAATTCAGATAAATTAAACCATAAAAAAGCAGACAACAAGTAAAATGATAACAATTAGAGAATATTCTCTCTGAATAAATAGCTAATATAAACAATGGCTTCCTTAAATGTGTTTACTTTACAAGAGTACCTACATCCAGAAAAATTCTGAGGAAAACAAGAACATTATTTTATTAATAAATATGAATATATAATAATTAAAATGTTAATTCTTACAGAATATAATTTATATAGCAAACAGATTCATATTCTACACCAAAATAACTTAAAATTCATATTCTTTACATAAAAACAATTAATATTTAAAATTTTTATATAATTGAAAATTTAAGTACACACATATCATTTCTAGGGTGAAAATAAACAAAAAACTTTTAAAAAATCATCAGAAAAATGGTTTAAATTTATTTCTGCACAAACAGTTATGAAGGACAAACTGCTTTTCCAGATGGAAATTTTCCCCATGCTAACTCTGTTCTGACAATCACATGTCATGGGTTAATGACAAGATAAAGTGGTTTGTTAAACAGAGAAGTTCTTTATAGTTATGAAAGAATGAAAAGAAGAGGAAATTTTATATCCCCCCTCCCAATCAAAAACAAGAGTTTAGTCAAGCTATTGACAATTACAGATTGACACATATGGTATCAAGCAAGCCCATTCACAGAAAAGTTATGAGAATTGCATGGACAATTACTTATCTCTTAATATCTAGAGATAATAGCCAAAATATCATTATTATGTAACATGCATTAGTAAAAATATGAAACTTCAAAGAATTTTGTGAAGTAAAAAGTTACCATGGATTCTCACTATGAAGAATAGGAAAAAAATTGAAAAAAAAACATTCTGATATTTATTGTAATTTTCAGCTGAAACTTGTTATTGTTTTGAGCACAATAGTAAATAATTGAATTACATAAAATCGACTTCTACATTATAGAATTAAATTATCTATCTGAAAGTCTGTCTATTCAGACAATCTGATAAGACAGTGATTTCCCAGCCCCCGGTCCGTAGATCAAATGGTATCGGGCTTCCCAAGGAAAATTAAATTAATTCTATTTTATTTGCTGGGGTGCACTTATCTCGGGTTTGTGCAAATTTCCACCGAAATCATTTTATATTCCATGTTAAATCACTTTATATTCATTTTTTGGTGTAACTGTATTTTATTCCGAAGGCATATTTAGATATAATTAAATTAAAGTTATTAATTCAAAATCTAAAATATAGACAATGAAATCCCCCCTCCAATGGCCCATGGTAAAATTATCAAACATTGACCGGTCCGCAACGATAAAAAGGTTGGGGAGCACTGTGATAAGATGCTAACAAAATTTTGGCTTACAATGAATTATTCTGATCTGGAGTATAGATGATAGTAAGACCAGGGTCTAAAGAAAAATGGCAGTAAATATCTCTCCAAAAATTTATTTTGTTTCTGTATTTGGTACTTACATATTAGCGTCACCGCAGCAAAATTGACACCACGTGATTCGTACCTTGATATCAAAATAACAAAGAATCTCATGTGTTTTATATGAAAAACACCAAATCAGTCAGATGTTGGTGGAAAGTGGTGCTAATTTGGCTGCAGTGACACTTATCGTAAGTACCCTTTATTTTTGTAGCGAGAACCCGTTGTTAATAATTATGGATACTTAAAAGATAATTTGTGTTCTTACTAGTAAGAATGTGTAATAAACTTCATTTATTTATGGTAATACATAAACTTCCTGCTTTCTAATTAAACTCTTGGCATGCAATTTTACTGAAATTAATTTTATTTAATTTCAGATCTTAATCAAAAATTCAAAATGAGATACAAATGCATAAATTGATTTAAATTGTTTACTATTTTTTTTTCTATTCTTTGTTTTTAGATTCCTATATTTGAAATATAAGATTATTAGAAAATGCAAAAATGAAAGTAATTCATTTAGTTACTTGTTAATAAAAACAAACTGTTAATAATATTAAATTAATGTTACACACTGAGAATCTAAAGCTCAAATTATTCACTTTTATATTCTAGAAAATCATGCTCAATAAATGTAAGTCATTAGTTTTAACCAAATGAAACAATCTTTGAAATTATAGGAAACTAACTTTTATTGCAATTTCAAAGCAACTTTCTTCCTTATCTTTTCATGGGAATTCATATTGATTATTTACTTTTAAATATTAATGATATTTTATTATTATCAATATAATTATTGATATTTTACCTTACAGTATTCTTATTATAAAGTTAAATCTGAGAGGGTTTATTGTTGGGACCATTGATTACCTTAAGAATCAGAAAAACAATTTAAGTATACATATACAAATTCATTTAAAATTATTTTATTTTATTAAAACAAAACAAACCTTGGCAGTTTTCCAATCCTTCTCTTTTAAGATCATTTTTTTTTCTCTTATGTGTATAAACAGGGGCATAGCTACTGCTGTATCAATGATATGGGGCCCCAACATATATGAGGAAAATTTGTTCACATATTAAGGGGCCCCCAAAAAGGGTGTGCAAGAAATTTTGAAACGGAGGTTCACTCAGGACTAGCTAAGCCAATATGTATTAATAATACTTTAAATAATTAATATACATCCAATTTCATTCCAGTAAAAAAAAAAAACCTACTTAAATATGATTCCCAATAAACTAAGGATTTTAATTAGATATAATTGCCACAAAATTCTTTTAAGTCTTTACTTGTTTAAAAATAACTTAAATAACTAGAAGATTTCTGAGAATGAAAACCAATTTTTAAATTAGTCAACTGCACATGGTTTACTTACGACTTACACAACATAATTATAGTAAATAATACAATAAGGCTAAAAACGTCTACAGTGAGATAATTTTTTTAAAAATTTAATTACCTCAAGATTAATGTTAAATTTCATCACTAAATATAATCACATAATTTACTTCAAATAGGTCTTGGCACAGATTTTTTAATTTATATATATATATATCAGGCTTATCAGCAATCTCAAACATATAAAATATGGCAAATGTTTTTTGCATTCCACAATTTATTTATATAATCTGAATAACAACTAGGTTTCACAAAGATATTTAAAATATTTGATGATTTATTTTAATTTTCATAAAACTAACCAGATTGAAATTTATAAGATAGATTCAAAGCTAGATCATGTCAAATTCAATGTATCCTTTTAAATATAATATATATATATATAAATTCAAAAAGCTCCGGTTTTGAAACAAACAAAATAATTTAGTTAATCAGCTTTTAAACTTAAATTCTCTTTCAAGTCTTATTTTAACTAAATTTGCTTAGTTATATTTATTTACATATGAAATCTATTTTTTTAAAAGAAAGTAAAAAAAAAAAGTTTAAGATTTACTTCAGTTTTTGTACTTTGATGTTTAAGACAAAATTATATTTCAGCAATAATTTCTCATCAGTTAGAATCAGTTCAATAGTACTTCACCAAACACAATCTTCTTAATGAGTAAATATTTTAATGTGTCCATTTATTAAATAGCAATTCCTAATTTTCTTGTGATAACAAACACTAATTCAGAATGAAGTTCATACAAAATAATTTCAAAGAAACAGGAAAATTAAATCGTCTTGACCATCCAATGTGGATTACTAGAGAGAAAACCTCAGAAATATACTTTGATGGAACATATTTGAATGCACACATTGAAGTATTTAGCCTTCAAAACTACAGTGTGGCAATAAAGGAAGCAATATTTACAGGACAGAGTTATACAATGTTTCTTAATATTAATAATTGTCAATATATGCATGAATAAAATGAAAATTTGGCAAATTTTATAATATGCATAATGTATATATTAAATTTGCATGGCATTCTTTATTAGAAAAATTCTGATAAATTTGTCACAGAACGGATCTTTTAAAATATCTCCCGTTTTGGTAAATAAGTTATTTCAAAATATAATTATGAATAAAAATTCTTATTTTAATTTAGTTCACAAATAGAATTTTTCCATCTTTAAAAGTAATGGGTCCACCCATATTAAAAGAAACGACTGATCTAAAAAACACATGGTCGGGAATGTAAAGAAAAATAAAACACAACCTCTACACACAAATTAAATCAATGCGTAGTCGCCAAGTCTAGCAGAAAAATGTATTCGTCTGTGAATTTTATTTGCGCAGAGTTTCATGTCTAAATTATTGACCTAATTCCCAGAAATGCATGACAAATGAGCGAATACGATCGTCAAGGCCAATATTATTCTACTATCGATAACTGACCCATTTCAATAAAATAAAAACCACATGATCAAGAGTTTAAAGAAGATGTTCGATTTTTTATATAAATGAAATATTGAACAAAAATGATCAATCTGAGCCCAGTAAATAAATGTTGTGTCCGGTCATACTTCAAACTAAGCCTAAGATATAAGGTATACTTACTTTTCACTACACGTTCCGATGAATTGAATTTTGTACTGTTCGCCGACATATTAGAGCTATCCTTTTTCTTTTCACGTTACTAAAGACATAAACAACACTTAGTGCTTACCACAACCACAAAGATGTAATACTATACCGCTAAGGGTACCACAAACGTCGTAAACAACAAATTTCTTCTTGCATTTCTCCAATGCGCATAATTATTCGCGCAAGCAATCTAATCCAATCTCAAACCATCTCCGTACGCGGAGAACCAAAACATTGTTGATGAACAGAATTGTATTCCACACACAACCACGCCTCCAAACAACAAATGTTTCTTTCGCTAGTTAAACGCCTTTACTCATGTCCGATACTATCGCTATCGGTTAAATTTGTGTAGGTTTGATAAGTAAGGCATGTATATTAAATATGACAACTGACTGACACTGCACTGTAAATGAAGTGATGCCAGTTTGTTTTTTATAAAACTCCATTCATAACTCAAACGCAAAAAGGTCAATCTGATTATGGCTAATCTCAATCTATGATGAATAAAATTCTAATTTATTTCAACATTGACAACAAAACATTTATTAGAGAGGACCAATAACATCTGTATTTTTCAATACTAAACAACCCTAATTGAAAAGTGTTTCTTTTTGTCTTTAATCAATATTTCAAACACCATCTAGTGTCAATCATAAGAATTGTACTAGAGATCTAATATGAAAATGGAAAAGTATCAGAAGGACTGATCAAAAGTTTGAAATGTGTTATACTTTGCTAAATAATTTAATTCTTAATTTATTACTGTATTTATTGTTAAGAGAACCAGTCTTAGAAATTTTAGTCTTTAAAAAAAGTTTCATTTCTGGAGAACTAAGAAAATCTTTTTAATGGTGAAATCTCTCAAAATGGAAATTTTGTAAAAGTACTTCTGTAAAACAATTTAATATGTTATTAAAGTTCGTATGCTAATCAAGATTATAATAAGGTAACTTGATAAACTACATCGAAAACACTGTTATGAAACGAGTAAAATGTACTCTAATTGCATTGATTATTATAAAAGGTGTTCGAATCTAATGTCTCTAATTTGAGAAATAAATAATAGAAAGTTGAAAATAATAAAAAAAGTGAAAAAATAGATAACAGGACTTACAACGTTTCTCTCTTCTCTCTCTCTCTCTCTCTCTCTCTCTCTCTCTCTCTCTCTCTCTATATATATATATATATATATATATATATATATATATATATATATATATATATATATATATATCAGTACACTTGCACGTTAGCTCCCTTAGTTAGCAAGTAACCGGTAATGCTGTTCGCCGTACCATTTCCGTAGCCACAATAACAATAGCATCAGTTATTGAGGTACGAATGTCTTAAACATCATGAATCGTTTTCTTCTACGTAATTTTAAGGAAAAGAACTCCATTGGAGGGACGTCTGAAGATCTTGGTCGCCAAGCAATTAGTGCTTCACTTTCTATCAATTGGTAAGGAAAAGTTTTGTAAAAAAATGCTCGCTGATATCCGTATTCCAGTGAGGAAAATCACCATCTTCTTGGGAAATAACAGTCGGTTGTAATTGCTGCATTTGAAGTATTATCAATATGTCCAGATAAATGCTTGTTGTCATAAAAGTCTCAGTAAAGAAAAAGGGCCTTATGACTGTATCATGGGAAAGAGTATACCACACACTGATTTTTGCTCTTTCTTTCTAACTTCTGTACTGTAAGTTGATTTCCTGAAACCAAATACGCGGAAAATACAAATGTTGTCAAAATCCGAGAATTCCTCCGACAGTTTCGCTTGATATCACCGGCGTATCACTAATAGACTTTTTAGCTGACGAAATTAAGGTTATTGATTCGGACATTCCTTATTATTATTTCGTCCATTTGATTAATATTATACATATGTCGCTACTCAATTAACTTGCAGTTAAATTTTTTTGTTTCTTCGACGTTTATGAAATCAGAAATACGAGAATAATAATCAAACTTTACACCGATTTCATGTATTATAAATCATGACCTTACATTCGATTTTTAGCCATTGTAGGGAAAATAGTGTCATAAGTCCAGATACAATTATAATTATAAAGGAGTTAAAATAAAAAGTTTACAATCAAATTTGAGACTAATTCTTACAATTTTATGCAACCTTAAAATTTAATATATTGCACCTTTTATTCAAAATGGGACTTCACACGGGCTTTAAATTTCTTTGGCGAATCATTTATTGCAGCACGCATTACCCCCATAGTAATTCCATCGCTGCTGTCTTTAACCCTTTATCTGCCGCATTATGATTTACTGCAAATTTTTCATACAATATTTTTTTTGAGTTACTGCATTGAAAATTAAGGGATATAAATGCAAAAAATATTCAACATTGGAAAATTTAATTTATTAGAGCTAATTAATGAAATTGGTACTTTAAAGTACCGTCAGCACACAACGGTCTAAAATATTCTCATAATACAAAAAGACCAAATGACTTTTCATAACGAAGTTTTAACTCTTAAAAATGCTAAATAAACATAGACAACCTACATTTTGTGGCATAAAAATTTATTTTTGAAAATTATAAAATTTTTAAAAGTTACTTACTTTTTTTGCAATAATAATAATAGGTTTTACACATTAACTTAAATTTGATAAAACTAAAAAAACAGTTTTTTTTATTAATACATAAAAATACATTGCATGTTGCGCATTTTGAGTGGGATTTCGAATGGATGTTTCCTAATGCTCAAAAATCACAACAACCCCGATTCGAAACAAAAGTTGCCCAATGACATCCACGATTTTCTTAACGAATATCGTCAGAAACAGACAAGTTCTCTTTTCTCCTTTTGCTTACACAAAACCCTTGCTCATTTTTATTAGAGTTGGGTTTCCCTTTTCGTTTCGGTTGTGCTTTTGATTTTGTAAATAGTCCTTTGGTTACACAACGACTGGAATAGATAAATTGTCATTCAGATGAATATTTGATAATATTTTATGATATCGATTACGTGTCATAGTTTGTTAAACAACATTCACTGACGTATCTACGTCCGAAGACCAGTATAGATTACTCCTAGGCAGTTTGTGATAACCGAATAAAAACTATAAGCCAATAAATCCATATATCTCATCAACACAGTTACTAGCCTAACTGAATTATGCTTTTGAGTGATATAAAGGTTCGTTTTTTGAAAAACAATATTTTCAATTATATCTTCATCAATGAATTGTAAAAAGAAATATGTAGGTGTAACTAAATGCAGATTTAACAAACCCAGATTTTATGGGAAAAAATTGGAACTGCGGTTTGGACATCTCTTTTCCTCCATTGCCTAATCACTTTTGACATATTACATCCTGAAGTAGGAAATGATGTATTTTCTGAATAAAAACTGCTACACCCTGGGTCTTGTTCAATTTCTTCATCGTATTCTTCAGAATCTGACGAAAATTCCAGCAGATTATTTGCTGGAACTTTTTCATCTGAAGGATCACCTGTTGGTGAATCACTGCTTTCAGATAGTAGGCTCTCTAACAACTCCAAAACCCCTTGAATACTGAGCTTTATTTTTCCAGACATTCTAAGAAAAGGGTAAAAAAACTAGCAACTTGAAAACATTCTATTATTGTTAAATATTAGTTACACCCAAAGAAATTAAAAAGTAAATTTTTTTTAAAAAAAAGAGAGAGATTTCATTAAAGAGATTTCATTGAGAGAGATTTCATCATTAGTGTGTAAAAAAAACAAGCTCAGAATAAAGGTTCAAAAATTTTTTTAAACTTTGAAATAAAACAATAATAAAGCAAAATAAATAGTAATGAGGCTACAACGCAACAAAAAATAACAATAAGCCTCACGGACGAAAAAAAACTAAGTTCTTGCTTCAACACCCAGTGTGCTGTCGTACTTATAAGTAGCACAAAATTATTCAACTGTAAAATTAGTTATATGCACTGTTCACTTAAAATAAATAGTCAAATTGATTACCAATATATATATATATATATATATATATATATATATATATATATATATATATATATATATATATATATATATATATGTGGGAGACAACGAGGGGTCCAAGACGTTTGTCTTTCTTCTATTTTATTTTAAAACTTAACAAAAATTAATTAAAAAGGTAGATAAGTTTGACAATGATATGCAGAAGGTAACGCCTGCTCGCGCACCTCTCGCGTTCTCTCTGCTGTTTTTTCTTAAAAGTTCACAGGTTTCAGTTCTCATTAGCTGCGCCTGCGCGCGAAGACTGTGTTTTGCTTTTGGCTGCATGCCACAACGGCCACCCTGACTGTACGCTGTCCGCAGCGGTACGTATTCCTTTTTTCCTTTCCATGGATACCAGAGGAGAATCTGAAACATACAAAAAAGACGGAACAGACAAGGACTATACGACAAATACACAAAGATTTAACATATCATAATTCTGCTGAACTAGACAGTTTCTCCCCACATCTCTTCATGTGGTCTGCTGCTGTGGATGTAGTATTGGGTCCTTCATGCAGTCCAATTTTTCTAACATCATATCGATCTTTAGGTTTTACTTTTATGACTTCATAGGGACCAAAGAACTTAGGCCTCAGTTTCAAGCCAGTTCCAAACTGTGCCCGTTGGATGGCGACGATATCTCCGATCTCATACTGGTATGCCTTTTTCCGTTTCTTATTAAAATTTCAACAGTTTTCTTCTTGCATCTTCAGAATGTTTCGCTTGGCTTCCTCCCGAATTTTTTCACGATTTTCAGTGAATGTCTCCACGATTTCCTCTTCCAATAGTTTTAGAATTTCTAGATCTTGTTTGGTCCTCATCTTTACTCCGGCCAAGGTCGGTGATATTGCCGTTCGAACACTTAGACCGGGAGAGTGTTGATTTAGAGAAAGATTTATCGGTTTAACTTCTACCATACGCTTTTCGCCAAAACATGAACTTAATGTTATGATTTCTTCGGAAGGCTGGTTCACTCTAATTAGTGAGGAATTTAAAACTGGGATCTGGCAACCTGAATCAATCAAGGCTGTTACGGGCTGATTTTCCACAAAAATGTTTACGTATTGAAATTGTTCGAATTCTTCGCTATTTTGTTTTTCGCTCTCGACTTTCAAAGTATTCACGTTTATTCTATTATGGATGTGGCTGTTAGATTCTTTAGGTTTAAAACGCTTCTCACAGTCTCTTGTGTAATGAGATGAATCACCGCATATAAAGCAATTTTTATTTTCTCTGTCAAGATATTGGGGATAGTTCTCTTTAACCTTTGGTTTAAAGTTTCGTGGTCTATTTTTAAAGGGGTCTTGGGTATATCCATAAGTAATAGGAGTTTCCTTACGTGATCCGCCTCTAGATGAAATATAAATATCGCACTCTTTAGCTAAATCAATAGGCCTAAACCAATCTTCTGCTTCTCGAATGCCAATATGAGTTGCAGTTTCCTTATTTAAAGTTTCAAATAATTTATCAGAAATTATAAGATCACATAGAGATTCAAAGGAATTAGCTTTTCTTAACGAACAATAATATTGGAAGTTTGCCGTCAATCTTGCAGCAAATTGGATGTATGCCTCGCCTGATGATTTTACAGCATTTTTAAATGAGTTTAAACACTCGCGAGGGGTTAATGGAATTCTCTGAGTACTATAGATTTTAGTTTTCATAGTCATTTAATTCCTCTTCTTTAATATACAATAAGACATTATGAGCTCTTTCGCCCAGAAGATTTATTAAAATTTCAGATTTATATTCGTCATTTATTTTCTTGGTTAAAAATGCGCGTTCTAATGATTGGAAGAACAGATTAAAATTTTCAGATCTGGTGGGAACAGGAAGAGATAAAGTTCTAATACTTTTTATCATATTTTCTATGTTAGTTTCGAACTGTTTATCTTCGACTTTAGCTGCAGGATTTAAACTTAATGCTTTATTTTTAGCCGTTTGAAGTTCGATTTCTTTTTCTAATTGCGCTAACTGAAGTTTCGCGAGCTCAATTTTCTGTTTTTCTAAAGTTACCTCTCTTTCGTTTCGCGATACTCTCTCATCTATACAGTTTTGAATTAAAGTTTTAACGAAATCTGGATCACTTTCAATTGTACTACTGTTCTCAATTTTAGTCTTTAGTTTAACTATGGTGTCCGTACTCTCCGCAGTACCGTCTAGATCCTCAACAACTCTTATGAGATCCTCTTTAAGAGCGTTTTTATACATTTTAGAAAAATATGGAAAGATCCTACCTTTTTTTTTTTTAGCTCCCTTGTTGCTCGCACGTACGATGTATCCAATAATTAAGAAAAACGTCGATTCCACTGATTTCACCTCTTCGCAGGTAATATAATTGAAATTGTTCGAATTGACACCTCTTCGCAGGTGTTTGTGAGTGGTTCCAACCTCTACACAGACGAAATTTTCGTCGATGGGTTCCAACCTCTACACAGGCGGAATATTTGTCTATGGTTCCAACCTCTACACAGGCGGAACGAAGTTTTCGAAAAATGGAGGCGCGTCTCCTCCACGGACGGCTTTTGTTCACGTTCCAAACTTTGATCAAAATCGAAATTTTTTTCTATCCCTGCCTCTACTCAGGCGGAGTATTCATGCTGCGTTCAAACCTCTACACAGGTTGAACGAAGTTTCCAAAAAATGGCGGAGCGTCTCCTCCACGGACGCTTTTGTTCATTGTCCAGACTTTGGTTCAAAATCGAAATTTTATCGATCCCGGCCGAGCCCCCATAATTTGTGGGAGACAACAAGGGGTCCAAGACGTTTGTCTTTCTTCTATTTTATTTTAAAACTTAACAAAAATTAATTAAAAAGGTAGATAAGTTTGACAATGATATGCAGAAGGTAACGCCTGCTCGCGCACCTCTCGCGTTCTCTCTGCTGTTTTTCTTAAAAGTTCACAGGTTTCAGTTCTCATTAGCTGCGCCTGCGCGCGAAGACTGTGTTTTGCTTTTGGCTGCATGCCATATATATATATATATATATATATATATATATATATATATATATATATATATATATATATATATATATAATAAGACGTCGCCCATCCGGTATAGTGGTTAGCGACGCTGACTGCTGCGTCGTTGGGACTGGGTTCGAATCCCGGAGAAGACATGGATATTTGTGAATGTATAGTGCCTTCGCGGCATGAGGGTACTTTAAATAGCCGTCGAACCGCAAATCCTCTCGTAAGGTTGGTGGTAGGGGAAGAGAGGTGGGAGGCCCCTGACTCCCCCAGGGTGTTCTCTCTCTAAATTGGGGTGGAACTGAGCTAAATCGATCTGTCACCTGTATGATGCTACGGTTAACGACAGGCGTCACTCAGTCCTTAGCCATGATGAATTTCGTGGGTCTTGATCTGGTCTTTGCCAATCAGGTGGCATTGGTAATAACAGCAACAAAAAATAAGACACTTACCTTTTGACATTAACCCCTTTTTCGGAACAAAAATAACAACCTCCACAATCCTATCAAAATGTCAGCTGAAAATGCAATTTTGGTTTTAAAACTATCCGCCTTCCTTGCTAAAATACTCATTATAAAAGCCGTGCTACCGTCTATTCTGGAAGAAGGTAATTGAAAGGGTATTCCTGCTAAGTATCATCAGAATATTCGTAAAAATGATTATTTTATGCACTTTTAAAGTGAGTGGTACTTATAAGTACCGTCGGTAGATAAAGGGTTAAAAAATGTTTAAAACATTTCAAATTGGGATGCTATTTTTGACACGTCTTTGCCTCTTATACTGACTACGATTTAAGGTAGAACGGATTTAAATCCGGACCGCTTGAAAACCAATCTTTTTCTTCCTATGAAGTCCTGCCCCTTTGTTTGTCAACTACTGGGTCATCTTCGCCTTATGAGCTGGAGGACATTCGTTTTCACTGAACAAGTTTATGTTGAAGGGCTCACTATTGGATCTATGATAGTGTCTTGATTTGCAGTAGTTTTCAATTCTTCCTTGCAAAATGTATCTCAGAGACACCTCTATAGCTGACGCCACACTAAATAATTACGGGAGACAGATGGTATTGATGGGAGGCCGCCGGTCCCTGAGATACAATTTTAATTTTGCATTTGCTCTGTTTACAGGGAACAGGGATTAGTACAAGAATGTGGGTGCGTCTAGGTTCAATGCACTTTGTGGCCGGCAACAGAAATCAAATTTTGGGGTCTTTTGGACACCTGTCAAGAAATTTGAGATGTTGTTAATGTTTATATAATTGACATTTTCATTAATCGAATAATTTTTTTTGTGTTGTGGTTATTACCTATTTATTTACGCTCTATTCATTGTCTCTTGCTTGAAAATTTTTAGTTCATGTTTATTTGATTGTGTTATTATGTACTTTTCTTGTGAATTCTTTTAGTTTGCATAAATTCTTTTTTAATGATGGTATTTTGTAAGATGCATTTTTAGTGATACGTTGATGATAGTGTATAAATTTTAAGTGGCTGTTTATTTACTTAAAAATGATATCTTTGGAACTTGTGTCTGTATGGATGTTGATAGAGATGGTTGTTTAATATATATAAATATTTTGAAATTATTTCGATACTTTAATCTGTTCTACTTACGTTAATTTTGTTTTGTCATTTAATTGCTAATTTTTTTTTATCTAAACTTGCATAATCTGTCGGTTAGGCGTTTCAATTCTATTTTAGTTGTTTTGTGTTTTTGCTATCGATTTGAAAATTTTTTTTCTTTAGGTTCTCGAGTTAAATTGTTGTTTAGATAGGGGAGTGTACAGTCAATAATTTTGTCTCGCTTGTGTACTAATTTGTAATATGTATTGAATGTTTTATTTAGGTTAGTTGTATTATGCCTGTTGGTTTAGATTCAATTTTTTTTTATGTAGCAGAGTTTGGTTAGATTGTTGAGTTGAATACTGATATTAATTGAGTTTTTTTTTTTTTTGGTTTTGGATTTTAATTGTAGTTTTGGATTGTAATTTGGAAATAGGTATATGCTCAGATAATGGAATTATTAAATTAGAGATTTTGTGTACGCGTAGCTAAGTTAGCTTTGAGTTATTGGTATTGGCAAAAAGGGAAATTTTAATACAGAGGCTAATTAAGATTGCTTCAGTTTGTAGATATTGAGTTTCGATATAATTTTTTTTTGGTGTTGTAAAAATGTTGAAATGATTATGTGAGATATTTGAGTTAATAATTTGAAGAATATAGATATTTTGGAGTTAATGATTTTGTGGAATATTTGAGAAAGTTATTTGGAGGAGATAAGATATTTTTGAATTAATGATTATGTGGTATATTTGAGAAAGTTGTTAGATGGAGATGGAAAAATTTGAGTTAAGGATTATGTGAGATATTTTTTGAGTAAATAATTCGAAGGACATGGATAATTTTGAGTTAATGGTATTGTGGAAAATTTGATTAATTATTTGAAGGTCACCGATAAGTTTGAGTTAGTGCTATTGAAGTATAGGATATAGATGATTTTGAGCTAATGGTATTGTGGAACATTTGAAGAATCATTTGAAGGGTACTAAGAATTTCGAGTTAATGTTATTGAGAGATATTTGAGTCGAAAAAAAAATTTTATTTTTTGAAGGTTAGAGATGATTTTGAGTTAACGGTATTGTGGAAAATTGAGGATGCTTTTTAGAGGTGTAGAGAATCATTGTGATGAGTTTGTGAATTACCTTAAATCAATTCGTTGAATTACTTGGAACGTTCAGAAGTGATGTTGATTAGTTCAGTGAATTTTTTTTAGGGATTTGTGTTGTTGAATTATGTGAAGCAGTTGCTAAATTTTTTTTTGGTTGAATTTACTTTACTCCAAATGTGTTGGCACTCATGTCATAGGTTACATTAACAGTTTTATGTTTGCCATTTTTTTTCTTACATCTTCAACTACATTTGGGATTTCTGGAATTCATTTCTCAATATGGAAATTCGCATGTATTGAACGTAGCATTTTTTTCCCTCTAAATTTTTTTTATGTATTAATCAAATTAGTTCAATTCTTTAAATTCGGATTTGTATTATTTTTTTTGTCTTGATTATTCATTCTGTTTCTTGTGTTGGCGGTTGCGATTATGCAGCAAATCATTTCCGCAGGGAATGGCATGTGCAATTGTTCAGCCTTTGTAAACATTGGGGGTGCATCCTGATCACATGCACACTCATCGTTTGCAATTCTAAATTAAATTTGCAATAATGGTTTTAAATTGTAGTCAATGCTTTTAGTGAATTTTTTTTTTCAATTTCTTAGGCTATTAAGCATTGTCGAAGGTTACAAATTTTTTTTATCTGTGCACACTCATCGTTTGCAATTCTAAATCTAATTTGCAATATTTGTTTTACATTGTAATCAATGCTCTTAGTGAGTAATGGCAATTTCTTATGCTATTGCGCATTGTCAAAGGTTACAAGAATTTTTTTTGTTGTCTGATACATGCACATCATATTATTCATGTCATAATTTCTATGTTTTACGGTTATATGTTGTGTTTGTTTTCTTAGTGCTATCATGGTTCCGTTTTTGTTTTTGTTTTTTTAATTTTTTTGCTTCAACCAAAACTGTCACATTCTTATTGATTATGTTTGTTTCACTTGTTCTTATTTCTTTTATCGCAGTTTTTAATGTTTGTATTTGTAGTTATTGTGTTAGCGTCAAAGCTATGCTATATTTTTTGGTTTGAATTTACTATGCGTTACTAAATTTTATATTTCTGCATTTATTGTCACACGCTTAATTACAATTATTCAATTATTCTATTTATTATTTTATATATATATAGTCCTTGTGAATTGTTCGGTGGCCCAGGTTTCATCTCAATTTATTTATTTTTTTTGTTCGGAAGATGAATTTAATTCTAGTTGTTAGTTGTTAATTTTTTTTTTTTTTCTCTCGCAACGTTTAGGGAATTAAGACTTTAGCATGCAGCCATCTCGTTTGTCGTTTTTTTTTTTTTTTTGTTTTTTGTGCAAATTTTTTAATTTTTTTTTTTTTTTTTTTGCTTGATTTTCTTACGTTTGAGTGATTGGTGGACGGGATGGGGACCTCGGGTGTTTGAAGCCCTGTAAAAGATTGGGAAATTTTGTTTTCCCTATTTTATATATTTTACTGATTCTGGCTCTCCCAGGAGAGTGTTCGTGTTTTCTCTCTTTTAGGACATTATGCCATGGTTATTTCCTGTGCATTGGGTCTAGTTTGCACACGAGATGAACCCCGACGAGAGTCAGGTCTCACGATGTACCATTAAAAGACAGAGTTCATTCATGGAACCCTTGCACAACGAGAGGAGCCCCTACAAGGTTCAAACAGCACCGGGTTACCACTACAAGGCCGAGGAACTGTTACGCTAAAGTTTCACCAAGATTAAGACGCTCCAGACATCGTTTTTCTTTTTTCTCCCTTCGAGACGTGGACAGCCGTTCATGACCAGGAGTCTGCGAATGCCCGGCGAAAGGACGACGGGACTATTGGAACTGTTGTCGCTATTGAATTTTATATTTACATTTTTCTTAATGAATTTTTCTTGTGTGGGAACTTCTGACGCTATTGCATTTTTATATGTACATTTTCCTCAATCAATTTTTCTTGTGTTGGAACTGCTGACGCTATTGCATTTTTATATTGACATTTTCTTCAATGAATTTTTCTTGTGTTGAAACTGCTGACGCTATTGCATTTTTATATGTACATTTTCTTCGATGAATTTTTCTTGTGTTGGAGTAGCTGCCGCTGTTGCATTTTATACTTACATTTTCCTCAATGATTTTTTTTTGTTTCTTTTATTTTTAGTTTTGTTAATCTGAAAAAGGGGAGGAGTGATGGGAGGCCACCGGTCCCTGAGATACAATTTTAATTTTGCATTTGCCCTGTTTACAGGAAACAGGGATTAGTAAAAGAATGCGGGTGCGTCTAGGTTCAATGCACTTTGTGGCCGGCAAGGTTGTATTCTTACGTGGACTGTTGAGTCCAATTAGGGTGGTAGATTTGACGGTAATGAATCCGTAGCGGATTCTTTTCGAAGTGGTGCGGTCAGCTTTAAAAGCACTGGCACACCATTTCTCGTCACTTTCCCCCTTATTTTATATATTTCCAGAAGTACCAACCCGTCTGGAAAGAGAACCCCTTGCCCCGGGGTCACTTCCCCATCCACAAATCCTCCTTTCACTCAGATAAGTATCGTTCTTTTCACTATTGTTTTCAGTATGTTTTGATAATAAATACAATTGTTTACCATTATACGACTGGACTTTAATTTAGTCTAAAGTTAATTTGTTAATACATGATTCTTGTTTATTTTAATTTTGGTCATGATGCGATGTTAAATTATGAAAACTGGGTTCACAATTAAGAAATTAAATAAGTTAAAAATAGCGTCGCATCAGTATACTCTCTACGCGTATTTTTCTTCTCTTTAACTTCTTATGTACTCCTTGCATATGGACGGTCATTCTAGCAGTGTTAAAAATATTGATAATACCGATCTTCATTGATCTTCCTGGCTCTTGCGTGATCTTAAATAGGCCTTCTTTTTTATAAACCCACTTAAATTAAACTGCCTTCATAAGTTACAGGTAACACAGGGCTTTGAATTAAATTCACTTGCAATCAGAACGAGACATCCTGTCTCAAGTTTTCAATGCTTCGCCAACTCATTCCATTATTCAAACGGTGGTGTTTAATCATTTCTTTTCAATTTCACAGAATGTTGAAGAAAAAAAAAAGCATACCAAAATTTGCAGCGGTGTGAGAGCAAATGTAGCGTATAAATTAGTGTGTAAGCTTACGAAGTATTTTCCTCTAAATACGCGATCCCTTTATGTATGTATTTCGACATTAAATATTTGAATCTTTGTTTGGATACACTAGTCTTATCTTTAGTTCAGTATCTTTGAGAGATTCATCTAAATATGTAAATACTTTTATTTTGAATACCAGAGTATTATGTTGATTTTGAATGTATACAAAAGTGTGGGGTTTTTAAAGTTTGCTTAAAAATTATGCGTGGATATAATTTAACGACCTCATGCAAAATAAAAATAAAACACACCATTTTACGAAAACTGTGTGATTTTTTTTACTATGTCCTAACTTCCTTTAAATAAATCGTGAATGTTTGAAGCAATTATCTTACATTTTTTTATGACAGAAATTAATAACGGATGGATGTTGGAGAAAGAAAACCGATAAGAACCACATGTCACAATGCGATCGTATACTTGCTTGTGTATCAACTTCCTGTGCAATTTTTAAGCATTGACCCATGAGAAAAGAAGTTCCAAAAGTGTATATATAGATTATCCTTGTCTTTGATTTTAAATTTAGAATATTTATAATTAAAACATATATCAATTTATACAACTGTTAATACACAAGCACTCTTTTCTTATTGCGTTGACTTTCATGTTACACTAATCTTAAAAATATACATTTATTCAGAACATTTGCCTTAAGATATTCGGCACCTAAAGATAATTACATAACTTAGCAAGAAAATATGTGTAGTTTTATTTTTCGGAAGTAGCAATCATTGAATAATTGCTTAGGAAAAAGTTTTCCTTTTTTATGATCTATTTGGTCGTTATTAACGTGTTACAATTTTAGGTTTCTTGAACTAGGTCATTTTTATGTGGAATATACACGATTTTTCGATACACTCAGCCTCCTTTGAAATAAGCAACAAAATAAAATTTCAAAGGAAAAAAACCCCAACATTTTTGCATTTCTTCAGTATTCGAGTTCCGATCTATAAATTTTATTTTTAGCTTTTAGTAATTTGTGAAAGATAGAAGGCACTCAAGAAAAAGTTGCTTAAGGTATCAGACTACGTTCGGAACCGTGATTTTTAAAAAAGCAATAAATGGATAATTTTCATGATATTTAGCGTCACTCAGATTAGAATACATGCATAAAATTGTTTTAAAGACATTTTGTCAAAAAAAATTATTTAAATACAATATTTTGGCAAAAAATTAACTTAGAATGATCTTTTTTCCAAATGTCCTCCTTTTGTGAAAAATGGTTCTATTATAATAATATTTTGCCTGTATATAACTTAGACCTCTCTGCAGAGGCTCAACTAGAATTTTTGAAAAATTAACATTATTTTCAGAGTTACCATCAATTGAAATAATTATTCGCGGTTTTTTTTCTCTTAAAATTACTCCTCTCTGTTGCCGTAAAATATGAATAAACCCACTTCTAAGTTAAATATTTCAAAAATTCTAGTTGAGCCTCTGAACAGAGGTCTGAGCTATATACAGGCAAAATATTATTATAATAGAAGCATTTTTCACAAAAGGAGAATATTTTAAAAACTGGTCATTCTCTATGTTCGTTTTTTGTCAAAATATTGTATTTAAATAATTTTTTATTCTAATAATATTCTTAAAACAATTTTATATACATTTTCTAATCTAAGTGACACTAAATATCATAAATATTATCCATTTATACGCTTTTGCAAAACGACGGTTCCGAACGTTGTTGGATACCTTAATTAATAATTACCGTAAAATCCGATTGTGTTATATACCGTTGTGTGTTAAATATAACACACAACGGTATATAACGCGCACCTATACTTTCAAGCTGATTTTTTAAATTTTTAGGTATATTCGTCGCATAACGCGCACCCCCTTTTTAACGAAAAAATTTGAAATATAGTGTACATTGCTTTTATGTTTGGAAGCAATTTATTCGAGGTATTATCCCAGACTTTTTGAAAAAGTAGAACACTATTAGAACTACAACTTTTTTTTAGTTCATAAAGCACACAAGTCGTTTCTTTTAAATAAACATATTTCAATGTATGTCGAAGTCAAACTTTTTTTATATGCTCATCCCTTTCGTTATTTTTCAATTCCTACTATTAGCTCACACTCTCTATTTATTTAGTTATTTATTTATATGGGTGAAATTTTCAATCGTTAATAAGATACATTTTAAAGCGCTCAATTGAGCTGAAATTTTATATATATGATTATTTTGGATGACAATACAATAATTTAATTATAATTAATAAAAATTAATTGATTAAAACTGATTATTTAAAGAATTACAAATACAGCCACGTTGGCATCATTTTTGGTGACATAGCGATCCTTTTGATGACTTGTGTGTCAAAACTTGAAAAAGGTTTTTTTCTCTCACGTTTTAAAGCATTCAGTTGAACTGAAATTTTATATACACTATTGTTTTGGATGACAATACGATACTTTAATGATAATTAATAAAAATTAATTGCAACTTAATGTTGTGATTCTGTCATATGTATATACATATTTATATTAATTGTAACTATTTAATAAAAAGTAGCTAAAATAAAATTTTTCTTTGTTGATCTAAGTAGGAATTGACTTAATTTTTTTTTATATTACTTGTTAAGGCTTTCTCGTTTTAATACCCGGCGTATAACGTACACCCTTAAGTTTCGATCCTATTTTTTGTGTTCAAAGTGCGCGTTATACGCTGGATTTTACGGTAATTAAAATAAAAGTATTCTTAATTTTTAACATAGCATTGTACAAGAAGCGTGTGATACTATTTAACTTTATGTTAAAAATTAAGAAAGGTAATTCTCTAATTTAAATTTTTGTTAGATGAAATTTTCTTCGAAGATTTAAAATTAAACAATTTAAAACATTTTACAAATATCATTTTTTAATTTGGTGAAATGCATTTAAGTTCTAATGCCATGTGAGTAGTGAAGCAGAGAACATACAATTAGCATTACATTAAGTAGGAAAACGTATAGAATATAATTCACAAAATTCACTAACAGACATTTAACCAGGCGTTAAAATGACCGGTTAGACTGAATTTATAATGAAGGGTGCCGATCAAATTACATTTACTGCATAAATAGAAATGACTGAATTTATAATTTTAATTTCAAAAAATAATAGCAGCTCAAACTCATAGAGACACAGTTTGAGCAAAAGTTGTATAATATTCAGATCCGGATCATTAAATTCTACAAACAGGAAAAAAAGTTGTTTAAATAAACTTTATGTGTGGGCATGGAGCTTGACGTTTCACAAAACTTTTTACGCTATAAAAATTAAATTTTAAATTAATAATTCTTCTTACTTTTAACTATCCTGCAAATATTTTTAAAAATGCAAGATGATAATATTACTGAATTTATTATTTTTACTACTTAATACAATTCTTAATTTTCGCTGTCATATAAATAAGGAATTTTATTGAGAAACTTCTCGTTTTATAATCTTATTTTGATTTTGAAATTTGATGGCTCTCTTTCAGAACTTACAGTTGTGTTTTTGTTTCATTATAAGTTTTAAAAATACTGTATTTAATCTAAGTCCTTCCATCCAGGAAAGCAAAATTTGTAATCAGTTAATTTTATAATTAAAATTATTTGTTCATAATTATACATAGTTTTTCATTTCTAGCTCTACCAATATTTTTGTTTAGGATGTTTACTATAGAGAAGCATGAATTGGTTTGCGTCTTTCTTTCATATATAGCTTTGACATCCTTTTTAATTCTATCTCTCCATATCAATAAATAAATTTTTTAAATACAAATAAAAAGATTAAATCTCGTAAAAAAAATCTTAGGAGTAAAATAAAAAAATAATAAAAAAAAAGAAGAAAGCTCTTCATTGACAAACATCTTCCATGAGCCGGTTGCAGATTCCTCCTTGAGTAGATTCGCTTAGGGTCTTATAGTGATGGAAAAAATAAGGCCAAGCGAAAGTCTTCATTGTTTTCACAGTAATACGTATGAGTTTTATATTACTTTAAATAAGGGTCAGAAAATAAGTTTTAGTTATTCCTATCACAATAATTACAACAAAAAATTGTGTTTTTAGTTTTATTTTTGCTCAAGCTAAAAATTGAGAAAAAAGATGATGTGACCAATTTCAATTTAAAATCATTAGTTTTTTTCATTAGTTACAAGCTGTGAATCTGCTTTAACAAATCACACATACATGCTAGAGAGAAATCGTAATTTTTGTGAAAGTGGGAAAATAATTGAACGAGAAAAAACAGCTAAAATATTAAGCTGATCTAAGACTGTTATGAATAACTTTTAAATAATTATGCAAAATTGGAGCATATACAGGTCTTTTGTCTGCATTAACTCATCTTCAAATGAAAGTTAAGTCGAGTAAATAATAAAAAGCCTTCCTTACAAATTGACTGATTTGAACCTACCTTTCGCCACACGAAATGTACGGAATACTCTATCAAAACATCCACACGCAAAATATAATAAAATCAAAGCCAATCACGTTCCAACTAAGAAACATGAAATGTGGAGCGCCTAGAGCACTAGAAAAATTGTAGCGTTAGATATTTGTGACACAGATTCTTTCAGATGAACGTTCCTCGAACCACCCTGTCGACTGCGTGATTATTGAATCTATGATCAGATTGATCACTTCGGCGTCGACTATCGAACCTGCGATTATCACCAACACCTAAATCTGTTGGATTCCCTCTGCTGTCTGCTAGTGTCATAGTATCGCTTGTTAACTCTGGTATCCCCCCAATTCTTCTGCCTATTCCTGTTTGTGAATTGATTATTCGCGCTATGAGTTGCGTTTCGAAATTCATGACTCGGACCCTGGTCATTCTATTTAGAAACCTCTCCTTGTATTTATCAATTATCTGTAGAAGACTAGACGTAGTTTGCGGGTGTCGTACCTCCACATAATCCAAAAGTTGAGGTTCTAAATGACTGATAATATGGTCAAGAAGTTTTTCTTCCGCCATTTCTAATTTCAATTGTTTGTGTATCTTTAATAATTCATACACAAATTACACACGCATAGAAACGCGTTTCGAGCTCCAACCTATTCCGAATCACGGGGAATTGCTCCGTCAAAGCTTGTTTTAAGTGCGTGTAATCCGTTGCCTTTTCCTCCACAACCTTATAACCTAAACATCAAACCAATCTAGTGCCCGTCCCGTGAGATGATCCTTCAGATATGCACAAGCCAGTTGTGTGGGTTTCTCGTAATATGTTAAATTGTTATCTATATTTTCTAAAAAGTCTGTCACATTTTCCACTCACGAAAAAAATTGCTCGGGGATTACTCGAAAACTAGATCCAACTCTCAACTCGGGGTTAATATTTCGTTGGGCACCACTGTGGGAAGCCCCCTGGGTTCCACCCTGGACATCAAGATTGAATTGCGGCAAAGAATTACCAGACGACATTTTTACAATAACAAATTATATTTATTCACTTAAATCAATTATCAACCTTCTAAATACAAAGATGAATCAATATGTCTACGTCAATGGGATTGAACTTTACTATTAAATTAAATCACGAAATATGATACTAATCAACTATTAAACTCAATATAGAATGGGTTTACCGGAATAAGAGATATGCACAATTTGTGAATCACTAGCAATCATTAACTTTCCACCAACTCTATTATACATTTACTCTTACGATCCGATAATTGAAATTTAAATATCACCAGACTTTTACTACTTCACTCCTTTCAAGTCGGCTCAAACTTTCCAAAGGTAGGTCGCTGCCTGATAATCAGCCAGAAACTAATCGCACAATCAACTTGAATCTTCTTAGAACTCTGTCAATGTATCTCTTGGCTCAATAGCCTTCTCCCTGCTAACTTACAACACTCTCCTTAAATACTTTGATTCATTTGCATATCCCGTTTTCTCCTTTTAGAGCTGGTTGAAATATACGTGAATTTACAATCCCCAAAGACGCCCAAGAGTATTAGTGATAAAGTGCCGTACAGATTCGTCACAAGAAGACCCGATCCGGCTTTGTGAATTTTGGTTGTAATTTAACAATATTATATTCTATCCATGAATTAATTTAAGCAAAGGGATAGTAAGACAGGTAGTTGAGTGGGAAGAGAGGAATCTAGGTCAAAACTTTTAAAAAGGGATTTAATCAAAAGATTTATATCACCTAATCTCTGGCTTATACTAACTCTTTTGTCGTTGTATGACATTTTTGTACGAATATATCCGGTGTTGCTGCAAGGAAATTCTTCTTAATTATATTTTGTTTCCTTGTATTTAAGTTATTTAATGTACTTTTTCTTAATACCTGTATACTTAATTTTGTTATTTTGAATTTTGAATTGTTTTAATTTTCTTTTTAGACTCAAAGAGTATATTTAAATAATGTGATTAATAGAACTATTTGTTCATTGCTTTTGTGATTTGCTTACAAAATAGATTTTTATTCTAAAGATCACTACATTATTGCTAATGATAATTATACTATTTACTTAGTTCTATAAGAGTTTGTCCTTTTTCTACATTTTATGTTTAATTTTAGTATATGATTTCTCTTTCTCTCTAAGCTTATTTTTCAATTCCAACACACTCTCACACACTATTATCTCAAACTCTCTATATATTTATCTTGGTGAAATTTTCAATCGTTAATAAAATATATTTTAAAGCGCTCAATTGAGCTGAAATTTTATATACACGATTATTTTTGTGACAATACACTAATTTAATAACAATTAATAAAAATTAATTGATTAAAGCTAATTATTCCAGGAATTACAAATACAGCCACGTTGGCAACACTTTTAGCGACCCTTTTGGCAACTTGTGTCAAAACTTGAAAAGGCTTTTTCTCACATTTTAAAGCGCTCTTTTGAGCTGAAATTTTCTATACACTATTGTTTTGGGTAAAGATGCAGTACTTGAAAAGGTTTTTTTCTCATGATTTAAAGCATTCAGCTGAACTGAAATTTTATATACACGATTGTTTTTGTCTAACAATACGATACTTTAGTGATAGTTAATAAAAGTTAATTACCACTTAATGTTGTGATTCTGTCATATGTATATACATATTCATATTAATTGCAACTATTTAATAAAAAGTAGCTAAAATAAAATTTTTCTTTGTTGATCTAAGTAGAAATTGACTTAGTTTTTCTTTTTTTATATTTTTTGTTTAAAAATATGACGTTTCATTTTCATGCTTCAATTAGGATTAAAAAGAATCCCGCATTAGTTACAGCAGAAAGAGGTGGCGGGGAGGGGGAGAGGAGGAAGCCCCACTTAGATCGAAGCTGGGAACTTTACTTTTACGACGTATTTGTGTGGGAAGGTGCAAACTACAGCGTGTCAGAATGGCGGGGGGGATGTCCCTCATTTCCTTTTTAGGAGTGTGTATGTCCGAATGAAGGCGAAAAATGCCGAATGAGCGTTACATTCCAGAGTGTGACGTTCATTCAAGTTCACTCTCCTGCAAATCGCGCCAATAGAAGCTATCACTTCAAAAAAATCCCGCTTTTGAACTATAAGATCAACAAGCTTGAAATTTTATCTACTAAACTATCCGTTTCTTATCTACTAAGAATGGATTTTGTGGAAACCAACTCTCAAAGGGGAGGCGGTAATTGGTAAAAGCAAAATATACTTTTATTTTAGAAATTCTTGTTTTTTTTTAAAGCAAGAACTAAGAATGTTTTTGAATACAGTCGAAAGCTTAGCACTAGAATTTAGATATCAATATCTTAAAAACAATACCTTAATTTAATACTAATTCAACTCTAGTGATCAAACATCACATTAAATCTTTCCTCTATCAAATATTTGAAATACTCTACAAAATGTTATAATACCTGATCAGTAGCAATCAATTTTATCTCACCACGTTCTCTCTCCTTCTCTTCATTGCCAGCTAGAAAACCTTGACTATATATAGTAGACTTAATTTGAAAATATCACGGTTTCTTCTTCAAAAGGGCTGGTTGTGAATAAACGCGAAATGATAGCCCAAAGATTTCCCTAGAGGATTATAAAAAGGTACGCGAATAGATGCGTCACATATTCTTTTGATTTTGTTAATTTTCGGGAACAAAAAACAGTAAAAAATTAATTATTGAATAAATAATTAGCATTATTTAATAAAGTTAATTATTCATTACAAATAATTAAATTTTGCGTACTATATACATAGAATTATAATCAATCGAAAAAAACAAAGGCTTTCGGGGGGTCCAGACCCAAACCTAGCATTAATAACAATCTGAATAACAGCTATTAAAAACACGAATATGTTACCGCTAAAATGCAGAAATTAGTTATCTTCAGATTAGCTCTAAGTAATATGTACATTAACTAGGGTGATCCATTAAAGTGTGGAAAATGGTTTCATTTTCAAATTACTTAGGTAATCTGCACATTACCTACTAGGCATTCGTGAAAATGAAAGTAAGATCCTTGGTGGAACAACAGCAACGCTCCTCTGTACGTTTCAATGAAATGTTTACTCATTTATTTTTTGATATCTAAATAATCATGTTAATACAATCGAACAATCAACATATTAGTTGATAGAATCAATTATTAATCTATCAAAAAACCACAGTACAAAGAATCAAATGATTTAAAATATTACAATTAAGGAAAGAGTTAGCGGAACATATAATTAATCTTTTACAATGGTTGCGATTCATATATATATATGTGGCTATACTTCGTAAGTTTGGAACTTTTTGTTTCCAGATGATACTGGTCATCGTAAAGAATCTATTATAAATTAATTAAAGGGGTCCTTTATCGAACACGTTTACTGTCTCTACCACTCTGTTTCTAAATGTTTAAGATAAATTATTCCGGGATGAGTCAACATTTTCAGTCCAAATTTCATTAAGGAAAGGGAATGAGAGAAACAAACTTTTGAACTTTAACGATACAGAAACCGCTGATGTGAAGGTTCCCTAGTTAAAACACGGGGAACTCTCAATTTCGCACTTTAACGGAGCAAATAAGTTAATCTGTAGATTACCTAGGTAATCTTCACATTAAGGGCTTTCGAGTTTCAACGGTAACAGACACTGGCGTAATAAGTCCTGAGTGGGCCCTGTATCAAAGTTCCTTCGGGGACCTTTCTAGGGGCCCCTTAACATTTTGCGATTTTTTGCTCGCCCGTTTCGAGTCCTTAAGGCTTGGGGGCACCGTATCATTGAAACGGCGGTAGTTATACTTTTGATAACAGACCAACACCCACAGAAATGTTGTACGCCAGTGCTTCTCAAACTTTCCCTATTTGCGACCCAAAACTGAATCATATATTTCATCGCGCCCCCCTTCCATACTATAACAATGTTTTGAATTCAATAACACAATACTTTGACTCTAAAGCAACAACACGACTTCAACCTCTCAAGCGCCACCGAAGTACAGAGTGTTTTTTTCCAGGTATAGAAGTTTAAGTTGGCATTACTTTTCAAGATGGCGACCGATTTAACAGCTGTCAAGCGATTTATTCTCAGTTTGGTTTGGCAATTCATCATGAATAGACTCACGCCTGAACAACGCTTTCAAATTGTGCAATTTTATTTCGAAAATAATGGTCGATTTTCATAAGCGAATTTTGTTTAGCGATGAAGCACACTTCTGGTTGAATGGCTACGTCAACAAACAAAACTGCAGCATTTAGAGTGAAGCTAATCCACAAGTGTATGTCGAAACACCGTTACATCCAGAAAAACTGACTGTTTGGTGCGCTTTATGGGCTGGTGGAATCCTTCTTCAAAAACGATGAAGGCCACAACGTTACAGTCAATGGTGATCGGTATAGAGCCATGATTACTAACTTTTTCATTCCTGAATTGAACAATCATGATGTCCAGGAGCTGTGGTTCCAACAAGACGGCGCAACATGTCACACAGCTCGTGCCACAATCGATTTATTGAAAGACACGTTTGGTGACTGCCTAATTTCACGTTTTGGACCTGTGAATTGGCCTCCAAGATCTTGTGATTTAACACCGCTAGACTATTTTCTGTGGGGCTATGTAAAGTCATTGGTCTATGCGGATAAGCCACAAACACTTGGCCATTTGGAAGACAACATTCGCCGTGTTATTGCCGATATACGGCCACAAATGTTGGAAAAAGTCATCGAAAATTGGACGTCCAGATTGGACTACATCCGAGCCAGCCGTGGCAGTCATATGCCCGAAATCATATTTAAAATGTAATGCCACAAGATTATCTTTCGAATAAAAAAAAATTCATGTCAATCGAATAATACATCGTTGTTTTATTGCAATTTAAAGTTCTATACCTCTAAAAAAACACCCTTTATATAAACGTCTCGCTCAATCCAAACGATCATAGCCCCGGACGTATATATACGTCTTTCAGAATTACGATCTTTTGTGTGAACTTTTATCCATAAAATTATTCCGAAGGCTTTGGAATGCAATAGAAGGACCTTGACAGTGTTTGCGAAGGATTTACTTATTTTATAGTATTTGCTTATTTATTCCTTTTCACCCCCGCCTTCAACCCCAATGTATCACATACGCGAGCCTACGTGAAAAACGGGGGGCATTGAGGAGGGATGTGGATAACTTTAAACCGGCAGCTAAAGTATTAATTATAAACCTCACAAATTATAAAGATAAATATTAATTTTGGGATATATTTTTTGTATGACAAACCCATGGGGTCACTGGTAATTTTTAAACTTATTCTTAATTTAGTATCGTTATGATTAATTATAAAATACATGGTGAAGTACTGATACACTTATAAGAGTATTATATCAGTGTAAATATGTATTTTTTATTATCTCACAATGTATTTTGCTTCGATTTAATTTTAATAAATTGATATTTTTTTTTAAAAAAAATCTTTTATTTTCGATATGCTCGTGGCCCCTTTGTAGGATTATCACGCCCCTTAGGAGGGGCGCCCCACAGTTTGAGAAACTCTGTTGTACGCAGCTGTTCGATAGGGATTGGATTCAAAGTTTTGAAGCTTCCAACAAGTAAAAGATTTTAATTCTCTCGTATATACGTACATTTTTTTAAAAAAATATAAATGCAATAATAGACTTTAAAAAATAGTTTTTTAAATGAGATGAAACTCATAGCTAAGAACCCAGCAATGCTGATTTTTTCACAATCACAATTTTTATTTATTTTTCTTATAATCAAATCCAGTATAAAAACTAAATCTTCCCCGATTCGCACCTTTTTCTATTTTTATCAGATGTATAGAGTTCTCTGTTCTTTGTTATTTAGTAGTTCTAGGTTATAAATCCGATAATGGAAAATCAAAAACATCTTTCATAACACATCAAAGCATTTTTCCCGTCGAAGCATACGCAGTAAAAATAAAACATCCAGCAGGCATTGTCGGATAGTTATTTTGGATTAACGTTAAATCCTATAATGGAAAATTCCCGAGGAGCGTCTAACTTTCGAATTCTTTCGAAATGATTATTTTATTCTATGGTTAATCCAATATTACGAGCTGTTTTACTTATTTTGTCCATTTTTTTTTCTAAACATTAAAATGAAGGAACCTTTTCTAAAAACAATTTCATCCTCGCAACAAGTAAAGAGCGATTTCTTTATTCGAATAAGGATTAACACGAATATTTGTGACGTAACATCAACAAATTTTGCAACTGAATAGATAATGTATTAAATTAACTTTTAACTTCCTGAAAAAAAGTACTTTATAACAGAGAAAAAAATACTTTTACATTGTTCAGAAAATTTAGTTTTGTGGTGTTCAACGGATGTCTTCCTTCCACTCTAACGCTAATTTAGGTAACTTTATATGAACAAAATCCTCTTTCTTTGAAAATGCTAAATCAGTATTACATAAGAAATGAAAAAAATTTAATAGTATTGAACATAGTTTTCAGAACATAAGTATACATAACGTATTATCAAGGCCGGATTTAAAAATTTCTGCATCCTAGGCCAAAGGAATAATAGTGTATCTCTTTCTCCAACCCCCTTATGTCTCAAAAAATTAATTTATAATTTTCAGTATAAATACCGAATGCTAAATAACGTGTTCAGTAATTTGAGTCCATGTCCCGAGTTCGTAGACCATGAATCAGTAATTGCAAATATCAGGTTATCATTTCTTCACGGCTGCTGTACCTTTCGACTACGGTCTAGGTAGGCTTTTTGGAAAATCTAAACCGCCATACTATTGAGTAAATGGAAATTTATGAATATATGTTCGAATTCGATTTTATTACGTTCATATAAACAATATTTAAAAAAATGAAATTATTCAAACTTTTTCAACAGCAAATTTTTAACGACATCTAAATGAGAAGCACTATATCAATTTCGGTATGGACTTTTACTAAAAAGAAATCGCGTATTTTGCAATTACTTCTGTTATTCGGTAATAATTAAGATAGGTATAAATATGCTTTGGTAAATATAAGTGTTTTGTTTCAAATAGTTCCACTGAATAATTTACCAAATATCACATATTTTTAAATTTCTTTTTGCTCTGTAAACTTACGAAAGAATCTTTATTATTTCTTAAGATAAACACATTTGTAATATATATTAGTATAATGAATAGTTTAGTTAAGGCTTTGTAAAATTCGTATTTTTCAGTGTGCTTAAAATAGAATTTTTAAAAATACATATTTTAAAAATATCTTGAACGCGTATCTATTTTAAGCAGCATCATTATAAAAATATAGAAATGCTTAGCTTAGAAACGATTTCAAAAATATTTAAAACATATTATAGAAAGTATTTCACGATGTCGCGTACTCACAAAAAGAGTTTGTCTTTGTAAGACATGTTACATCCTTTCTTCTCGTTTTAAGATAAATATAAAGAAAAATATTTCTACAATTATGAAAAATGATTTGGTAATTATTATTATAAATACACTGCTGGCCACCGTAAATGCAACGCCAAGAAAGACAAGATATAGCACAACAAAATTTATTTTATAGATAACACGTTGACCAAGTATCAAACGATTAAAATTATAGACTTCTGGGAAGTGTGATTCCCGCCAGAATCAGTAGCCAGAGTAGCCGCCATTGTTGGAGATCACCGCTGCCACACGCCTCGGCATTGATTCAAAGAGACTTTGGATGTGTTCTTGGGGTACAGCAGACCAAGAAGCTTCCACACATTGCCAAAGTTGATCTGGTGTGGCAGCTTGGGGTGTAATCTGGGTCAATCGTTCAGCAACCATGGACCACATGTTTTCTATCGGCGAAAGATCCGGAGAGCGAGCCGGACAGGGAAGCAATTCAATCTGGTGATTGACGAAGAACCTTTGGGCATTGCGTGCCACGTGTGGTCGCGCATTATCCTGTTGAAATATGGCTGTGGCCAAGCCCTGAAGGTAAGGAAGGACAACTGGCTCCAACACTTCGGAGATGTAACGCTGGCTGTTTAAAGTGCCGGCAATGTGTACTAGAGGAGTGCGAGAGTGATATCCAATACCACCCCATACCATAATACCCGGTGCATGACCAATGTGGCGGCGCATAACGCAGCTGTTCAGCATCCTCTCTCCACGGTGTCTCCAGACTCGAATCCGACCATCGTGGTGTTGCAGACAGATGCGTGACTCGTCAGTAAAGACAACTTCATTCCATTCTGCCGCCCACATCCTTCTTTCATCACACCATTGGCGGCGGAGACGTCTGTGGTTCTACGTCAAGGGTAGATCAAGCAATGGACGTCTTGCGGACAGACCACTCTGCTGTAAATGGCACGCGCAGACACTGAATGATGCGTTACTGACTCAATGTGCTGTGCTACGGTTCGTGATGTGACTGAGCTATCTGTTACTGCCATGCGCACAATTTTCCTGTCCTCACGTGAAGTGGTGCACTGAGGTGGATGCAATCGACCACGTCGGTCCGTCGTACCCTCCTGCATCCAACGGTCACATATGCGCATTACAGTTATTTTGTTTCGTCCAACATGACTACCGATTTTCCTGAAAGAAAATCCACAATCTCGGTAGGCCACTATCCTTCCTCTGTCGAACTCGGATACTTGATCAAAAGCTGATCACTGTTTTCTACGAGACATAACTGATCGTTTTTTGAAAAAACCACAAGAAAAACACAATTGCCGAACTTGAAATCGTCGAAATCTCCAAGCCTTAAATAGCGCTTTGAGGTGGCGCAACAGGCGCGCGTGATGTGTGTCTGCGCTGAAATTCTAATCATTTGTATACCTCACCTCCGCTAATGCATATTGTAAATTTCATGTTACTTGCAAGCTTCCTTCAGGGTGTTGCATTTATGGTGACCAGCAGTGTAAATAAAAACAGGTAAGAGATTTACAAATACATGTGAATCGAAAACATTACGAGAAAACGAATTTTAAATTTGCAAGATTAGAATTAGGATTTACATTCAGTTGCATATATATATATCAGTGGCGTTACGTACACCCCCGCATTCTTTGCATTGAGCAGGGACTCTAAGGGGCCCAAAGCTTGACTGGCGCTAAGTACGTATTTGAGCTTGGGGCCCTAAACCTGAGTTTGCAGGGGTGCCTTAATATTTTCCGTTACACGCCACTGATATACATGCTTTTTAAAATCAAATAAAAAGTCACCAGGATATGTATTAGTTCTAAATGAAGTACATTATTCGCACCTGCAACATACAATGTAGAGTTTTGAAAATTAGCAAATTTCTCTAAATATATTTTTGCCAACAGCCTGGAATTTTTATAATTTAATTGTAAAAAAAGAAAGGAAATCGGGGAAAAGAACTAATATACATGCATATATATATAGTCGTAGCACGTTGAGCTCAATCTCAGAGCCTGCAGCAATAGAATTTCTTTTCTTGTATTGTAAAGTGTTTTTTTCCAGATATAGAAGTTTAAGTTGGCATTACTTTCCAAGATGGCGACCGATTTAACAGCTGTCAAGTGATTTATTCTCAGTTTGGTTTGGCAATTCATCAAAACGATCATCAAGCAAGGCGTAGATTCGTCGAATGGGTCTAAAACGAGATTGCCGTTGTTCCCGATTTTCATAAGCGAATTTTGTTTAGCGATGAAGCGCACTTCTGGTTGAATGGCTACGTCAACAAACAAAACTGCCGCATTTGGAGTGAAGCTAATCCACAAGTGTATGTCGAAACACCGTTACATCCAGAAAAACTGACTGTTTGGTGCGCTTTATGGGCTGGTGGAATCCTTCAAAAACGATGAAGGCCACAACGTTACAGTCAATGGTGATCGGTATAGAGCCATGATTACTAACTTTTTCATTCCTGAATTGAACAATCATGATATCCAGTAACTGTGGTTCCAGCAAGACGGCGCAACATGTCACACAGCTCGTGCCACAATCGATTTATTGAAAGACACTTTTGGTGACCGCCTAGTTTCACGTTTTGGACCTGTGAATTGGCCTCCAAGATCTTGTGATTTAACACCGCTAGACTATTTTCTGTGGGGCAATGTAAAGTCATTGGTCTATGCGGATAAGCCACAAACGCTTGACCATTTGGAAGACAACATTCGCCGTGTTATTGCCGATATACGGCCACAAATGTTGGAAAAAGTCATCGAAAATTGGATGTCCAGATTGGACTACATCCGAGCCAGTCATATGCCAGAAATCATATTTAAAATGTAATGCCACAAGATTATCTTTCGAATAAAAAAATTCATGTCAATCGAGTAATACATCGTTGTTTTATTGCAATTTAAATTTCTATACCTCTAAAAAAACACCCTTTACAACTTACATTTTCGACTTACCTATCTTTTAAACATAGTAGAATGAAACTTTTTAGAATATTACTTTTTCTGTATAATTTTTTAAGTAATAAAAATATTTGCTACATCAGTTTGTTAAAAATACATTGATGGATTAGTTATTAATGTCAAACTAGAAACAACGCAAAGACCATCGGCTCAAATTTTGAACTACTTGGAACTTTGAGCCCTACAGATTTAAGGTGCATCAGTTTTAAGGAAGCACATGTAATGTTCTGCATTATTTAATGTATAAATGAAAACATATGCTGCTTTGTATTATTTTTATACAAATGTGTTTTATTCCTGTAAATAAATATGAAACCAAATTCGAAGAAAAATTTAACTTATCAGGAAAATTAAAAGTTTTCTAAGTTTTGATATGAAACCTTTTATTGTAACTTTGTTCAGAATCAGTAGTTGCTTCACAAATAGTTTTCGCTTGTGAGTTTATAAAGTTGCATTCTGCCACGCACTCTAAAGTCGTAGAGTTCAAAATTCCTGAATGTAAGCAACGAAACGACGAAAAAAAAATTCTTTTTCTTCTTACAGATCTCTTACAGTTTCAACGAAAAAAGAACGAATGCAGGTGAAGAGAATGTCGCCAAACATAACACAGTAGTGCCAAGGCCATCTCATGAGGTGACTGGGAGAAAATACGGATGAAAAAAAAACACTTTTTCAATGTCGCAGCAATTTATTTTTTAAATAAGTCTGTACCAAAAGTTTTCCGCTTATCTTGATCTTTTAGCACTTTTCGCCTCTTTTTTACTGTTTATTCACGAGTAAGTTAAAAGCGGGAAAAAGAACATCCACAGAACAGCGAGGATCATTTTTGAATGGCAAATACAATTATATTTAGAACACCTGAGTGGAGAGACTCGCATTTACCCTGATACACGACCTTGAGTTTCATAAATATTTTTGTTTGAATATGAAGTTTTGGAGATGAATAGCAGGCAAAAGTAATACGAAGCACAAGTGGTCGTATAACGTGCCATCTGTCAAATTCTTAAATGGTGATGGTTTTCCTTATTCTCTTAAAAACCGTGCACCTTCTTTCATGTCATTCGAATCAAAATCAGGTGCAAATGGTTTCGTTCAAAAAGCATTTTCTTGGCAGAAAACGAAATTCTTTTGAACCATTTCTTAATTGAAACTTCTCTCGGTTCGCGTAAATATTATACAAAGAAAATCGTTTTACACGAAAGTGAGGGGGACTGCAGATATTAAAAAAAATCACATATTTAACAAAATTAATTTTATTAAAGTACATTTTATTTACACAGATATGTATGCATGCATGCTTTAATAAAAATCAATGAAACAAAAACATTCATTATGAAATTTAATACAAAATTTTTAAGATGCTGTAAAACAAAACTTTTATTGAGGTTATGGAAAATAATCTAATATTTTTCTTTGAATTGCCTTTTTGGCATCAAATTGTGAACAAATTGTTTGATGTCGTCCATTTTTTTATTTATTTCAATATTGGTGTGTGCATCTAAATAACTGCGCATACTTTTCATGATGTTCCCTCATTTCGGATGACGTGGGATTAGGAGCTGCATTATTCATCTCATTTTCGTCGTCAGAATCTGCATCGTCGATATTTCTCGAGATTGGAACAAACTTCAAAATGTCTTTGTCTGCTATAATTGGGGATGTATACACATTGTTATCATATATTGCAACGAATTCTCCCGATGATGAATCTGTGTTGTTGGTGTATTCCGTATTTTTTTTCATTCCCTGAATATAAATCTTTTCGTGTTATGAGAAAAAAAAATTGCATGAAAATACATAGTGGTTGGGCGGGACCGTGGTATTATTTCGTCTTACGTTTTCGCGTTAAACGTATTTCACTGTATACGGTGGCGCACACAAGGGGGCCCACCAAAAGCCCTTGATTTTTTTCCTATTGATTATAATTCTAAGCTTATAGTACGCAAAATTTAATTAAGTATTTGTTATTAATAATTAATTTTATTAATTAATGCTAATTATGTATTCAATAATTAGTTTTTACTGTGTTTTGTTCCCGAAAATCGACAAAATCAAAAGGAGCATGATACAAGAATGGTGAACTTTCAACCCCCTTGAAAAATTACTGTGTGCGCTACTGACTGTATATCTAACTAATTCATCCCTTAAATTTTCTGAAAAATCAAATATAAGTTGTAGACGAATTTTGTATTTAATGAGATCGTCATAAATTTCATTTTCAAGATATTAATAAAATTACATTTTCCTGTTATGAGATTCTAACATTGCTTTCAGTATATATATATAATCCAAAATATAAAATCCAATATATAAATATATATATAAATATATATACACACAAATATATAAACGAAAATATAAAAATAAACAGATAGTTATAAACCTAAGATAACTATAAATAGGAAGAAGGCACAGTAGTATAATGACAAACTCCTGGCCTTAGGAACCAGGATTACAGGTTTAAACATGTTTTGATCCGATCAACGTTCAACTGTAATTTGTCATACTATGTACCAAGAAGAAAGGAAAGAATTATATATGAGGAACTTAAATATTAAAAAATCATTACACTATAAATAACATATGAACAAAAATATATATAACCTACTATTATTCGCAGTGTAAACATAGGTTGGGAGTGCATCAACTAGTAATATGTTTCCCGCCAAATACAAGGGAGTGAAAACAGATATATATATATATATATATATATATATATATATATATATATATATATATATATATATATATATATATATATATGTATATATATATATATATAGCAAAATGTATAAAAGTAAATAAAATCATTCAAAAATTTTCAAAAATAGAAAAATGTCCACAATATTAATTTTTTTTAATACGAAAACTAGATTTTACATGAAATTTCAGAGGATCAAAATTTACTCTTGTAGCTTATATTCTTTTATAATCGAATTATATGTGGCATGTAAAAAGTCCCTTGAGTGTTCGTTTGTGTGTGTGGCTTGGGAGCTCTCAGCAAAATTAAATTCCTAAGTGCAATTTCGCACCGTCAGAGCTCAGGTGCCTCCATCTGGGGAGGAAACTGGGCGTCAAAATTACTTGCGGCAATTGGTATCGTCCTATATGGTGCCGCACCAAAAAGTGATGGCAGCTCTTGGGGAATGTACAAGGTCTGCAAAGGTAAAAAATACCAAGCCGCAGCCCCATTAGAGAAACAAAAATAAATAAATATAATAATAAATAAATAGTCGAAAAAAAATTGTAAAAAATTCATAAATCGGTGTGTGGGGGGGATTCATCACAGTTAGAAAAGAATACAGCTGTGTTTGTAGAACGTCCTTTATTTTTAATTAAACAGAGAGAATGCACAATATGAATGCTATTTGCTGTACTTATTGATTAAGAACATAAATGATGCTCAAAAACAGTTAGCATATATATTTAAGATCATTTAACAATTGTAGAACTGGATCTGCCCATTAGTATTCGTCTGAGATTAATTAGCATGACAGGAAGACTAAGAAAATAAATTATTAAAGATACATGGTAAAAAAAATAATAAAACGAGGGGAAAAAATCCAATCTAAATTCTCCCAAGATGGCAAAATAGCTGTGCACGTAATCTTTCGATTTCAATAATAGTTAAAAAATAACGAAAGCATATATACTCGCAAGTCATTCTCTAAAATTTCAGTTGAACTCTTTTACTAATTAAGATATTTAGTTCAACAGTACTAGATATAAATCATATAAAATTTATGTAAGGCAATTTTAAGTTAATATATGATCATATAAAGGACAATTGCGCTCGAAATTTAGAGCTACTTAGAAAGAAAAGGCTGAAAGGACAATTTTCAATAACTTAATACAATTAGCTTGATTGTGCTAATGCAACTATATGGCTATTTCTTTGAATGTTAAAAGTCAGAATTAGGAACACTTTTTTTTGTTTTGATACATGAATTGTCCCAGACCAATAATACTATATTCTGTCTTTAGTAATGTAAAGAACAATATCACTATAAATCAGACGACTCATTTATATTTGAATTAATCAACTTCCTCCTGTATAAAATACAGCGATGTCTCGAAATCCAAACATAACATAATTTGAATGTCTTAGAATCCGAATGAAAATTTCAAGCAAATTTTGCTTTGGAATCTGGTAGCGTGGAACGGGTGTGAAATATAATCATAGTTCGTCCGCTAGATATATTACGTGTTCAAAAAGTTGTAGGAAGGGTTTCCAAGCTATCGAGTCGATAGTAATAGGCTAGAGGTGTAAAAACGACATCATGAGATTAAGTGGAAGGACATATGTCTTTGCCGGCTTCTACGTTTGAATTAGGTTCAATGCATCTTGTTCAATTCAACGTCGGGAAAAAGTTCTTTAACTTTTCTATTTGTTTTGCATTTTATATACATTTAAAATAACAGCTTAGTATATGCGGCTGAGTTATTAAAGTAAAAGGAGGCAACATTTTTATTCGAATATTCTTAGCATGTACTAATATTTAAACTTAAATTTTAATACACATATTTATAAAATTCATGTTTGTGAGACCCAGAAACGAGTTAATCTATTTTTTAAAGGTGAAAAATATCTAGGAATTTAATTGGTCTTAAAGATGCCCCTCTGCATATTTTACTTCTTAATTGCAATGTTAAACGGATTTCTAGCCCTACATATTTGAAGAGAAAAACTGTATTTAACGAACATTTATTTCCTTTTCAAGAACATAGAATCAGAAATAAAAGGAAAGACACTCACACAATTCTCAAAATTTATATTAAATTCCTTATGAAATAGAGACAGAATTTTAGGAGTTATATATTCCTTTGGAATTTGAATACAATAAGCATTAAAAGTCATACATTCTATAAAACAAATTTAAAAAAAAACTCTGAAAATGATGGATTAAATTTTGGATTAAATTTTGCGTTTTTGCAATGGGATTAAATTTTGCGTTTCTTTATTGGAATATCTCTTGTAAGTTATTTGCAATGGCAAAAATGAAAATGTAAATATTTGTAACAGGTTGATATCGAAATTTCGCACTCAGGTCGCAAGACTTTTGAGATATATACGTAGGAAATAGTATTAAACTAGATTTAAATAATTGATAAAAATTTTTAACTTTTCAATACATTTCCGATTGTAAGAGATCAAACAAGCCAAATCAAATCTAGAGGGATTTCAATACCCCAACGAAAGAATTCATGCGCGGTGACTTCAGCCGCCATAAGGTCCCTCTGAGCGATCACTCCTGCACCGACTATGAACGAGCAAGAATCAATGTCCTCTGAACGGCTTCGTTTTTTTCGAAACAAAGCAGACCCTCACTTTCGAATTAACCACGTTTGGCATCCCCATCTCACAGGTGAACCCTGCTCTCGATTCAAATTGTCTTTCATCTTTTGTAAATAATTAAAAGCTGTACAAAGCGTGATGCTTAATTTTCCTTATTTTAATAAATTAATTGTTCGTTTATGTAACGTTTGAAAGAATAACGGTAGCGTATTCTTGGTTAATTTAAATATTGAATTTATTTACGTCACACACAACTATTGAATATTATTTACTGAATTATACATTGAAGTTATTAAACTTAATTAAAGATTGTTAGAGTCCAATATTTTGTGAGAGGAGGAATCGTCTGGCCTCCGCGACCAAGTAAGTTCAAAACATCTCTCTCATCTTCCGGTCGACGGGGTTCGATTCCTCGGGGGTCAAAAAGGGGTTGCGCTGCAGCTGCAAGATGCACGTGTGGGTGTCGGGTCCACCAAAGACGCCAATCGCTGTTGGGAGTTACGACGTTACAGTTTAACTTAGTTACAATGTTTTCTTTCGTTGAAAAATTCAACATTACCTCTAGACACCGTCCCACATATATATAGCCCACACCCCACACATATATAGTGACCTCTTCCGCAAGTCACAGACAACGGACAGGAATACAACCGCGTAACGAATGGCCTTTTGGTCACAGTAGTCTCCAACCCCCGGTCCGTGGATCAAATACTACTGGTCCGCAAAAGAAAAATTAAATTATTTCCATTTTATTTACTGCGGCATACTTTTCTTGGGTTTGGGCTACTTTTTGTGAAAATCACTTTATATTCTTTGTTAAATCACTTTATATTCCTTTTTGGTGTAGTTATATTTTATTCTGAAAGCACGTTTAAATACAATTAAAATAAAATTATTAAAACAAAACAATATAAAATATAAACAATCAACTTCCTCCTCCTCAGCCAAGGAGGTGGCAAGTTTAAATCACTCGGTCCCCAAGCAACAACCAAGGTCACAATGAATGATCCGTCACCAACAGAGCTTGTTGCCAAAGTGGTGACCCAAGAATATTTTTTTTAAAAAATGGGGCTGCGCACTGGTAGTTTTAACCTTTGCAGACCCAAGTACATTCCCCAGGAGCTGGTAACAATTTTTAGCACGGCACCATATAGGCGATACCAATTACCGCAAGTACTTTTGACGCCCAGTTTCCTCCTCAGAGGAAAGCACCTGAGCTCTGACAATGCGAATATGCACTAGGATTTAATTTTGCCTAAAGCACCTAAGTCACACAGACACTCTAGGGATCTTTTACATACCGTATAATCATACGACATGGCCGCTGTCGATTTTCTGCATCATAAAAATCCACCGACTTGAACCGGGGTCGAACCCGCAACCTTAGGTGCAGAAGGCCGGCGACAAACCTAACATGCCACCCTGTCGGCCCCAAGAACTGAACACTAGATGGCAGCACAATCCATAGCTACTGTTTGATTATGTACTATCCATGTGGACAATTTAAGACATTCCCAATAATTCACAACTAGTGATTCAAAGTGGTTACGGCGCAAGTGTCAATCAGACCCGCAATCTCAACAAGAGATTGCTTACAGCTTCCACGGAAAAATGTTTCAAAGACAGTCAAACCTACTGGGGACGTGTGTCATTTGCATTAATGGTTGGAAAGACATTATCTCTCAGTCCATCAACAGCATAAGCAATTTTCTTCTTTAGGAAGGGGTATACAGCGACCTCCCTTCTACAGCAAGTCTCAAACAGGGCCGGCGCTAGCAGTTTCACCACCTCGGGCAAATAGGTAAAATGCCACCCATTTATAACAAAAATTAAAAGAGATAACCTAAACCTTTCCCACGCTTAATGGTAAAATAAAACGTGAGCAAAAAAATTGCTATCAATAATGTTGAAGTTTTGATTAACAAAAAATACTTATTTATTAATTTATGCTTTTGGCACTAAATTAAAATTAGGGTCGCACAGAAAAAAAGGAAAGAATCATTTCTAGTGTATAATTATAAAATACAGATATCAAAAAATACTAAAACAAATTATAGAACCACTAAATATTAAAACTTCATATTAAAAATACATTTAAACCGAGAGTTAAACTTAAAAGTGTTTTCTTTCTCACTTTTATTTCTGAGAATTTTTTTTATAATTTCTTCAACCAGTTCATGTTCAATGGCTATTGTTGTCAAGCCGTTTATCGGTAGTTGTGGAGCGTAAATTTTTTTAAATTAATTTTAATTTGTAAAAACTCCTTTCTCCACTTGCCACATTGGGAGAGTAAGCAATATCCTTGAAATGATACCGAGATTTGGAGCAAAATCCAGGTTTGATATGAATTTTAAAATCTCAATTGGATATTCTTTTTTATTTAGGAAAGCCAAAATCGCTACTATCTCGACTGCCAGGTCCAGCGCGTATATATTTGATGAATTCCCATCCGTTAACAATGTTTCTAGGTCTTTACAATACTTTGGTACGTCGATTTGAGGAGTATAATTTAAATCACAAATATAAATAAAGAATGTACTCAAAAGCTCATTTATGTTTTGCATTTTAAATGAGCTACTATCGTCCTTTATAAGCGACTAAAGAAATTATTTTTATACGAGGCAAATAATATTTTTTCATTTGAATAACAATGTCAATCAAAAATGTTTCAAGACGATTAAGGTACATTCAAGCTACGAAAACACACACACTTAAATATGTTAATCAACATGAAAATATCCTACGAAACTGATGACATTTATATTTATGTATGTAAAACAAAAAAATAATAATAATAATAAAAAAAAATAGAAAAAGCGCAAGTGCAGCAAAATAATTCTTTCCCACTTTATCTTAAGCAATGTTTAAAATTCCTGGGCATTAAACCTTAAATATCTAAAAGCGAATTTGAAAATGAAAATATAGTTACCTTTTTTTGTTGTACGACTTTGTCTTGTTTGCATAAACACAGGAATCTAAAAGAATAAGTTCGGTAGTCAAATTGACACAAGATTCCCTCAATTTTCTTCGAAAAAGGGTCTTTTTCTCAGGGTCATTCTGCCCCTTTCTTTTCATTTATAAAACTTGACCGTGCTTTTCATCACTTTTGTTGAGGCTAATCTCTGCCAAAGTCTATCTCTCAACAATATCCAAATTCAGGCATACAAAGCAGTAAAAGTTGTAGGAAATTAGTTGAAAGAGAAGGAACTGGATGCTGAAATTCTTCTTTATCGCTCCTCTCCCTTTCCCCATGGCACCAGCGTTGGGAAACACGGCTTTAATTAAAAGGGTGTTTTTTAGAGGTATAGAACTTTAAATTGCAATAAAACAACGATGTATTATTCGATTGACATGAATTTTTTTTATTCGAAAGATAATCTTGTGGCATTACATTTTAAATATGATTTCTGGCATATGACTGCCACGGCTGACTCGGACGTAGTCCAATCTGGACGTCCAATTTTCAATGACTTTTTCCAACATTTGTGGCCGTATATCGGCAATAACACGGCGAATGTTGTCTTCCAAATGGTCAAGCGTTTGTGGCTTATCCGCATAGACCAATGATTTTACATAGCCCCACAAAAAATAGTCTAGCGGTGTTAAATCACAAGATCTTGGAGGCCAATTCACAGGTCCAAAATGTGAAATTAGGCGGTCACCAAACGTGTCTTTCAATAAATCGATTGTGGCACGAGCTGTGTGACATGTTGCGCCGTCTTGTTGGAACCACAGCTCCTGGACATCATGATTGTTCAATTCAGGAATGAAAAAATTAGTAATCATGGCTCTATACCGATCACCATTGACTGTAACGTTGTGGCCTTCATCGTTTTTGAAGAAGGATTCCACCAGCCCATAAAGCGCACCAAACAGTCAGTTTTTCTGGATGTAACGGTGTTTCGACATACACTTGTGGATTAGCTTCACTCCAAATGTGGCAGTTTTGTTTGTTGACGTAACCATTCAACCAGAAGTGCGCTTCATCGCTAAACAAAATTCGCTTATGAAAATCGGGAACAACGGCAATCTCGTTTTGGGCCCATTCGACGAATCTACGCCTTGCTTGATGATCGTTTTGATGAATTGCCAAACCAAACTGAGAATAAATCACTTGACAGCTGTTAAATCGGTCGCCATCTTGGAAAGTAATGCCAACTTAAACTTCGATACCTGGAAAAAAAACACTCTTTAATGAATACTCGTTAAATAAATACTCTAGGACACCATAGAAAACTTGAATATTTTGCATACACCTTTTTCCTTCAAATTTTTATTTTGTTTCGTGGAACACCTGGGTATACCTCGTGGAATCCCAGAATTCAGTTCGAAGACTACTGGTCTCAGTGGCGTAACTGAAAACATTTGGCCCTCCCTGCAAAGTCAGGTTTTGGGCCCCCACGTTGAATTTTACAAAGGATAGGCACTTGCGCCAGTCAGGCTTTGGGTCCCCCCGTACTGACTGGTCTATATCAATGGATAATTGTATTCTCTATTGGGCGTTTTTCAAAAACCATTTTAATAAAAAGTTTTAAAAAATACAACCAACTTAAAAAAAGCACTTAAAAGTATAAAATTACTTTTAACTGACTTCACTGAAATAATGTAATGTAAATCCTTATATTTTTAAAATCGGGTGCCTTATGTTTTTTTGGGAAGTAAACCTTATTTAATCGGAAAACTTTAACTTTTTCCACCCAAAGGCGAAAAGGGTAGTTTTTAAAAGTTTTAACTTTACATTTTATTTGGATTCACAGTGGCTTATTTCACATCAAATTTTAATTATTTTTGGAAACTTTTATTTTTTATCAACCCCTAAAATTAGGGGATGACATTCTAAACCACCTTTTTAACAATGGTACAAATCCGGTAACATACCCTATCAAACAAAAAAAATCATTCAAATCGGTTGAGATATGCGGAAGTAATCGCCGGGTAAACATACAAATAAATAAATAAAAAAATATATGAATGAATTGATAACCGCCTCCTTTTTTTGAAATCGGTTAAAAATACATGAAAAAGCCTCTTTTGAAAAGAAACACCCTGTAGAAGCTTTTTAAATATTTCTTGAGAAAAACTGAATATTTTATAATTGTTCAACTCACTTTACTTTTATAACATAACACAAGTTTAAAAAAGACCCAGTAAATAGTAATTGTATTGCAATTATTCCATAAATAAAACAATAGAACTGCCTTTTTTCCTTTTATAGTCACGGTTAAAAGCGTGTGAAAGTTTGTCAGGACTAATTTATTGCACCTTCCCACATTTTTATACATGTTTCCACAAATTAAGGCACACGGTAAAAAATTCTATTACAGCACTTTATATGTGTGTCCATTTATTTAAATTACAATAAAAGGAGTGATTTTGTTTACGTTTTAAGCTATTTTTAAGTGAAAATTCATTATGCTTGTGAGTGGTGTCCTTATATATATATATAAATTTCAAATATTTTGACTTTCAAAATACTTAAAAGTTCGTAAACATATAAATATATTATTATTATTAAAATTCAACATATTAATTTTTTATAAGATTTGAATGAATCTTATTACTTATTAATCTTATTATTTGAATTAATCTTATTTTTTTTCTTCATAAACTAGTTAATTTTAAAGCCAATTTGCGCCCAAGGCAGGGGCCCGGCTTGCCCACCCCTAACGCCGGCTCTGCAGACAACAAAGGATAGGAATAAAAGCGTTAAATGACAGGCTGGAATTAAGGCTGTCTGAATCAAGGTAGATTTGCAGGAATAGGGATTTCTTTTCATAATGGTCATCTAACGGCGTTCACAGCGTAGCTGTGGACCAGTAGGTTGGTGGTACAAATAAACACTCGACAAGGTCAATAGTTGGTTGCCGAAGTATTATATAAAAACTTGATAATATTCTTAGAATAGCTGAAAGAAGTTTTTAAAATTTCCTTCATTCCATCAAAAATTTTCTCTCTCTCTCTCAATTCACTTTTAAATTCATTTAAATAAAATTATAATGCATCACACTTTTGATGAAATAATTTTAATGCAACCTATTCTGACCAGAGGGAATTGTAGGAAATTTAAAAAAATTGTGATTGTGCATACTAATTGAAATAATAAAAAGTATGATAAATGAACAAAACAAACAAAAAAGGTATGAAGATATTTTAAATTTTGAAAATTCGTTTCTATAGTTGTCCCACCATGGTCTTGAAAACCCTTAAATAATTTAGCCTTTCTTTTTGAAGTCTTTATGCTATTCAAATGAATATTTCCAAGTTCTAGCACAGTACATTAATTATCCGTACTCATAAAAAGGCTATGGCATTTTAATATAATTTAAGAATCTTGAATTAATAAAATCATTAATGTAAATACAGAACATTATATAATTTTAAATAAAAACATATATTTCAAAAGTTGTACTTAAAAGTTTAAAAATAAGGATATTTTAAAATGGAAAGGAGGCAGTTTTAAAAAAATCAATGCATCAAAACCCAAAAACCATTAATATTTGAAATAAAAATTTATTTTATAACACCTTTCTTCATTATTATGAAATGTTTCCGAGGCTATCATTACAGCAAAGTTAAAAATGGACAAATAGAAATAATCATATGGGATTTCCTTTCTTTGATGCTTACTTTCAAGTATATAAGTTTTAGGAATCACATTACAATAGAAAAATTTAGGGTAAAATTTTATTTTAGACTAATTTTGTTGCCCTGAAAAAATTAAATTAAATTTAAAGTTAAAGAAGAAAGCAAACATTAAGTACTATAATAAAGTATACTTGTAATTTATGAAAAGGAATTAAATTACCCAGTGTTGTTACGACTTCTATGATCATTCCAATTTAGAAGACTGTAAAAGACTAAATAAGAATAATTGTCTCATAAGTAATATGTAGTAATATTAGGCTACATCATTGAAAAAGAAGATCACCAGGTCATAAGAGCTTATGTACATTAACTAAGTCTTGGTCCTTGGAGTTAGGGATAACGGCATTGATACTGATCTTGACATTTGATATGTTCTCATTCCAAATTAGAAGAGCTACCAGTTATCTGTCTGAATATAACAGGAATAAGTTGTGAAACATTTGATCAGCTAAAGCTGATGTATTCTTAAAGACAGGATAAATGCTTTAATTAAGAGAAAAAAATTAATAAAGATAAACTTTTATTCAGTTCAGTATCAACATGTCCATGTATAAATATCATTAACAATAACACAGTATGTACAAGTAGGATTCACATTTATCAGTTGGACTGAGTAACCATTTCACGAAGATGAAATTCCGGATTATCAAAGAGCAGTTTTTTCTTTGGTGGTAAAGGAGCTGTAGTCGATGTAATATCAGAATTAAGGAAATTAATTTAATAAATATAGGCAGTATTAATAGAATAAATATAAATTGTAATAACTATACACAGAATCACAAATTTATAAATAAATATTTAACAATCTGAAAATAATTTACAATTAAAATACTACAGGATGTTAAAAACTAAACTGAAGATGATACAAATCTAATATTTTTTTTTGTCAGTATTAAGTATATGTTTGATATTATTTGAAAAAACGAAATTCACATACATAATAAAAGAAATCTTACACTTTCACATGAAAATAATAAAACAAAAAAATTATTGTTAAATTAGTCAGCACTTTATTAATATTAAATCAAGCTTGAAAGTTATAAATCACTTAGAGTTTTAAAAAAACTATCTTACTATGAATTTTATCTTCTTAAGAAATTAATTAAATATATTCAAAGTATAAAAAGCTCACAAGAATGAAAAGGATATTTGTGAAGAAGTTTAAAAAAGCCTGTTCCTAGACTCATGGGAATTCCCAATATTATACTTTCACTGACACCTGTAATTGAATCTTCTTGACCATAATATGCAGCATCAAACAGATGATCAGCAGTTTTTCAAACTTTTGAAAAAAAAGGGAAGTAGTAAAGATTATGTTGAATTACACAAAAGATAAATTCAAGTTAAATTACACAAGAATTAATATTTTTATTACTTTTGATTGAAACACACACAGTATAAATATATTCTATGTGCTCTATATACTTAAATACATTTTATTTGTTTAAATATTTGAAAATAATTGTTATCTCTTTAATTATACATTTCTAATTATATGCAAATTTTAACAAATTATGCTGCAACAAATACATTGACCATTACATTAATTGTAGAAATACATTAATTTTAAAATTTCCATTTTGGTGAACAAATGACTTTTTCAAATTCAACTATAATTCAGATCTTAAAAAAGGTAGTTGTTACTTACTGAGGCAAGCATTAATGCACTTTCTTTCATTTTTGCCATACCATATCGTGTAATGCCATGAACTTCCCCCTGAAAATAGAGAAACAGCAATTGTAGCTATTTAAATAGAACAATTATCCAATTAAATAAAAAAAGATCATAAAACTTTTTAAAAATAAATACTGTAATCACTAATTATTCCTAAAAAGGACATGAACACAACTGCATTTTAATATTCGTGCTTTGATAATGACAATTGATTGAATATTAACGTCGCACTGTTTAGCTACACGAGGGCTTTTGGCGACGGACCACGTAATTTTGAATCATGGTCAAGTGACATGGACGACACCTGAGCTGGCACCCTTCTCTCCTAACTACCATGTCACACCAACAGGAGAACATTTCAGCTCTTGACAGATTTAAGGTGCCTCGCTGCCCTACATGGCGGGTCTTTAGTGGTACTGGGCTCAAACTCGTGACAAGGCAAGCTACGATCCGATACCTATACCACTCAGCTACCGCGGCCACTTTAATAATGACAAACCAACATAAGAGTGCAAAATATTTTTGTTTTATAACTATTGAACAATTGATGTGAATAATACTGTTTAATGAATAGGATAAAGATAAAACTAATTGACATGCAGTTGTGATATTTTTGACCTTTTAGATAAGAATAGATGATCAAATAAAACACTTCATTTACTTTATTACCTTGAAAGTCATAAGGTCAGCAAGCAGCATTAAATGTCTTCTATCTATTTCGATAGAATGATGCTTCATAGTGGTTTGAGTTTCACTTATGATGGTGGATCTGGAGCAAAAGAAAAATAAAAAATATCACACAGAAATAATATAATTAAAAATGTCAAATGCCTGACTATAAATCATTTGTATTAGTTAACACATTTACTTAAAATTTTATGAAACTTATTCACATACAAATATATATAGACATAGAAAAAACCTTAAAAACAAGTTAAGGGGACTTGGCACCCTTTGAGAAAACTTCTTTATTTACGTATTTAAAAATTATATTTTAACATTTTATACAATGTTTCTATTCAAGAAAATGTTACCAGATGAAAATTTTCATATATTATTCACACAATTTTAAAAATTTAAATTTTTTGAAGAAAATTGGGAAAATTTTAAAATCCTACTCCTTTTGTAAAAATTAATTTTTGACCTGAAATTTTTTTATAATATTCTTATGGATGTTCTTAACAACTTTAGGGATCGATTTTAGAATAACTTCATTCGTTTTCGAGAAAAAAAATAAAATGTTGATACACAGGCTAAAAATCAACGAAAAAGCCAACATGTCTTACATTTTATTTTTTTTTTTTTAAAAAAAAGTATTCAGTTTATAGCAAAACGGATCCCTAATTTTATTACATACTTTATTTTTAACACGCAGGAAAAAAAATTGAAGTGATTGGTAAATAATTGTCGAAGGAGTAGCATTTTGAATGCACTAAGGTTTCGAAAAACACAAACTGAGAAAAACCACTTTAAAGTTTATAATTCTGAAAAAATAATTATTATAAGCTTAATTAAACTTAAAATACCAGTTTAAGATATTACTTATACGTTTTTCTTTAAAATAATTGCATTTTCATATGTTTTCAACACACACATTTTTATAAATGATCAAGTTTTAGAGAGTACAAATTGCACAAGAAAACTCAAGAAAAATTAAAAAAAAAATTTTTTTCTGTCACGACAGAAATTTTAGCTGTTTTTCTTCTTATAATATTAAAGTATTACATTTGTATGAAAAATATATCAGGAATAAGAACTGAAATTATAAAATTATTAATATGAAATGCTTTAATTTAAAAATTTTACATGCACACATTTCACAAGGAAGAAAAATTACATTATTGTATTGCCTCGGAAATATTCTGCTTTTAATACTACACATTCTTTTTTATAGTTATTATTTCTATTTATAAAATAGATTTTTTTATCATAACGCATTTTTTAGCTTTTTTTTCTAAAAAGGGCGTGTGGCTGAATTGCCTAATTTGTTTTCAAATGAAGTTTTATTCAACTTCTAACTTTCTGACATGCACAAGTGATATATCAATCGAAAGATAATAATGCAAAGAATAAGATTAAATGAAAATAAAAAAAACGATAGGATTGTGATTTGTAGGGTACCAAGTCCCTTTAAGGTTAAAAAAATTCATTCATTTATCAATCAATTCATTATTATTATTCATTTCATTTTATCTTCAAGTAAGTTATACCAAAACTTTTTGATGCTCATAATGAATTTCCAATTTTTCTATAAAATATAATGCTATTAATGTATTCTTAACATTTTAGATAACACTATGGATTGCAAATGTAACATAATAGCAAAAAGGTGCTTTTAGTTTTGGCAGACAGCATAATCATTGCTTAAGAGAAATAATAGAATTTATAGGAGTACCCTTTTCCTATGCCTATTTACAACGGGAAATAGTTTGGATGCAACTAATCTAAATAGGGAACAATAAATCTCAACTCTTAATCAATCAATCAATCAAGACAAATAGAAATTGTAGATATATAGAACGATTAGTGACTGTTACCAAATTCATCAAGAAATGCTTCATGTTTACAATGCCAGATTTAGTCGATCCAATTCAGAGAAAAGTAACAAGTAAGAATTGCATAGATTGAAATATTTAGTAGTGAAGGCCCAAATACATCCCAGATTATAACATTCAAAAGAAAAGTCACCTATAATGGCAAAAAGAGCATTGTTATAAGATTATTCAACAAAGTGAATAATACTGTCTGATGAATCCAGCATTTGTTTATATTTCAATATCAGTCACTCTAGAGTCATAAGGAGAGCTGGTGAAATTTTGAAATATGAATGTGTCCAAAGAACTATGTAGAAAAGAGGAAGGAATATTATTTTCTAGTGTACTTGGACTTCTAATGGAAGTTTCTAATTATATTGTGTGAACTGTTTGTAACTATAGTTGTGAACTGTTCGACATTGTAAGACTATGAATTGTTGCCATATTTTCTATTTTTAAAGAAACAAACATATTATTAATTCACAGATTCATGAAGATAACTATGGAGCTAAAATTGTACAGCATTAGTTTGATGAACACAAAATCGCTGTTCCAAATCTCTATGCAAATTCAACAGATCTTAAAAGTCCCTGAAAAAATTTGGCACATATTAGAATGTGATGTGAAAAGGAAACAAAAACACTTCTTTGATTTATCAAAGTGTTTGAATGACTAAAGACCAGTTTATTATGGAGTGAGCTAAACATGATATGGAAGTAATCCTAAATCATATTGATAGTATGATTAAGAAAATCAAAGCTGCTCTCATTAAAGCAGGAGTTATGCAGCAGGAGAGCAATGAATTATATAAAAAAGAATACTGTATATTTTTTATCTGATGTATTTAAATACACAACACATATATTAACCAAACAACCATAGTACTGGGTTAAAATGTTTTAAAAACTTACTTAGCAGCTTCAATTCCTAAGTATTTTTCAACTTCCATTGTATTATTAGAAGTAGTAGACATTCCTCTGACACCTGTATTGAAAAATACGTAACTCTTTAAAGCAATTTAAATTACTTCAAGAATATATCATTTATTAATCTCAAAATTCAACTTTTAAAAGAATTCTATTTTACATATTTATCTTTTCCTCAATAAATTATTTACCTCTTGTTGCCATTACAGCTCCTAATCCATTCCCTTCAATTTGTAATTCAAATTTATCATTCTCTAAATGTATCAAAGCTCTGGATACTGTAGGAATTCCCTAAAAATACAATTAAAAATTTAAAACACAGTAAGGTTTGAAGAACAAAACCATTATTCAAAAAGAAAAGGCTAAATTTAAATACCTGGATTACAACTAATTGTAATTTTTCTTTCAATTGCTGTAACACATAATAACAAGTTCCTCTAGAGCTTACAAAAGGTTTTACTATAATCACATTGTGTGAAAATATTTCCACATGTTGCGGTTTAATTCCTTTGATTTCAGCAATATTTGAAGTTAAAATGGAATGGCGGATAGTCTCTACACTTACTTCAAGCTAATTAAAAGAAAAAGAAAATAAATAATTCTGAAAAATTATATACACTGTAAATAATTAAATTTTCATTTTGATGGTTACAAAAAATTTAAGTTACTCATCAAAAATTTACATGAAAAATAAATTAAAAAAACCATAATATTAACTTAATTTAGTTACTACACTTTTTACAACCATTAATATTAAAGAATACAACAGTAAATTAACACAGCACAAATTCATTAATTCTAAGAAATAAAAAACTTTTATCTGAATTAATTACAATAAAGACGTGTTACACATTTAAAATGCTTTCTTGCTGAAAATTAATCACAGCAAAGTATTGACAGTTCAAAAAAGAATACATAGATTTTTTTAAACTTTTTTTAAAATAATAACATACCATACAAATATGAAAAACTGTTAACATAATATATATTTCACTAAAGAAATACTGATTTAATTGAATAGTAATGTATGCTGCACAAAAGTTTCTTTTGGGGAAAAAAAGCAACATTTGTAACAGCAACAATAACAAAAATTTTTTTATTAAAGACTTTTGACTAACTTGCAATAATCGAATTCTTTCAAGATTTAATTTCACTAGTATGAAACAGTTGTCTGGCAAAAAAATTTCTTCAAAATATTCAGTCACCTAAGAATAAAAAGAACACTAGCTTTAAAAGACAAAAAATACATCATGAGCATATTAGTCATAAATATGATAGGTAGCAAATAAATCATTGCATTTACAAAACATAATTCTCATCTCTTTAATTTCTATCCATATTGTGTGTGTGTGTGTATCAATAAAATCAATTCAAACTAAAACAATAAAATCAACATAAGTTAATTATTTATCTTGATTACATAATTACAAAATAAAAATGTAATTTTTTCCTTAAATAAAAATGAATTGAATCTTCATCCCTTTACATTTTCCACTAGCAAAACTTTCAAAAGTTAAACCTTTTTCAATAAAGTATCTCGATTCAAACAAGACCTCTTCACCCCATTTTCTCAACAACAGACAAAAATTAAGCTACATAATAGAAATTTTGCTTATAAATAAATAAAAGTAAAATAAAATACTTATGATAGATTTGAAAAATGTTGAAAAAAACTTGAAATGATCCTGTGACATTTTTATTTAAATTTACTACAGTTTGCTGCTTAGAAATAATTATACTTGGTTAGAAACCAATTTTTTGGTTTCTTTTTAGGAGTACCGTGTAAAATTATATCCAATGTAATAAATATATAAAAAGTAGAACCTTTATAGAAATTAAATTTAATACAACTTCTTTAAAGACTGCACAACAGAAGGTAACAAAAATGAAACAGACAACATTGCACAAGTTTTTTAAACTTAATTTTTGAAAAGTAAAATATATGATATTTCATAAACAAATTTTAATACCTCTCCTAAAAGTGTTTTTTCGATTCTTCCTTTTACTTTCCTTGCAAATTCCAAATCATCATTCACATCTAGTAAAGCTGTAATCACTGGAGTGCTTATGACTTTACTAGCATTAATTATTTCCCCTATTCGAGGAACACCCTGCGTAATATCTTAGCAAAATTTAGGAATGCATAAGTAGAGAGAGAGAGAGAAAGAGAGGAGAGTAACATTTATATTTTTAAACAATGGATATAAAAAAAATTTACTTTTTACATTTAATTAAAAATGAAATTCATAGTCCTTATTTGGATACAAAAATCATTTTGAATATACAAATGCAAAAAAGGCAAATTTCTAAACAATTCAGGATAATTGCTATATGAAGATTTCTGTTTGCTATATGAAGATATCTGTTTTTTTAAAAAATCAAAATTTCAAGATATTAAATAAATTTGAATAATGAATCTTTTCTACTTTGCAATATAATTTTTTTTTTAAAAAAAAAGAAACAAACTTAGTCTTAAAAATTATGCAAGATTGGCTAATTGTTCATTAACATCACACTCAGAAGCCATCAAAAGCTATTGGTGGTGGATCTCATATTTTTGAACGATGGTATGTAAAATAAATCTCAGGGAAATTGTTCAAACAAGATAATTAAGTCCATTTCATAAATGCTACAAAAATTTAATAAACACAAACTAAAATACAATCAAATAATGCATAATAAAATCCTAATATAAAATATTTACAAAATAGCTAACTTAAGCAACTTAACTTATAGGAACGTACAATTATATCAGTAAATAAGTAATCTTCCATTAACAGATCTAGTACCATCACGTTGAAGTTTTACAGGTGAAAAAATTTTAATATGGCATCCAATTTCAGCTGACACGTTTCTATGATCTTCACACTCATACCACATTGTACAAATTGCAAATAATAAAATGAAAGATATATTTCAACCCAAACACATGGGTTGAAAGTGATGAAGACAACAGCTGAACTAGTACCCAATGCCAAATAGAAGAAAATGGAATAAAGCTACAGTAGCAGAAAAAAGTATGGAACTTTAATCTAATTTTAAAAATATTATCATAAATGTTGTAACCATTATTTTATAAAGTGCTAATTTAAAAGAAGAAAATATTTCATAATTTATTTAAAAGGTTCCTTTTACCAACGAAAAGTTTTTAAACTTATATAATATATGTAGTAAAATTTAAAATAATTCAGATTGTTGTTGTTTCTAATGCCACCTGTCTGACGTAGTCAGATTGAGGCCCACGAAATTCATTGTGGCAAGGGGATAGAAGCATGCCTGTTGTTGACCTTGTGCACCATACAGGTGACAGTACGATTTAGTTTGGCGAAATTCCTTGAAGGGGCGATAGATGGCGACACCACCTATCTCCACCTCCACAATTTCTGCATGGAACTGAAGCGGAGGGAAATATTCTCCAGTCCCTGCGCTCATAACTCAGCCCACAAGACTTTGGACCCACTGATTTAATAAGCATGTACTCCGTGTGTACTCAGACGGTATTTGGTGGCATTGGGCATCAACATTACCCTTCATTAGTAAGGGTAAAAGTCAAATATACATTTTAATTTTTATGAGGAATTAATTGATGTAATAATATTAAAAATTATTAAACATAATCAATTACAAAAAGAAAAGGATACTCATTGACGCAACTCCAGCAAAATGGAAAGTTTTGAGAGTCATTTGAGTTGCTGGTTCTCCAATACTTTGAGCACAAATGGCTCCAACAGCAGTTCCTTTAAAAGATAGTTTAAAGCAATAAATTAAATTTCAATTGATTATTATACAAGATGGGGTAGAAAATTGCACTTTATAGTTATTATAAAAATGAACAAACTTATTTTTTCATCTATTGCAACAAATGTCAAGAGCACAAATGAAAATTAAAATATAAACAAAAGGAAAAAAAAATCACTTTTTGCATATTATTTCAAAATAACCATAACATTGTTTGAGTTTCATGTAAATTCTCACTGACACTTAATAGTTACTGCACAAGCTTCTTAATCTGCAATTCCAAGTTATGTATTTGTGCTATTTTAACAATTACACAATAGAGCTGTATCCATAGTGGAATGCAGCAATGATGAGTTGGATAGGTGACAGGTAAGAAATTGAGATTGTAAGATATGGTTGGTTGCAATGGTTATATACAAAAAGTTCTTTAAAAGTGTTATTGAGTTCAATATAAATCAACATGTCCAAAATTTCAAAAAGTTACTTATTGAAAAATTATAAGTGCTAAATTTTTTTTTTTCTGGTGTCTCCTACATTCCTAATCCCTGTTAAAGAGATGGTTCAAGATGATATTTTTTTTCACATTTATCATGATCCTGAGTAATTAGTAACACCATCATGTTGGAAATGAGTATTTTCATTCACAGACAGGAAAACATTGATGTTCCGGAATGGTTATGATTTCCAGCATTTGAATATAGTATGCTGATGGTATTGTAACTCTATGGCCATCATCATTCCCCAAAAAAATCAACACCAGATCATACTTTTGGGTCAAATGAATGCCATTCATGAAAATGTTGTGGGTTGGCAGTATACCAATAATGAAAATCTTATTTTTTAACATGTCCTCTGAGGAAAGAGAGAGAGAAGAAATAAACTTCATTAATTCTTCACAGATTATGAATGATGAGGCATGAATTGTCTTCTAGCAACTGTAACATATGCTCAGAAGAAACCAAAGTAGATAAGAAAATCTCTGTGACCAAAATGCATATTGGTATTCTAAATGAACATAGATGTAAGTCATTATGCTAATTTTGTACTGTTCTAATCAAAAATCTGATTGATTCCCTGGTGTAGCTGATCTCAAATGGGCCCTGTATCAAAATTTCTACAGGCCTTTTTTTTTTTTTGGGGGCCCTTAACATTTTAAGATTTTTTTGCTCCATACCATTAATACACCCCTGGATTGATTGCCTTCTAGTGATTGCTATTTTATAACCTCAATATTCTCAACTGTGTGTAGTTCTTGTGTTACAATCTTTTACTGTTGCTTATTGTCCCCCCACTTAAGTTTATTTGAAAAGTGTAGTTCCATTGCACCATCTTCTATAACTAATTTTAATATACAACTGAACATTTTACATACCTGGTGAATTCATAGCCTTCATATATTTCAATTTGCAAAACTTTAGAAATTCTTTTAGCTGTGTTTTTGTGATCCTTTCAAGCTGGAGCAGAACTAAAAAGAAAAAGGAGAAAAATTCAAAATTATACATAAATACATATACACACATATGTATGTACATTAGCTTACAAAAGTTAAGGCATGGCTTATTTTTGATGCTAACTCCTTAAAAGAATGAAAATAAAGTTAAAAAAAACATGATTTATCTGAATGATTGCAAGTAACATCAATAAAACATCGAAAAAATTATATCCACTATTACTTTTTTAAATAATTGGACATTTTTACAGCAGTTTTGGACAAAACTGTATATATCCTCCTTTGTAATTTGTGTGGAATTTTTTAATGCTTGTTATCTTCAATTGTTGGTACAAAGATATGTTAGCCATGTCTAGGAGATGTTATTTATGACTTATTTACTAAGATAATAGGCAATTGGATAGACAGAAATGGGGTATCAGAAAGTAATGCTGCTAGAGGTCTTTATGCATCTAAGTAGTAGGGACCCAAAACTATAATCAATCTGAATTTTAAAATATTCAATATAAAAAAACCTATTATCATCCACAAGTTACAAATTCTTTTTTTTTTTTTTTTTGCTCTTTTGGCCTGAAGGATAAGGGAAGTTACTACGCTTAAGACCACAGTGCTGCAAAAAGGATAATCCTCCTGCATTTGTCCTGAATTGACGATGCAGAAATATTCTTATATATATTGTGCAAAAGAGTTTGTTACCATGACCAGGCAACAATATCCTTCTGCCCTATTTAACCCTTTTGCAATGGGTATTTCATATATTCACTAGTCTCAAACCGCCTTATTGGACGGTAGACCGTTCCATGCACTTTTCTGTGGGGACAATAAATCCTGCAGAACAAGTACAAAAACATGATTCCCCAGTGCGTCACTTGGCTGCCAGTGACATTTGGGGTGGATGCAAAAGTAACGCACTCATCTCTAAAATGTTTTTCATTGATCAGTATGTCATCGCAAAAAGGTTAAAGATAAATCTTGGTTTATTATAGAAATAATTTCAGATCATATTCATTTGGAAAGAATAAAGTTTCAGATAATAACCATCCAATACTGTTGAAAGACAGTTATAAAGCAGGTGGAATCCTGGTTTAGGCTAGAATCACTTTGCCTGTTCACACTGACACGCATATGCTTGGAGGGGAAACTGCTCATTATAAAATACTGGAATAAGATTCTAGTTCCATGTTTCATCATAAGCAGATATTATTGGTGAAGAATTTATCCTAATGAATGATAATTTCAAACCTCATCAAACTAGGCTCATTATTGAATATGCTGAGGATCAAGATTTGGAGTGCATGGAAAGGTTGGAGCTCAATCCTCTGGATATTAATTCAATAGAGCAACTTTGGCAGACAGATGAGAGATTTATGTAACATTTTGAAGTCTTTAAATGTATGCTTTACTCATGAGAACTGCTTTTCACTCAAGAATTGAACAACTTAATTGTTAATGAGAAAAGCTGTTTACTCTTGATTTACTGCAAGTAGAGATGGAGATCGACCTATAAACTTTTTTTCTCACAAAAATAAATTATGTTTTTTTAAATCAAGCAGTGGTCCTTTGCATTAATTGTTAAACTTCATATGTAAATCCTGCTTGATGTGAAAAATACATAAAATATAATATATATAAATAACTGTTTAAAGTACAAGTCTTTCAAATGTCACGCTTTAATGTTTATAACCCAAACACAGGATGTATGTGAAAATTTTTAGGAAGAAGGATACATTGAGTTTAAACAAAAAATGAAATAGATATGTACTTAAACAGCCAACAAATTCTTAAAAATGCACAACTATAACAGCATATATTCATACATATACAGCAGCTTTAGAGGCTTCTAGAAAAATGCATTTTCATTACATATATTCAGCTATAATGAACGCAATAAATAAAATATTTTGGTATTGAAAGATTTATATTATATATATTAATATAAATCCTTCAATACCAAACAAAAATATCAGTGTTATAAAATCAACAGATAGGATACAATAATTAGATACACAGAAAGATTCAATTTGAGAAAATACAAACACAAAATCTTGTTTTACAGCCAAGAAAGAGAATCATAATTAATACCATATATAAACCACATAAATCGTGTATTCACAAGAGAGATATCTATATTTTAATATAATGCCTTACCAATTAACATTAGTGTGATGATAAAAATAGATGATTTCATGAGTTTTGATTATATGAACTTTGTAAAATAGTGCTAACTAAAATAAAAAATAAAGTTTCTTGAATTATTTTTTTTTTCATATGATTTATTCCAGAATTTGCTGAAAAGTGACAAAGCAAACAAGCCACTAGTCCACCTCTGGCCAAGATGCAAGTTGTCATTTGCCATGACACAGACTGATATGATTTCCAGATTCTGTCCTTCCCAAGGATTTCTTGCAAAATCATTTTCAACTGTTGATTTAGAATTGACAAAATTCTGACCTATCCATCTATGTGAGAAAAATTAGGTGGCCCTAGCTGGCCCCAACTGACTTGAAATGGGGTTCAAATATCTGTAGTTGTTTAAATGTCTCCTGAAATGTTGCATTTGCAGTATAGAAGTAAGATAAAATTCTATGATTCAATGTATTAGAATTTCTTTTGTACCATTCCAAATTTATTTTTCAACACGATAATACCCAGCCATACATAACATGCTTGATTATGAAATGTTTTTAAGTTTGCAAAAAAAATTCCTTGCTAGTAACACTGCTTGATCTGTCTCTCATAGAACACATTTGGAATTTCTGAAAAATACTTAAAACATCCCAAAAGTTGCCAATTTACTTCAAGGGTTGGAGAAAATTTGGCAAGAAATCATCTAGGACAACCATCTGGAAACATTATCAGTCTCTACCATATTGGGTAATAGTTTATATTCAGGCCAAATATGGATCAATGCCTTATTGACAACCTTACTTATCAGAGATCAAACTGTGAAATAGATTATTTAATTACTTTTGAGGTTTTAGCTTGTTTCTTCTTTACTTGCTCATTTTTTAAATTTTTGCCTCAACTGGACAACTCCATCATGATGCATTAATTACTCTCAGAGTTTGAAGAATCACTAATATATACTTGATAAAAAGACATTTAAAGTAAGGCTTACCTGGAGGAAAAATTTCATCATCTAAAGAAACATGATAGTTATCACGTACTTTTTTAATTCGTATGCTCTGGTCTTTGAAATAATTTCTAAAATTGAAGAAAAAAAATTAATTTTAACGTTTATTTTTATTAATTTTTCTAAATATAGGAAGGGGGAAAGTAACATGTTCCTGCTTTTACCTGAGACGTGATTGATAATTTTCATGAATGTCACTATAACTTGCTTGTAATATTTCTTCACTGAGTGTTATTATAGAGTCATGATCTAATGGAGGTTCATTTGAGCATGGAAATTTTGCCTGCACAAATAAAAGAATTATAACATTGATTCAAATCCTAAGTATTATTAGTTATAAAAACAATGGGCCCGCAAAATTGAGCCAAGAACTGTATTAGAAAATAAAGTACTTACATATTATCACAACAATTGCCAACACATTTAAGTTAACTAGCCAAGTTGGCAATTCCAATTTCACATGTGTTGTATGTGCTGAATTGGCAATCACGTGCTTTATTTCATATAATGTAGTCAACAGGTTGTGAAAATATGTAAGTACCGAAAATACATGCAGCATAAAGCAAATTTAAAATCACAATTTTTCAAAATGTCTGCAATATTTTTAAAAATTATACTTTTGTATAATACTTAGTTAGAAAATGAGAATATGATAATTAATTATTGCCACACATTTAAATTATAATTTATATCAAAACTAAAAACACAAAAAAATTCAAAATATATCAAGAAAAAAAAATTAAACATAATTTTTTTCAAATTTAAATTAATGAAGACATTTCAAATAAAATTAGATGTTTCTTTCTTTTATTATTTTTCATACATGAAAACTTGGAAATGTACAAGAATAAGTTACAAAAATAATACATTGTACTATTCATAGTGGTTTCTTTTATAAATTTGCCAACCAAATTACAAGAATAAATTTAAAGACTATACTTGAGAATATACATGAAGAATAATGAACTCAGGATTGATTAATAATTAGGTTAGAATAAATTATGAGAATTTTAAGCAGACAATTAAAAATATGAGATTAAGTTTATGAGACAATTCAAAATATATTAGTTCAGTCCTTTTAATTTAATTCAACTAATTTGCTGAATAATGATTTTCCAAAATGTTAATTAAAATTTCAATAATCAGAAATGTTGTGTGTGGTCCACTATTTACACATATACACTGGTGTGCAAAAATTAAGGCTGAGACGGTTTTTTCGATATAACTTTGTACAAAAACTTTCCAAATCAACACATTTAATACCGTAAGATCCCCAATACATAAGGACATGTGTAATGTAAGCAACACTTACCAAAAGAGAAATCAGAGGGATAAAAAGAAGCTTGATTGAAAAAGTAGCATGGAATGCAATACGATTGAAGGCTGAAACATCCCTGTGATGGGTGTCCAGCAAGAAACATCCGGTCTTTAGTAGGGGATTATGATCTCCCCTCACTGCTAGGCAGGTTTCACAGCGTCTGCCCATGCTGAGAATGAAGGTGTCAATGAGTTATTGAGGCATTGCTGCCCATTTGTCTTGCAGCGCCAATCGAAGCTCCCGAATCGTTACTGGTGGTAAGGTACGAGCTGCCAAGCGTCTGCCTAGAAAATCCCATACATGCTCGATGGGATTGAGATCCGGAGATCGTGCCGGCCAATCCATTCGTTCAATATCCTCACTCTCTAAGAGCTGTTCGGCAGCTACTGTGCGATGACATGGTGCATTGTCGTCCATGAAAAAGAACTGCAGACCCATAGCGCCTCTAAAAAGACGCACACATGGAAGAAGAATCTCGTTACAATAATGGGTCCCGTTGACTGAACCTGCGTCGAAGATGTGGAAGTCTGTACGACTACCAAGCATGATGCCTCCCCAAACGAGAACACCGCGACCTCCATACCTGTCCCTTTCAATGATGTTCGAGGGATGATTGCGGCTTCCCCGCTCTCTCCAGATGAGAATCGCTACTCAAACTGAATCTGCTCTCATCTGTAAAGAGTACTCGTCCCCATTCATTGTCTCTCCAATTCCAGTGTTCCCGGCACCACAGAGAACGCCTTCTCCGATGGGCAGGTGTTAAAGGTACACACCGTACAGGGTGTCATGCAAACAGACCACCACCGTGCAGTCTTCTGGCCACGGTAAACGCGATATCGGTCGGCCAGTTGCCTGTGTTGTGTGTCTAGCGATTTCTCCCGCTGTCTGCCACCTGTTTCTTCTGGCCTGTAAGACAATGTACCGGTCATCTGCGGGTGTGGTTCCTCGTGGACGACCACTACTGAACCCCGGATAGCTGTTCCTGTAGTTTGAAATTGTCTCCAAAGTCGTGAAACGATGCTGTGAGCAATTCCTCTGCAGCCACTCTGCAGGCACACTTGTCACACTGCGGCCTTTCCTCCAGCAACTCTTCCCAATGATTGATCTTACACTGACAACATGGAATCACCTTACTTAATCTCCTGATTGGTCTTTCTGTCCGCTCTGCCTCTTCGTTCAGCTGATATGCTAATTTTTCGACTTCGTCCTTAATTTTTGCACACCAGTGTATATACAAAAGGGAAAACAAATTAAAAATAAACATTCCAATAAAAATTAAGAAAAATTGCATTATGTTTAGAAATAATTACAAATGATAAACATGAAAATAGCAAAAATTGTATAAAAGACAACATACTGTTATATGATACATTGCTCGTTCAAATAAAACAGGATCATCTGGTGGTTCATCATTTGTTCTCATGCAATATTCAGCAACCTGTTTTTTCCCAGAATTTTCAAATTTATTTACTCCTTCCATGCTTGCAGGGTCTAAACCGTCACCCCCATAGATAAATTGAACAACTTCGCCTATTGAATTGCGTACACTCATATCATAATGAAGGCACAGATCTTCTAGAGACTAAAAATAGATAATGATAATAATAAAAATTTGAATGGCACATAGATGTATGGAAAATTCAAATTTAAGAGACAGTAAAATAATTAGTTTTTTGGCATGAAAAAGTAATTTCTGGTGTCTTCCTACAAGCAAATATGGTTAGACTTACAAGTACCAGACTAAAAGGCCAAATTTTACAAGTAAAATCAATGTATTGCGAACACTTCTCAATTATGTTGAGCTATCTGGGAGGCAATACCATGTGCACTAGTATGCCTCAGTTTAAAACCATGGCATTTTCAAATTGTTCAAGCCAGAATTTCCGTTTCCTGTCATAAAATGAATAAATGAAAATATTTCAGAAGTTGTTTGATGATGTTCTGTTTAACAAAGAGACTTTTGAGGAAGAAATGGGAAATAACGAAAATAAAAAAAAAATCATTAGTTACCATCAGTTTAAATCAGAGGACTCTCTTTAGAAGGTAATGCTTGTGACCAAATTAGCTTTTATTTATAGAAAAAGACAAAATAAATATGAAGTGGAAAAATCCTTTTGCATTCAGAGATGTAAAGCATCTTCTAATGTTACATCTTAAGAAATTCACTGGCAATACAGACATATTCAAATATGTATGTGACTTCACCAATTGATGTGAAGAATCTAGTTTGATTATTCAATGATTAAAATGGTTTTGAAAAGCTCCTTCATGTATAAAACAATTTAAGAAACTTCAAAAGAGAAAGATGTAAAAACTTTACTGAAAAAGTTTCATGTTTTTAGGACTGTTGTATATTATTGGATTACACAAATCTTCTTTCATAAATGTGTCAGATTTATGGTAAGAAGATGGCACAGTATTGGATATTTTTCATAAAATTGTGAATTATACCTTTTTATGTTTCCTTTCTTTTTTTCCCATGTTTTGTGTTTCAATGATCTCACAACTCATGATGAGATCCAAAATTGACAAGTTAGCTCTAATATAGGATTTTGAAAATATTGCCAATAATTGTTAGAGGGGGGAGTTGTAGGGGAATATGTGTCATTATACAAGAAATTAGAACTTTATTGAGTATGATGTTTATTTTGACAGTACATGCCAAAGAAACCTGTGAGATATGGCATCAAGACATTTGCTTTGATTGATTCTGAAACTTACTTCACCTTAAGTAAGGAGGTAAATACAATGTAATGATGGCTCATTAGCAGAACTCACCCCTCTATACATGTCAAGATTGACGTATGGAGAGTCAGTTGACTACATGGGATATTGTATCTCAATGAAGGGCACTGGTGATTAACCCCTTACGCCGGAGACATAACATGTGCAAACTGTTTGGGAGAATGTCTTTGTTGTCGCTACTACTTTCTTTACTTCCTGACTTACGAACGTCTGTTTGTCCGAACACTCTCAATAGACGAGATATAGTCCTTTGTTACCCTATCCCATTGATGGAACCAATCTGTACAGAAAGTTCTGGCGCCAAGGAGAGTCGCAAAAGCACCTTTGGTGTAAAGTATGAACAGCCGAATTATAGCCTCCAGTGCTGAACACTGGCCTTTGTAATGGGAGAGATCAGAAGGAACAGGGCCATTGTTTGCCCACACCAGTGGAGTGCAAATGAAGTCGGGGGATCCGAGTGTAAAATTTGTGGCCTGCCAATGAGAGGTAGCGAGGGGCGTGAAGGTGACCCACCCCTCGAGTACAAAAGGGTCGATTCGGGATTGGAAAATAGACATTCACACTCGTAAATTATACCCACTCTACTACAAAGTGACAACTTCCTCTTAAACTCCCTAACAGTAATTTCATAATTTAACAACACCGAATGTTCTACTGCCTCTGAAACTAGGCAGTGTGTCAACTGTCACTTCCTCCCCCGCTCACATCAAAGATCTCTTCAGTGATCGATTCCCTTCCTGGACTTTTCCTCCTTTCGCGTCCCATGACGACCCGCTTAGTAGGGTAACTGTTGCTTTGACCACTTTCTCCATTCTCCCCTCCCTTCGTGAAGGAGACATTGATTTTTTACTTTTCATTCATGGATTTTCTTTTCTGCTCTCACTGAGCATACGCGCTTCACGCTGGCACTCAAGAGAATTCTAATTTTCGTTCTATTTTTCACGTTTCTTTATCTTGATGGACTAAAAAAGTTTTGGGTTCAAGCACCCTAACTACCAAAAACTCCTGGTCTCGATGGAGAAAGTATTTATCGATTGTTCTCGTTTCCTGACCTTGCTGGACTAAAAAATTGTGGGATTAGCATTCTCAGTAGCATACAATAAACGGTAGTACTCGACTTCTGGATTTCGATGCCCAACGAATGAAAGTGGAGAATATAAGCGGCACAACGGCTTGGCGGCCCTGACGAGACTTGCACATGACTTGATTTTTTCTTCTTCTCAGCATACAACGGAATGCTTTATACTATAATAGTTTATTCTAGATAACATTTATTTATCCCAGAAATAAAGTGATTTTTAACAATTAGTTGTATGACCATAATCATTACCCTGTCAAGACACTACAACAGGTAAGTAGCATGATAGGCTCCAGAAGACAAACATACAACAGATTTGTGAAATACCAAGATGCATGCTATTTCCATTATTTAGTTATAGAAGAAATGTTACCTAGTAATGTGATACATATGTAAGGTAAAAAAGTTATGAATTGGCACAAGGATTACAAATAAATAAATTTTGCAAAGTTGGAACAAAGCTCCAAATCAAAATAGTTCTACTCCCAGTATTTGCATCAAATAAGAATAGAGAAAATCATACAAATCTCTCTGGGTTTCAAAAGAATGCTACATTTTATTACATGGCAAAAAAGAATAAATGTGTCAACCTTCTTTCAACAATGCAGGATGATAACCATATTGACAAAAGCATGGGTGATTTTTTTTTTTTTTTAAAATTGGAAATAATTATATTGTACAGCATAGCAAAAGGAGCAATAGCTGTTGACAAAATGGGGGATTGTATTCTGCAACGAGAGTTTTAAACCAGTGGTTATACCTGTGGTAATATTTATTTATTTTCCTTTTCACTTTTCATAGCTTTAAGCCCAAGTTAAAAGAAAAGAGTGTAAATATTTTTCAAAAAATACAACATAATTAATGAAAGTAATCTAGCTTCAACTTTTTATCAAAAATCATTCACATTTCTGATAATATATAATTTGTTACTGGTTACATTATAAGCCAATATCATTTAGAAAACGGCACTAATAATTAACTTTGTAAGACAAAAGCTTAATCTGTATACCGTAAAATCCGGCATATAACTCGCACCAGTGTATAACGTACACCTATACTTTCAACCTGAATTTTTTAATTTTTAGGTATATTCGCCGTATAATGGGCACCCTTTTTTTAATGACAGAATCTGAACTATTAGTATACGTTGCTTTTATGTTTTGAAGTCATTTAGTCGAGGTATTACCCCAGACTTTTGACAAAATAGTATACTTCTAGAACTACAACTCTTTTAGTTCATAGGGCAAGTCATTTCTTTTAAATAAACAGTATTTCCATACATGTAGAAATAAATTTTTTTATACTCATCTTTTTTTTGTGATTTTTAAAGCTATTGTTTTTATACCTGGCGTATAAGTTTTGACCTTATTTTTTGTGTTCAAAGTGCGCGCTATATGTCTGATTTTACGGTAATACATAGAGCTGAATAATAATGCGACAGCACTTACTTTAATCAAACGACGTTGCATATAACCAGTTTCTGCAGTTTTTACAGCAGTATCAACCAAACCTAAAACAATAATTTTAAGGAAAGATAAATATTTTCATGTATTTAAATAAAAAAGGAAAAAGGATAATGATTGTACAAGTGTTTTACCTTCTCTTCCTGCCATTGTATGAAATATAAATTCAGTTGGAGTAAGACCTGAATAAAAGCTGTTTTGAACAAATCCTTTGGCTTCTGGAGTTTTACCTAACAAATGAAATTTTGAAAAATTTAACTACACACAAAATTAATTTAACACTACAAATTTGGATTACTTCACACATTTTTATCTACAGTATTTTATTTGGTGAAAATGTATATTTCGAAACAAAATTTGACAAAAAAAATCTTGTTCACCTTAGTAAAAATTAAATAGTTTCCACCAATGTTTAAAAAATTCAATTGCATGTATTATATTAAATTAATAAGTTCTTTTCTTTAAAAAAATGACAAATGATTGAAGCATATCATAATTTAATATTGTATCCAATCTAAATAATATTAATGCAACAAATCATTTGATGTATATTTGACTATAATTATGCAAGTATAAAATGGGAAGTAAAAAATGCACTCTTCACTATGAGATATAAGCAAATATATTAATGATATAAATACATTTATAATAATTTTTTTTATGTATTTAGAATAAATAAAAAGAAAGATAGTCAAAGTATTTATGAACTATAGTCAAATGACATCCCCCCCCCCATTTATTTAGAATTGTGGTACAGCTACAATTTAAAAAGTCTAAAATTACAAAGCACAAAAATACAGTAATTAACCTACTTGCTTGTTCAAAGTGAGGTAAAGATCTATTGTCAAATCCATCAGGAACTCTTTTGCCACTCAAAGCCTGTTGTCCCACACATGCAACCATTTGACTGATATTTATATTGGAACCTTAGCAAAAAAAAAGTAAACTTATATTATAATTATTAATAAAAACAGCAAAAGATGTAGTTACTGTACATTTTTAACTAATGCAAAGTAGTACAATGGTTTAAGAGAGAAACCTATTTCTTAAAAACACCTTTAAAATTTTAAGTATGCTTGATTTTTTGGAATAAATTCACATTATATTTGAAATTATAAATATTTCCCAGTTTTCGTAGTAAAATAAACATTTTGAAAAATAGAAAGAAAAAAATTAAGCTAAAATATTTTCCGACATCTTTAATTTGAATATTCCACATTACATTACATAATTCACAAATTATATACATATGCAAATTTACCTTTAGAGCCACATTGTGCCATAATTAAAGGACTGTTGGTTTTGTGAAGTTCTTTGTAGCAAACTTGAGCAGCACGCTCTCGAATAGCAGATAATTCAGAGATGATTTTGTTCTAGAAATATTTACAGTAAAAATATTAATACACTTAAAATAATTTATTGAAAAATATTAATATGCTTTAAATAATTTATTGAAAAATATTAATTAAAACACAAAAGAACATAATACTTCTAAAGTTTCTTCTTCACTGCATCCTGGCAAAGTTTCCAGCTCTCCGCTTTCTAAACTTTGAATATATTCTTCACACTTTGAGTAACTACACAAATGAAATAGAAACATTACATAGTGAATTAAATTAATTATTAATCATTTCCCCAATACGATACATTGATCATTACAAAATTGAATTTCTGAAATTAATCAATTGATATATGTTTCTACAACTATAGAATCTAAATAAAATTGGTAAGACAGGAAGAATTCTTTTTTGTTTATTCTTGTTCTTTTGCAGGATAAAATTGCAACAAATATAATAATTTTAATACATAAAAACTCAATGCATAGCACAAAAATTAATAGAAAATCTGATTACCCTTGTTCAAGTAATATCTGTTTTTCTTTTAATAATTCAAATCCCTGGAGTTACATCACCGATACCAATAGAAAACCCTCGATTAGCTGAAAAGAAATAGTTAAGAATCTGAAACATTTTTGCTTATAGTAATAATAATATTCCAAAATTTTACCATTCATGAAAAAAATACGTAAAGAAAATCATAGCAATACAAAATAGATATTCCTGTTAATGTTGAAAGAGAACTATATTATGATGCTTAACATAGTTAATATCTACAAAACAATTTTTAATTATGGATGGCATTTTTTTTCTTTGTGTTCAACTGATTTTACATCATAAAATAAGCTTGAATATCAAAGATTCAGCCTAAAAGTTATTTATTTATAGAGGTTATGAAAAAAAATCTTTAAAGTTAAATAAGTGTCCCAGACATTTGATTAAAAATAATTTTCAATATGACACTTCGAACATGTTTACAACAATAGATACATAATTATTTTCAGATTCTAATACATAACACACGTAATATTACTACAAAGATTAAAGTTACTAAATAGTTATCAAAATTTTTAGATATTTGAAATTTTTAAAACTTTATCTCATTATCTCCAATTGTTTGGGAAATATTAGAAAAAGAGGTTACAATTATAGATTTTAAAGCATCAAAGAATACATAAATTTATAATTTTTAATTAGTGATCCACATACCACACAGCATTTGAAAATGAAAAATACCATGAATAAAATAAGATATTTAAAATAAAAAACAAATAAAACAAATATTGTTAAAAGATCTTAACTTAAGTGTTTTGTAAATAGTTTGCTAAAAGTACATTCACCCCCCTTGGCTTCTCCTGAATATTTAGAACGAATAAAAAAAAACTTGATCTAAATTGGAAGTTAAGGTTTTTTAAACCATTATTATAACCACATTTATTTCTACAAAAATCCAAAATGAAGAAATATATCTTAGAAATTAATTAACAATGTTATACAATTAATAAATTAATTTCCTTTAAGTTGTTAATCAGATACAAATTTTATCTTGCTGGGCTATTTACTAGTAAATTTTATCCTACTTAAGGCATTTAATGCAATTTTTTTTATGACTGATTTAAGCAGTCATTATTATATAAAACCTCAAAATCTCTTTAAAAAAATAAACACCTTGAAATAAAAAAGGTGTTAGGGAATGCTTTCAATAATTTAATTACATTTATTTCTTACACACACAATCTATATATTTATGAAAAAATTCTTCAATAATAAACAAATAAGGGGAAATAATAGATAAGCTAGATGCAAAAATAAAGTATTTTTTATTTCAGAAATATTTCCTTTATATTTTCAGGAGAGAGAAATTACCTTAAAACACAATTAATTTACTGAGTTTTTACAAGTATATATACAGCTTGGATTTTGAAAATGTTCCCCTAGTTTTAGATTTTAATTAAAAATTGTTAGATATAAAATTATATTTTTCACACATAACAAAGAAAATGATTTTCAGTTTAAGTATTTATGAAACTCCACACTTTCAAATGAACTGAAGTGAAATCTATTTACCTAGAAAATAAGATGCTAAACGAGCCAGCCTAAGCATAGCATTTGCAGCATGAACTTTTCCATAGTCTCGTAAAAGTATGTAAAATATTGTACTTTTTGATCCAGAACCAAGTGTGGCTTTCGTCATAGCTCCAGACAGTAATTCACTATTTCTTATATTTACAACTGTAAAAGCAAAATTACATTTATAATTTTTATAAGAAAAATATTAAACCAAATAACAATTTAATTAAATATTTACAATGAATACATGAAGGGGAAAAAAAGATAGAAAACAAATCAATAATAAGTCTTTAAAAGAAATTTTGTTTTGTACGCTTTATTTAAATAAACTGCATATAATGAGAGAAATTTCTAAGATATATAACAAATAACATAATTTTAACACACATATAAAAGGAGTGAATAGAAAATCTCCAGATTAATGCTATAAAAAATGCTACTTTTTATTCTCCCCAATTTTAACAATATCGCTTCCTACATTCCCAATTCCTACACTGCTCCAAGCGAGTCTTCTTTTGGTGAAAACAGTTTTGTAAGCCAATATCAAAAAGCAAATTTAGGGTGTCAGCCACTTTGTCTTTTGCTGCTTGAACCTCATTCCTTTCCTCATTTCATCATGAGAGATAGAAAAAGTCCAAAGGAGAAAGGTTAGGTGAATAGTGTGGATGGTTATAAAACAAGGATCCTTTGCTTGGTCAAAAACATTTTAATAAACCTTGAAATATGGGCAGAGATGTAATTCTGATAAAGAACCTACAATTTTTTTTTTTTTTTTACAGATCAGGCTATTTACTTTTTACCCATTCATGGAGAGTGGTTAAGAACCTTGAGATAGTACTTCTGATTCACAGCTTGACCTTCAGGTAGCCAATTTATGTATGCAATCCCCCAAATGTTGAAAAATACTATCATCATTGCATTGAAATGTTTTGATTTCGTTTTAACATCAATTAGTTCAAGTTTTTATTAAGGTACAGCTTGTATACAAAATCTGAAACTTATTAAACCCTTTAGTTTACGTTTCTACAGTTTACTTAGAGTTTTAAAAGGAGACATATATATTTAATATAATTTATTTAGCAATATTATACATAAGAATATTATTTCAATAAAAAAATACAATAATGAATATTTATATATGTTAGTTAAATTGTGTTAGGAGAAGAGCCACCCTGAATAACCTTGATACTTTATAAAAATATATTGTTCTAAAAATATATACAAACTTTAAAATTTATAGCAAAAATATTAATTTAGATTTAGTAATTAAAATAAATATTAAAATCATGAACTAATATCATGCAATTTAATAAAAATATACGTACAATTATCATCAGGACACAATTCTTCTTTCCCAGTGTAAGGAGATGTTGATTTTCCTTTTGCAGCTTTTCTGAGATTTATCAAAATATTACATTCCTTACTAGGACGTAATATTAAACTAAATATTTGTTTCCCAGTCCACAAAGTATGAGGCTGTAAAAAAAAATTGTGTCACTTGTGAAAAAATCACTTACAAACGATGAAAAACCATATACAGCAATCTACTTTTTAAGAAAGAAAAAAAAAATTTAAGCTAATTTTCCAAGCTCTTCAAAATAATGATAATAGTATGGATATCATATACTATCTTTTTACACTTCTAAGAACAGAAGCATTTTTTTTTAAAAAAAATTCATATTAACTAAGGTGGCTAGTAAATTTATATATAATTAAAAGAAATAAATAATCTTTTTTAAATCACCAAAATTTTACTCCCACATCTCTTTTTTAAAACAATGGAACATTCTCTGGGTAGTTTTGGCATTCACAAATGAAATAGTTATCCTTAGAATTTTCATTAACAGAAAAAAAATAACTTTAAAAATATATTAATGAGTAGTATTCAAAATATTTCATCAAATGTTCTAATTTAGAGAAGATTTTTAAAATTTTTTTTAAAAAAAGCATACTTTGATCAAAGCAGGGGGAGGTAGATTTATTTTCATCAATAAATCTTCATTTGACAATATACTACAAATCACCTGTTGAGCTTCTTGTCGAGTGAAAAATGTGTCTTTCTGAGTTAGTAAAAATGAACCTAGAAAATTGTCAAATATAAGTTATATGACATTTCTGATGTCCAATATGAATAATCAAAGAATTGCACCACATATGAATAAAATGATGAATATATAATATGAATTACATCAAAATGTATTGGAAATATCTTCTAATTGAAGACCCAGTGGCCGAGTGGTAGCATATTGCGCTTTCACACTACAGGTCTGGGATCTATTCCTAGCCTGGGCAAGGTTGACTCAACCTTTCATCCCTACTACATTGGGTTGACAAATGAGTAGTACCAAACTTGTTTGGGGACTTAAAACACCGGGGGTCTCGCTTCAGACTGACCACCTGATTGGGACATCTACTCATGCACCTCAGGGCCCAATGGCCATGTATCCTGGGATGGGCACAGTAGGCCCTGTCCCTCATGAGCTGTTGTACCACTGAGTTTGAGTTTTTGTATTTTCTAATTATTTCATTATAATGAAATATTATTAAACAAAAAAATGAGCTCTTTTAAACATCATTTTATTTTAATTTTTACACAAAATCTGATTTACAAGTAACTTGGGTTCAAAATTTCCATTTTTAAGCATTGGGAGCTTTTTATTTTAAACCTTTTAATACTTTCTTCAAGTTATGACTGGTTAAAATCATTAGAAATGTGTATTACAATTTTTTGTTAATTTTTGCAATATCATTCAAAATGAAGCAAACCAATAGGAGGAAAAGTTATAACAGTCAAGTAATTGGTATAAATAAATTGTTTTTACATATAACTTATACATATAGTTGTGAAAAGAGAAAATGCAATAACTTTTGCAATAAAGGGAGCTAAATTCGGATGTTAATGGATTAATTATCTGAAAACAACATTTTTTATTTCTTAAAAGGGTTTTCTCATTATGAAATCTGAATATTAGTTCAAAATATTTGGGAAAAACAGTTAAGGAGTCAAATACTGCATAAATTCATGCAAATGATTAATATGTGAAGTATTTTACATCGTTTTTAGTCATTTTTAAGCAAAGCTTTCTTAGAAATTGAAGAATTTTAAGAAATTGTTTTATTTACTATACAAATAAATAATACTTTTAGCCATCTATATTTTTTTACTTTGAAGCACATACTTAATAAACCCATTGTAAGTCAAAATATAGTACATAGCAACTCACTCTCTTTTGTGACTGCATATTTAGTAAATTAATTTTTTGAAACAATATTATTTGTTTTTCAACTATTTTATACTTTTTTTATAACTGGAAAATAATTATTTGTTAATTGGCCCTAACATTTTTTTTAAAGATGTTGAATAAAAGATTTATACATTGAGACTATGTTGAGTTATTCATTTAACTTTCTAAATACTTATTCAAGATTTCCATGAACAAATTAATGTATTGAAAATTGATCATCCCATGATTTCAATGGGATTTCAAACATATTCGTCATTTCTATTTAAAAATATGTTCAGCAGTTTAAAATTTAAAACAGAAGTAAAATTTTTTTTATAGCATTTAATACTTTACATCCGGTTTTGGTTAAAAGATGGGGTTGGTTTTCTGCAAAATTTTATATATTTGAGTAGAGTCAGCAAATCAGATATCCCACTTTTATCTTTTGTTTAATACTATCAGATGGCTTACAGAAAATGTTCCGCAAATGATACAGCATGCATTTTTATGAAATATCAGATTCTGTAGTAATTTTAGTCAATTTAAATTTTCAAAATAATGATTTTTATGATAATAATAATGACTGTTATTTATCACATTCTTCTCTAGATGCCAACGAATTCACTAATAATTCAAAACATTCAGCAATGGTGCAAAATAGATACAAAAATTTTTAAACAATTCATGCATCAATCCTTATGGAACAGAACTTTTAAATAATCCTTCTGAACTTTTAAATAAGAACAACCCAATGCAAGAAACAAAGCCTCTAAAGTTTCACATGCAAATTCTGCTGCATTTGTTACTAAAAAAATCAAAGTGGTGTTTAAAAAAATTTATAAAGAAACTCAAATTTGGTGAAAAAAAGTGAAGTAGGACTTTGCTTTGAATTGGTTTTGAAGCTTACTGTAATAAATTTAATTTCTGTTGTAATAATGTATTAATATTACATATTTAAATATATACACATATTTTTACCTTTTTTTTACAAAACCCAAAGAAATATAATCAGAATTTTATAAAAGTGTAAACTTAAGCTTATTTTTAAATAAAAATCAGTATTGAAAAAAAAATATACTACTAATAATAAATAAATAATAATAATACATAACAGCCTTAATGTTAAATTTTATTTTTAAAACCTAATTATATTAAATAATTAATTTAATAGATATAATTATACTTCCTCCATTTGAGTTAATACTTATGACATAAGCCACCTATCTGGTATAGTGGTTAGTGATGCTGACTACGATGCTGTAGGGCCTGGGTTCGAATCCCGGAGTAGGCGTGAATATTTGTAAATGTATAGTGCCTTTGTGGCTTGGGGTACTCTAAATAGCCGTCAAGCCGCAAGTTCTCTCATGAGGTTGGTGAAAGGGGAAGAGATATTAGAGGCCCCTGACCAACCCCAGGGTGTTCTCCTTTAAAATTGGGGTAGAACCGAGCAAAATTGTACTGTCACCTGCATGGCGCTCAAAGCTAAGGCTAACAGGTGTAAAAATCTAGCCCTTCGCCGTGATGAATTTCCATCTATGAATTGGATCTGAGGTTGTCGATCAGGTGGCTTAAGGAACATCAATTCTGTCCATCAGGAGATATTTGCAAAAGTAATTAATGGTACACCTTTTCTTCGACAACAGTATATTGCACACACACACACACACATGAAGGAAATTTCTTAAAACTTTTCAACAAAGAAATAAATTTCACATATGCATTAAAGCATATTTTTTTATGTAAATATCCAACAAATAGAGAGAGTTAAAAAAAAAACCACCCGAGGAAAGAAAAAAAAAGAATATAAAATATAATTCTAAGTCAAGTCAAATTACACAGAACTGTGTCACATATTATAATATAAAAATATTTCAATCTTTAAATGCATAGATACTAATTTCTTTTGTTTAAAAATCATCTAACAAAATATACACATGAATAACCAAAATATGTTAACAGTTAATGACTTCATTTCACTGTCAATATTAACCTGTGATAAAATCTTGAATAGCTGCAACAAGTGGATCTCCATTTCTAGGTGTTACTAAATTTGATGGTACCTGAAAAAAAATTATTCACATTGAAAAAATGATACACAGTAATGGAGTTCCCAACTAAATTTTCAACATTATGCATAAAACATTCAAATTAATTGGTTGTTTTAAAGCAGTTTAAATTAAAAAGGCCAAGAAATGAAAATCATATTCATGTCTGGATTATCTATAATTTCTATTTAATAGAATAATTTAGCTTTCAAAACAACATTCAAAGGTGGAAGTATAAATAACTTTTATCTATTTCCCCCTTTGAAAACTGAAGGATATTAGATATACATATTTTTATATATTTCGGGTTTTGCTATTATTGGATATTCAAGCTCTTAATTTAGTATTTTCCCTATTATGAAAAACATGAATTTTTATAGTTAATTCCAATATGTACTAGATCTTTTCATATGCTCCCTCTTACCCTTTTCTTAATTTATTATGGATTTGTTTCTACTATTATCTGACTTTATGAAGAAATTCAGTGGTTGATTACCGAGTAAATGCTAAGGAAGGTTTGGTACCACAAAATCAATTTCACTCTCCAAATCAGTTCTAAACAACACGAATTCTTATTCAAATTGATACTTTTTTAATGTGTCAATTTCATTCAAAAGACTCAATGGAACTGATTGTAAATTGTGTTTCCTTGACTTATATTTACTCTATTTTTAGAATAATACTTATGCATATAAAAAGAAATTTAAAAAATACTTTCCAGTAATTATATAATCATATCTGCATGAACATTTATACATTACGTAATCAAATCTCCAATGAACAGTTTAACTATTTTTATTTGGTATTAAACATGTGTATTTAATTATTAAACCTGCATAGACTAGAATCATTGGCCAATAAATTGTTTATATACCCAACATATAAATGCAGAGTTAAAAAACAGAATTTGTATAAATGCACTAAAAATGATAAAGAGCATATGAGATTCTATTGTAGGAATTAAACAAAAACCTTAGTGTACTCAATGCATACCATAATAAAGAGTGTTTTTTTCCAGGTATAGAAGTTTAAGTTGGCATTACTTTCCAAGATGGCGAGACCGATTTAACAGCTGTCAAGTGATTTATTCTCAGTTTGGTTTGGCAATTCATCAAAACGATCATCAAGCAAGGCGTAGATTCGTCGAATGGGCCCAAAACGAGATTGCCGTTGTTCCCGATTTTCATAAGCGAATTTTGTTTAGCGATGAAGCGCACTTCTGGTTGAACAAACTCCTATTCAACAAACAAAACTGCCGCATTTGGAGTGCAGCTAATCCACAAGTGTATGTTGAAACACCGTTACATCCAGAAAAACTGACTGTTTGGTGCACTTTATGGGCTGGTGGAATCCTTCTTCAAAAACGATGAAGGCCACAACGTTACAGTCAATGGTGATCGGTATAGAGCCATGATTATAACTTTTTCATTCCTGAATTGAACAATCATGATGTCCAGGAGCTGTGGTTCCAACAAGATGGCGCAACATGTCACCCAGCTCGTGCCACAATCGATTTATTGAAAGACACGTTTGGTGATCGCCCAATTTCCCGTTTTGGACCTGTGAATTGGCCTCCAAGATCTTGTGATTTAACACCGCTAGACTATTTTCTGTGGGGCTATGTAAAGTCATTGGTCTATGCGGATAAGCCACAAACGCTTGACCATTTGGAAGACAACATTCGCCGTGTTATTGCCGATATACGGCCACAAATGTTGGAAAAAGTCATCAAAAATTGGACGTCCAGATTGGACTACATCCAAGCCAGCCGTGGCAGTCATATGCCAGAAATCATATTTAAAATATAATGCCACAAAATTATCTTTCGAATAAAAAAACATTCATGTCAATCGAATAATACATCGTTGTTTTATTGCAATTTAAAGTTCTATACCTCTAATAAAAACACCCTTTATATATCAAGTATATGAGGAGGATGCAATTAATGACAACATGTCACATCAATGGTTTCAGAAATTCAAGCAAGGGGGACAGAGAAGTTATCAAAATTAAACATGATGTAAAAATACTCCACTCATTAGAGAGGAGGTTCTTGATCAAGCCACAAAACTAGTAGAAACTAATCATGCTAAAATTAGCCTTTAAAAAATTAAATAAAATAAATAACAGTTGGAAGATAACTAGTTTTACCAGAAAATATGATTATTGGGTTTCACAATAGCAAATCAAAAGGATCTGGGAATCACTTAGTGTTTCCTTGTTTTTCTAGAACAAAAATAAGACAATTTTGAAACAGATCATGACAAGCAATTAGAAATGGGTTACATAATGTATTGTACACATCAACAGATTGTGTGTTGAACTTCTGCATGAAAAACAAAACTTCATTACAAGAAGGTTTTGTTATGTATGCTGAGATGTGCATAGAATGTCCCGCCTCTTTACCAAAATAATACTTCCAAACTGTTTTTACTTTCACAGACTGCAATTCGCACTGGTTGCCAAAAGGTTCAGTGTTGTCAATAGACATGGTCTTTTCTTCTTACATGTGAGCAAGAAACTAAAAAGTGCTGTCAATACTTTGAAAAGTAATGGAGTTTTGTTGGGAAATTTTACTCCATCCTCCCTATTCTCCTAAATTGGTACCTATTGAATATCATCTCTTTCATGCATCGATCAACTCTTTCAGAAATGAACAATTTTTGCTGATCTAGGATGATGTGAAAACTGCAAACTAAGACTTTTATTCACTTCAAATGTCAGAAAATTTACTTAAAGTGAATTCATCTCTTATACCAGAAAAATGGCAAGAAGCCATTGATAGTAATAGTAAATATGCACAATCTTACATAATATACATTTAGTGTTCTTTCTGACTTTTTGATTATTACAAAAATGCAACTTTTACACATTCCTAAGATAAATACAATGATACATTACTTATTAATAGGTATTAATAAGTGATTAAAGTTCTTACACCCATTAGATGTAAAGCTTCTGCTCGGGCTTCTTCTGTTTGGGGTAAATGTATATTCATTTCATCACCATCAAAATCAGCATTATAAGGAGTGCACACACATTCGTTGAAGCAAAAAGTTCTGGTTGGAACGATTTTAGCCTAAATAAATAAAATGCACTTTTAAGTAACAAAACCAAGCATTCCTTCTTTTGATATCAAAATAAGCTTGAAATTCTACGATACCTTATGAGCCATAATACTTAGTTTATGTAGAGAAGGTTGTCGATTAAATAATACAACATCCCCGTCAAGCATATGGCGCTCAACAATATCTCCTATCTAATAATAGAAGAAAAAATTATAAAATACAGCAAAAACACGTTCCAAATCACAATTTACTTAAATATAATCAAAAATGATAATCATGTAATGTATTATAAAATAATTTTTATAAAATTTACTTAATTACAAATATTTTCCTAATTTAGTTATAAGTAAAAAAAAAAATTCAAAAAACATATCTTGAGTTTTGTCAAGAAGAAATTCACCCAAATAAAATGAGGGCAAAAGCAGAAATGCTGTCAAAATCTTTGAAATACAGATTTATAGATCAATGCAAAAATGACCCAAATTTAAAATTTTGCTGAAAATACATATAGTCTGTTACAATATGAACTTTTCAGAGATAAAATTTAGGGTTGCTTAAATTTTATATATGCTGGAATGCAAAAGTTAAAAAACAAACATACTTTCATAGATTTTTCAAAAACTACAAAACCAATTTAAGTGAAATTTTGAATAAAAAATACTTAAAAATATCACTAAAAAGATAATAGAGAAACTAGTTATACGTACTCATGATCTTGATTTATGCTCATGGAAACATGATAACCCAAAAACGTAGCAAGAAAGCTCTTGTGGAGTCAATTATGGGACATGTGATCGCTTTTGGCAGCAATACAGCTCTCATAATTAACTCCCATGCTGTTTATGAAATCCTGAAACAACAAAACCTATTCCTACACCAAGGCACTTCTTAAGTCCAGGATTGTTCTGATAGGACTAGTCAGCAGCGCCACAAGTATTTCTAACATGCTAAGTGTAATTAAGATCTGAAGATGAGGCTGACCACTTCATACTTTTAATATCTCCAGTCTCAAGATATTTGTTTGCCAGTAAAGCAATCCATGGACAAGCATTATCATACATAAAAATGAACAGAGTGCCAATTACCTCTTGGAAAAGCCTCACACAGGGTTTTTAGATCTCCCCTTTATACCTCACAGCAGTCAAGGCACCTCTCCGAAAGACATGCAATTCGGTAAGCTCATTCTACATCATGCCGGTCGAGAGCATAACTACATCATTTCCACAATGATCCACTTCTATGAAGTTTCAGTGAGTGAGTGAGTGAATTTGGGTTTTTATGGCGCAAGAGCCAAAATTGGCTATACTGCGCCACACGTTTGTTAAAATATTAAAACTAGGTTAAAAATACACAAGAAAAATACAATGATATAAAAATAATTATATATGTGCATGCCTGCATGCACATATATAAAAAATAAAGGTAAAGATAAAACATTTTAAAAAGTCAAATGAAATATAAAAATCCAATTTTCTTCATAAAAGCAAATAGATTTTGGTGGGGAGTGAGTGAGTGAGTGAATGTGGGGGTTTTATGGCGCAAGAGCCAAAATTGGCTATACTGCGCCACTCGTTTGTTAAAATATTAAAACTATGTTAAAAATACACAAGAAAAATACGATATAAAAATAATATTATATATGTGCATGCCTGCATGCACATATATAAAAATAAAGGTAAAGATAAAACATTTTAAAAAGTCAAATGAAATATAAAAATCCAATTTTCTTCATAAAAGCAAATAGATTTTGGTGGGGAGATTCCCCCACCAAGTCAGATAAGGTTAAAACAGATTTATGAAAAAAGGTGATGCGATGATGGTTAAAAACGGGACAATCGATTAAAATGTGATGAACAGTGTAAGAGACATGGCATGAAGGACATTCAGGAGCACGTTCTCCAAACAACAAATGCCTGTGTGTGAAGCGAGTATGGCCAATGCGAAGACGAGTCAATTTGACATCAGTTCTTCGCAGTGGCATCACAGGCCATGCTCCTATGACAGGTTTCACAGAGTGCAGTTTGTTATCCAACTGCTGACTCCATGATTCCTGCCAGATGTTAAAAATATGATGCATGATGACGCGCTTCATATCCGATAGCGGAACAGCTAGCGGCAGGTGCGTCGTCGCCGACTTTGCCGCGCTGTCCGCTTGCTCGTTGCCTATGATTCCTACGTGACTTGGCAGCCAGCAAAACACGATATCGAAACCCTTGCTGTACAGTCGACTCGTAATGTCGAGTATCGTACATACCACTGGATGGCAGCGATCGTGGTAGTTTTCAAGCGCTTCGAGTACACTCATGCTGTCAGTATAGATGCAGTATTTACGGGGCATATTGGAGTCGATTAATTGAAGTGCACGGTAAATGGCGACAGCTTCGGCAGTGAAAACGCTGCAAGAAGTGTCGAGCCTATAACCGTGCATAATATCTTCAATCACGACTCCACAGCCAACGTAATCTGCACGTTTCGAACCATCAGTGTAGATGGCCGAATAACGACTATACTGACTGCGGTGGTAGGCGAAGACGCGTTGAAAAACGACAGGCGCTACAGTGGATTTACTGTAAGTGGCAAAAGGGTTGATATAATGGAACCGTGGCGTATTCCAAGGTTGGAATAGGAAAAGGTTCCTTTGCTGGATACGCACGTTAGGTAGGTCGAGTTCAGAAATATGAAGCTTCATCCTATCCATAAACGGCCGGATGTTAGACGGCCGTGCATCATAAAGTCTCTTCATGCTGGTACTCATATACACATTCTGCAGAGGATGTGAAGGCACGGACAAGATCTTAGTATAATACGCAAGAGACAGCTTCCTCCGTCGAAGATCTAGAGGAAGCTGATGACAGTTAACATAGAGACTCTGCACCGGTGATGTGCGAAACGCACCCGAGCAGATTCTCAATGCCATATGGTGGACGGGGTCAAGTTTTTTCAGAGTAGAGTTGCACGCCGATCCGTATGCAACACATCCGTAGTCGATGCGAGAGAGTACGATTGCCTGGTACACTCGGAGTAATGATGTTCGATCCGCCCCCAAGAGGTGTTGGACAACACCTTCAAGAGGTTTAGAGACTTTTCACACCTCTTCCGCAATTGTAAAATATGCGGAAGGAAAGTGAGCCGGCGGTCGAAAATTACTCCGAGGAATCGTACGTCGGGAACTACGGGAATTTGTATATCACGGATGCGTATTTCGGGGTCTGGATGAATACCCCGTTTGCGGCAAAAGTGCACGCAGCAACTCTTGCTCGCCGAAATACTATGACCGTTGGTGTCGCACCACTTTAAAATGTTGTTGACGGCAGTTTGCAACTGTCGTTCAATCAAGCGCATGTCCGAACCTTCACAACTGATCTGTAGATCGTCCACGTATAGTGAAGCCTGTATAGAGGGCGATAAAATACTTAAGACGGATGAAATATGACAAATAAAAAGGGTGACACTCAAAATACTCCCCTGAGGAACTCCCTCAGCTTGGGTAAAAGGAGCAGAGAGAGTGCCACCCAGTCTCACTCTAAAAGTACGAAGGTTTAAAAACTTTTTAATAAAAGTAGGCAAATTGCCTCTGAATCCAAAATTAAATAAAGTGCGAAGTATCCCATAGCGCCAAGTACGATCATATGCTTTCTCGATATCGAAAAAGATAGAAACTAAATGATTCCTCCGGACAAAAGCGTTCTAATTTTGTTTTCTAGCGCAATAATATTGTCGAGAGTGGATCTTCCTTTACGGAAGCCACTCTGAAACAGAGGAATGCATTTGTTCTTTTCTAACTGGTAAACGAGACGGGCATTGACCATACGTTCTAGTGTCTTACAAAGGCAGCTCGTGAGTGCTATCGGTCGATAGCTGAGAGGGTTCTTGGGATCTTTTCCAGGTCTTAGAATGGGGATCACTATGGCTTCTTGCCATGGAGTAGGATACACCTGCTCCCTCCATATTCGGTTGAATAGGTAAAGGAGACTTACTAGTGAACCCTCGCTCAAATGGCGAAGCAATACATAGGATATTCCATCAGGACCTGGACTAGTATTGTGGGCCGATGATAAGGCTCTCTTCAATTCAAACATGTCAAAGTCACAGTTATTATGGTAAAGGTTGTCGGCACCTGAAGTTGATAGGTGTCCGCTCTAAACGATTCTTAGTCACCTGGAATGCAGGGCTATATGAATCGGAGCTGGACACACTAGCAAATGTTTTGCCAATCAAGTTGGCCACATCTAAAGGTGACGAATACAAAGCAGTAGAAGTTTCCAATATCGGAATGTTAAAATCCCGATAAAGGCCATTCGCTGCTTTGACCTTTCTCCATAACTGTTGACTGGTAGTTGACGATGTGATTGAAGACACATACTGGATCCAAGATTCTCTCTGGCATTGACGACGTATTCGACGAGCTAACGCTTTCGCACGTTTGAACGCTATGAGATTATCAGTGGTGGGGTACCTCCTGAAAATACCCCACGCCCTCCTTTGTTCCTTTTGGCTTGTTGGCAGGAAGCGTTCCACCATGGTTTGCACAGCTTTCGAGGGGAATTTGATGTTTTGGGAATGGCTGCATCAGCAGCATTCCGAATAGCTTCAGTGACATTGAAAACTGCTTCATCAACTGCCCAGTTCTGAACCATTGTGCCTGAGATAATCGCTAACCGTGTGAATTTATCCCAGTCTGCGCGATGAAAATAATAAGTGGGGGGACGAAAACGTGTCCCCGCACCATTAACATGCGAGACTAGGAGAGGGAAATGATCGCTGTTGTGCAGATCGTTTGCAACCTCGAAATTCAACATCGGTAGCAGAGTTGGCGAACAGATGGCTAGATCGAGGGAGTGAAATGTCCTCGTGGGTGCATGGAAATAAGTTTTCTCGTCGTTGTTGAGCAGACAGAGACAGTGATCCGAGATCAACTGTTCAATCTGTCGCCCACGAGAGTTTGTATCATCATGCCCCCACTGAGGGCTGTGTCCATTAAAGTCACCGAGCAAAATAAAAGGAGCTGGCAATTGGCTGACTAATTGATTCAAATCCACTTGTGGCACAACATCGTTGGGTGGTAAATAAACACAACAGACTGTGACTAAAGAATGAATGTGAATCCAAACAGCCACAGCCTGTAATGATGTGTGCAGTGTGACGACATTACTGGGAAATAGATTAGACGTGAAGAGGCATACACCTCCGGTTGGAGATGTATCGCCATCGACATCCCGTCGTACACAATTATAACCACGCACTTGCATTGTCATGGTACTCTTCAGAAATGTCTCCTGAAGAGCAACGCATGCGGGCTGGTACGTGGATATGATGGATTTGAGATCATCGAGTCTAGTCCGCAAACCACGGCAGTTCCAGGAAATGAAGGAGGTCATTATTGTGCCGCACTCGCTCCTCCTCTGGAGCTAGAAGTCGAAGGGCCCGATTGAATATCCATGAGATCTTCATCGTCTTCGGAGCAATCTCCGGTCAAAGTATCGTCCTCTATTTTTCGGTGGAAGTCTCTGGATAATTTTTTTGGGATCCTATTTAAATGTGGTTTTAGATCCGTTGACGAGCCCTTCGGCTCTTTGGTTTTCGCGGCGAATCGCTCTCTGTCCGTGGAATTATTTTTTCGCCGGAGGTGATTTGCTAAGTGGCGTAGCAATCACCTTAGTTCTAGGGGGCGAATTTGTTTTTGATGGTAACAGTACCACCGGTTTCGTGGGTATGGATATATCCGAGATGGTATCTGTTATAGAGTCACATGGATACACTTATCCGATGTGCTCTTGCGGGTGGCAGTAGCATAACTTTACCAGAGACCGGCGTGCGTGACAAAACAACACGCCGTGCCTCTGGGTAGGAAATTTTTTTCTTTTATTTTGACAGATGTTATTTCTTTTTCGATAATCCAAGTCGGACAGGAGCGTGAATATGCCGGATGATCACCTTCACAGTTTAAACATTGCTCCTTCTTTTTACAATCTGCGCTGTCGTGGCCCGATTCCCCGCAACGAGGGCAGGTAGGCTGGCCCCGACAGACGTTCTTTGAGTGGCCGTATCGTTGGCACTGAAAGCAGCGCAGCGGATTTGGGATGTACGGTCGAACTGGGCATCTGATGTAGGCCATTTTTAACGGTCTGTGGGAGGTCAGGTGTAGAAAAGGTCAGGATGAGGTGCTTTGTGTTCAGCACCTGTCCATCCCGCCTTATCGTGATACGCCTGACATCACAGACTTTTGGGCCTTCATATTTTCTTTTATTTCAGTCGACACGTTTAAGAAATCCGCTGGCGAAATTACGCCACGCGAAAAATTTAAAGTACTATGAGGAGCCACGGTAATGTCTAAATGAGCAAGCTTTAGAGTTTCATAAGGGCTGTCGCTTGATTCGAAGATGACACTTCGAGGAACAAGTCCCCAGAGCGCATCTTACGAATCGACTTGACTTCCCTATACTGCCAGTTATAGCTTTCTCAATTAGGAAAGGCGAGATATTTGTAAAGGTGTCAGGAGTTTTTATCATAAAAACGAAACGAATTTGAATATTCAAAATGTTGCTCCACTGAAGGAGAGTTCCTGCTGGGTTCCATAAGTGTATTTTTTTGTTCATTCCAGTACGCCTCCACCCACCATGGAGCCCAACAAGGGGAGGCAGCCCGCCGGTCATCTGACATGCGTCAGGCACGGCACTTACCTCAGAGGTGGTACTGGAGTATAGTAGTACAGGTTCGGGATGTGATCCGCCAGTTCACCCAGGGCACCCCTAACTGCAATACTAACCCTAAAGCAACCGTCTTTGGTATTCCAAAAGAACCCGTATTGGAATCCGCAGAACTAATCACCAGCCGATTGACAGGAGCGGGCTCACTCCTGCCTCCCGTCTACGGAGAAGCATGGGCCAAAGGGCACGCAACAGGAACCCCAGACTCCACTTTCCCCCGGTACGGGTCGCCGCACACGGCAAACATGCGGGTCAGACTCAAAACCAGTCTTAACATTACGTAAATCGAAAAGTAAAATGCATTTGTTTTAAATACCCCAAAGAAATAAACCAAAAGTAAAATAGTAGAAATAATTAAACGCAAAATATCCAAAATAAAATTAACCACAAAACAACCCCTAACTGAACTAAATATAACGTTAAATATTGACCTGTAACGGAAACACTAACCAAGCAAATATTTTTTTGGGTTTTTTTTCTTTTCAAAATTCACTCGGGTACCTCGGGGACGTGGCCTCCCGTACTCACCCGAAAGTGAGTCCCTGAGGTGGAAAAGAAGGAAAGGGAAATTTGGATGGCAAGAAAAAGGGCCGAAAATAGAGAAGGTTCACTAGGGTTCCCCGGGTTCGTGAAGCCCGTGTTTACCAAAGACAGTAAACCCCTAGGGAGAAGGAAAAGATCACTAGGGCACCTCGGGAGCGTGAACCCCGTACTCACCTAAAGAAGGTGAGCCCCCTGAGGGGCTGTTGAGATGATCCCTGGTTCTTTTCACTCAAGAGTATTCCTCGAAAGTTCTACAGTGAGAATTGGTGTTCAAATAGAATCTTAACTCTAGGCCCACTCTTCCTGTGTTCATGGATCATGATGTTGTCAGCACCTTGTCAGGTGAGCTTTCCTGTGACCTACAGTGAGTGAGATAGACCACTGATCTGGCATAAAGCCTTCTGTTGCCACTCCTAATATATTCAACATTTCCTGCTGGATAATATTTAATATTTGTCATGTATTTAATATTGATTCTCTGAATCTGACAACAGAATTTTAGTTAAGTATGTTTATGGAATATTCTAAGTAGTTTACGTCTTATGTTTATGAGCGTGCGCTCAAATAAATTGTTCTTCCATATATATAGCTTCATTAATTCATAAGTGTAAATTGCCTCACTTTATCCTTCATGTTGAAGAAAAATAAAGGATACTGAAATCGAAAACGGAAGTTTCTCAAGTCATAACACCTTCCTTCATTCACTCAGTAAATAGTCTACCATAAAAGTAAGGTATCAGAAGCAGTGCAGAACTCATTTGCAAGTTGAGTAGTGCCTTGAAATTGATGAGTAACGATTGAATAGTGCCCCATTGTGTCTTGCAATTGAAGACAAGCAGCTAAACTCCCAGTTTGTAGTGGCTCTTAGGTGCCATATGACTCATCTGAATATAACTGTAATCTCCTAAAACTAGATATAATTTTAGGACATTTTGAGCCATTTTGCTACTGTTGCTTTGGATTGGCCTGCTTTCAATTTCCCTATTGTTCTACACCGTAAAGTATCATCTAGAGATTTTCTTTATTTCTGGGTGGCGTGGTTGGTTTGTTGCTGACCTTCTGCACCTAAGGTTGCGGGTTTGAACCCAGCCCAAGTCAGTGGATTTTCATGATGCAGAAAATCATAGTGGCTGTGTCATATGATTATATGGCAAGTAAAAGATCCCTAGAGTGTGCCTGTTTGGCTTGGATGCTCTCAGCAAAATTAAATCCTAGTACAGGTTCACATTGTCAGAGTTCAGGTGTCTCCCTCTAGGGAGGAAACTGGGTGCCAAAATTACCTGTGGCAATTGGTATCTGCCTATAAGGCGCCACACTAAAAAAAGATACCAGCTTTTGGGGAATGTACTAGGTCTGCAATGGAAAAACTCCAATCTGCAGCCCATTAGAAATAAAAATAAAAAATGTTTGCAGAAGTTTCAAAAATAGTTGGCCTTCAGAAACACAATAAAAACTTAAACCACACCTACTAACTCTTCCCTCATCAATGGTATTAATTTGCATAAAATAAAAAGAGGGATTACATTTGATTCAATAAATAAGAGAAGTATCTTTTTCTTTGTTGTTTATCAGTTTTTATTAAAATCAATCTAATGTTTTTAAAAATCTGCAAAAAATGTCTGTTTTTAAAGATGTGATGTTCTATAACTAGTCAACAAAGAATAAACTAGATGACACAAACCTTGAGTGTATCAGCAATCCGACGTCTATTTGCATAGTTCAGATCACTAAAAGAATACAAATTTTAAAAATATATAACAAATACTTTCACAAAAAATCAGTAAAATACTTTTAGATTTGTTCATTATTTTAATACATCAAAGGTAAAGGAAATCAAGATAACCTTTTCATTTTGGTGTTTCTGTCTATATGAAAATTAGCACCTGGATGCTTATAACCACCATTCATGACCAATTGCTTTAGCTTTTTCATGTTATGAGAAGTTACCTAATGAAAAATAAAAAATCCAACAAATTAGAATTAATTATATTTTTTCATTAAAGATGGCTCATATAATTCAAAAACAGTTTAATTCACTGAAAAATATATTTATTATCAAATTAGTGAAAATATTTCAGTGACTCAAAATATTTTACGCTAAAACATATTTGATGTTAAATAAAACTATGAATAACCTTGGAAGATTTTTATTGAATATTTATATTAATACAGAAATTATTTTTATAAATAATTCTTTACCATTTCTGGGAATGTCAGAATCTTAGCAACATGAACTGGAACACCAACCTAATAAAAAAGTAATTAAATTAATATACAAAACATCATTAAAATATTAATGGAGAATAATTTTTTTTTATTTCATACTTGATCTATTGGGATATTTGGATCAGGAGAAATGACAGTACGTCCAGTAAATTCAACTCTTTTGCCTGATAAATTACCTCGAAATCGACCATGTTTACCTTTTAGCCTTTGTACAATACCTCTTCCAGTAGGCTTCACTTTCTAAAATTAGACAAAACAACTCCTTAATAAAAATTCTGGTAATATAAATTTTAAAATTATTTTAATTAATATTTACATTGTAAGTTCTAACCATACATTAAAAAAAATACAATTTCAAAATCTTCAAATCTTTAATTATGTTGTTTACAGATGTAAACTAAATTGAATCATTGTTCTAGTGTAACATACATTTACATTAAGAATTTGTGAAAAATGTGCTAAAAAAATAAAATCACAAAATTTATAGTTAATTATAAAACACCGAAAAAATATGTGTTAAACATCCAAAAATTGTTAAAAAATATTTAACAAAATAAATAAATAAATAAGGGAAAAAAGACTATATTGTTTGTACAGACTTAAAAAGTACTTATAAAATATTGACCAACTGTTACAGTACATTCTACGCAGCACTAATACATGGAAAACTGAACTCTGGAATATGACCAGCATTTTTCAGATGTTTGCAATGACAGCTGATATGTATGGAATAAAGTCCACAGGACTGGCAATAAAAGTCTTGTACATTATGGGTTTTTTTTTTTTTTTTGCATCTCATATAAAGAGATAAATCTGACAAGTGTAGTGGTCTACAAACTGGTATACCATAACCAATTCAATGAACTCCCAAATTTTCTGGTTAGGTAACCATACTCTTAAAAAAAGAAATAGGCTAGAGTGCAAGAACCACATTTGGTGGAGAATAACAGCAGGAACCTAGTTTGAGACCAGGAAACAGTTTGAAGAAATGTCAGGTAGTTCGCACCATCCAAATGGAGTAACAGAAAATATGACCCCAGCAAACTGTTGACAGCAATCTTAGTTTCAACCTCAACAGCAAAATGTTGCACAGTTCTAACTTTCATAGCTTATGGATTCCAAATAACCCTCACATACAAAAACATTTCACAAATCAAGGATGCCTTATCAGTAAAAATAACACACGTTGGGGGAAAGTCTTCTGCTTCCGGTAACTGCCCTCAATGGAAAAGAAAAGATGTAAATGATCTTTCTTTAGAATCTGCCACACTGTTGAGTGAAACTCTTCAAACTAGTTACCAATATCTTGTATGATACAACTTGGCTGTTCTTCAATACACTATAGGATAACTTCTCTACTGAAACTGTCCAAGTTGATTTATGCCTTCCTTGATCAACATTAGTAATAGCACATGATTCCATTTTGCACAATTGTCTATGACATGATAAAACATTTGATTCTATGGGATATTAGGATGGTTCAGGTCCCATACATTTATGTAGCTCTAAGACCCTGCGACTCTTCCCCTGTCACATCATATAAATTAGATGCATATATCCAAGTTTATTAAATGTATAATGGTTACTGTTACTTCTGCAAAGTCCCCTTTTCTGAGGACTACATGTCCGAAAGTTCTACGTGTGAATCAAAAATGAATTCAGATACACCCTGTATATATAATTAAAAACATCCAATAAAATAATTACAAAATTGTTTTCTAAACTAGATATTGAAAAGAGAACAAGGAGCAAAATTTAGGCCCTGACAGAGAAACACTTTAAAAAGTTCAAGTGATTAAAAGTGTTGAAAATAGATACTGTTAATTTTATTAATAAAACATTAAAATAATATTAATATTATTTTTAAATAAAAATGATCTTAATAAGGAATTTACATCTACTTTCTCATTATTTATTAAAATGTATTTTTAAGTAAGCATTATTTTTGCTAATAAATAGAATTTTTTTTATGGATGATTTTGTTGTACACCAATAGTAATTGAAGAAAAAAATGTAATTATATTACAACTAAGTGTTGTCTCGATTATAATTCTTTGACGAACATAAAATCTTTAAATAATTTAAGAGTACTATACAGAAATGTCCTACAATAAAAATATCATTATTCAATATTCTTGTTCATACATACTTGGTTTTCTATATTCACTCCAGATAAATCACTGTTTATATATAAAGCAACATGAGTTTGAATATTATCCCAGATTCTCTAAAAATAAAAACAAATAAAAAATATTAAAATTAGAATATAACAGGTACATACATTCCAGATACATTAAGATGCATTGTCTTGAGAAAAAGGTATGATATTATTAGCATAGTTTGTGAATCAAAGACCTTTAACCTTTATTGAAGATGAGCAATATAAAGGTATTTAATTAGATGCACAACGTGAATTGCCTGGTCACCTGAGGTGCATGAATTTTGAGGGTGGCAAAAGAAGCTTCTCAATTTGCACCAAATATAACATCAGTCCTTTTTCTCCTCAACACATTCTGCAATGTCTGGGGTTTTCCTGTGAGGAGGCTATTGCTTCCCCCCTGCTGTTCTTAGACTTTGTACAGATTTATGGACTCATGGATCTGGTCTAGTTTCACTAGACCAGGTGGGGATTAGTCCCACTACCACGTGAATTGCACTAAGGTTGGTGATTGGATTTTGGAGGTCAAAGTAAAAGGAAGAGGTGGAAAGATAGTAAGAGCTGCGATGGAAATAAATGAAGTACCATAATGTGAGATTTCTATTGTAAAAGATTAAAAAAATTTTTTACACTTATAAACTAGAAAATATAATCTACTGTTTTACACTAATTGTAAATGATAATTTCATTTTCTTTCCCTGATAAAAGCTTCTAGCATTTTGTAAAGGAGGCACAATGCATAATTTTTGCAACACACTGATGTAAGTTACAAGTACACGTGTAAAGAGAATGGGATATTTATTTTTCATTGTTTGGTCTTCCCTTAATTCTAACAGTTTTTGCTACTTTCAGAAAAAATGTTTCAATTGCATTTCTGCATACACAATACAGACATGAAATTATCATACTTCTATACAAAAAAAAATAAAAAATAAAAATAAACTTTCTTTAGATTTATTTAAGTAGAATTATTGATTTAAAAAACAAGTATTAGTATGCATTTTATGTATGTTAATTATATTCACTCAGTAAATTACACATTTATTTTAGCTAATAAACATTAATTACATCTTCCTTATAAAGTCTATTAGGATAGACTAAAATTTACATCATACTAAATCCAGAATTACAAAATACTGCTAAAAATGGTTAAGGATATATATATATATCCCAAGGTCACATATACTGAGATGGGCATAGTAGGCCTTGGCCTGCATAACCTGTTGCACTATATATATATATATATATATATATATTGCCATAGATAGTTAAATTTTGACATATTAAAATTTTATAATATATATACATACATATGTTACCATTAAAGTGTGAAATATGTTATTTCATAAAATAACTAGGTATTTCATGAAATAACAAGACAAGTAAGTTAAAGTATACAAAATTATTGAATTCTACAATTTAACTAGGTATTCTATAGAATAATGATTACTTGATTGTTAAAGTATGAAATACGGCACTCAAAGTTCTTTGAACCGATTCTAGCTGCTTTGGGAAGGATTTTTCTGATTAGGAACTAGAGATGGCCAAATAAAACAATTGTACTCTAGATATCAGTTCAGTATAAGTAAGCGAAAACTAATTTCCATTGAAGAAGTTCCAAATATTGACGCAACGCATTGATCTGTTGCAACAGTTCAAAGTTGAGGTACTGGACCAGAATTTAAAAAGTACTCATGTAAAAAAACGTGTAATAGTAAAAGGCTTGCTTGCTTCTAATAATAATAAGCAGTGCAATCCAAAGTGTCATCACAGCAATCCTTGCTTTAATAAATAATGAAAAGTAAAATAAAGGTAAGTCATAAAATTTAAATTAATATCCTCTTACATTTTTGTTTTAAAAAGTTTATCCAGTGTTTTTATGAAACAACAGTTTTTCTTCTCAGCATGTATTTTTGTTGATAATATTTAAATATAATCTATTTTTGCAACATATTCTTTGTTCCCCTTTCTGTTTAACTAATGTTATCAATATGAGTAATAATAAATTATATCATCTGCTTTCCCTTGTTATTTATCAATTATTCATTCGCAAAAGGGATAAAATACATTTTTCGAGAGATTTTAGCTATTTATGATCAATTACTTATAAAATATCTTTGAAATTGTTTGTTTTTTACTTAAACGGTCTACCGTAGTTATTTCATAGAATAACTAGGTAAAGTACGAAATTTTTCATCCGTTATATACTTTAACTGACTTGTCTAGTTATTTCATGAAATACCTAGTTATTCTATGAAATAACTGAATTATACACTTTAACAGTAACACACACACATATATTGGTGTCTTTTTTAAGGGAAATTATATAAGCAAAGAAATAATATTTCTCTATAAATACTCCAATGATCAATCTTAAGGAATTTTTTATTTAATTTTAATGAAGATAAAAATTTAATTCCAATAAATATAGCAAATTAATAAAATGCTAGGACATACCATATAGTATTTGAGAGGAGCATTTGCAGCATGCAACTGAATTTCCTGATTCAACTGTATGATGCCTGTTAGTTTAGTAGTCATATCATCTTCATTTCTAAAAGTAAAGAAATAATTCTCCAATACAGTAATACATGCTTATTTGTATAATTTTAGCTACATACAAAAGCTGTCATTTCAACTTTTTTTAGAGTAATAATTAGGAAGTTAATACTTACGTCCCGGATTTCAGTTCTGAAATTACAGATGGCCGAATGCATAATGGTGGAACAGGTAGTTTTGTAAGAATCAAATTTTCTGGTCTTCCTACAGATGGATTCATTAAGAGAAAAGGAATATCCTGTAAAATATATCAATTAAAATTGGTTTAAAAAGTGCACTTTTGTAAAAAAACCACACAACACTACCTAAGATAATTTTATAAAGCAAATATTTTGAATCATTCTAGAATTTAAAGATATTTTTAAGAAATATTTCCAAGGTGACCTTTAGTAAAATTTTAAGCAAATGAATCAATACTAAAACAAAGCAATATAATTTTAGAAGTTTAGAATTACCATTATATGTTATATGCCACACCAAATTAGTTTTGCTTAAGATTTATTAAATATATTGTCATTTAAAATTGCAGATATAAGCCCAGAAGAAAATTTCCTTTGCATCTGTGAAATTTATCAGATTGAAATCAATATAAATTATTATATATGCTTATTTTATTAAATTTTCTATTGAATGTGAACAGACTTTAATTCTGTTTGAAACAATATAGATAATTATATTATAGCATGAGCTATTTTACCAGTACTTAATTTGATTTCACTCAACATTATGTATTTATTTTGCATAGCTTGAATCATATTGCTAAAATAACTAACCAAACTATAATACAACTACTGAAATTTTGGTTTAAACAAAATAACACACTTAATTAGAATAAATAATGCCTTTTGTGTAAAAAGAAAATTGGTAGAATGACAAAATTTAACTCCATATAGTAAAGTCTAGAAAATATTCTTTTGAAATTTATTTGCAATTCAAATAATTGATAAAATGTAAATTTAAATATAAAAAAAATAATGGAAGCCATATAATTTCATTTATTGTATATCATATATTCTGGCATATAATGCAAACATCTACTATAAAAAATAAGATTGAAATTTACAAGTGTATGTTTTACACCAGATATAAAAATGATAGACTAAAAAATAAGGAAAATATGTGCATAAAAAAATTAAACTTCTACATATATCTAAATGCTGTTAACTTAAAAGAATTGACATAACTTATGAAGTTTTTTTTTCTTTTTCTCTAAATTATTCTGTGCTGTAAATCAACTACACCAACTCAAAGTAGCTTTAAAATTTTATTATCATTTGCAGTCTTCTGTCCACTTTATGGCAAGTAAATGTACCCTGTTTCTTGCTACAATTATTCTAAAACAGTGATTTTCTGGAACCCAAGTTTGCAAAACTTTTTCCTAAGATAGACCATTTTGTTGGTATTTTATACAAGGCACATGTAGTCTTTAGCATGTTAATTATTGTGATTTACTTTTAACTCGCCCATTGAATTTTCACAAACATCAAACATCCTCGCTGCAACATTATTTACATCTTTTTCCCAAATTGACTGAATTTTTAATTTAAACTGACACAATTTGCTTTGTTAGGTAAGACTAATATTTACTATTGTTGTTGTAGTGCACTTCATCCTGGGATGCATATGAAAGATGAGAGATAGATGAACAGAAACATACAATACAATCCCAGAAGAATATAGACTTTACTACAAACGATGATCCCAGCATAGAACATAAGGGATGCACTGCTTTCCATTCGAGATAGGAATCCATTTCGGGCAAAAGTCCGACTTCTTTTCCTAAAAATACATCCATGCCTCTTTCAGGATTTAAACCCAAGCCCACTCGATTACAAGCCAAATAGGCATACTGGCTAGGTGGCAATATTTACTATTAAAAGGAACATTAGATCAACTGTGTTTCAACTAAAGTGAATGCAATTTACCAAAGCCTTCAATGTTCAATTCAAAATCATGGCTTCACGAGTGAAGAAAAGAGGAAACATCTGAAAATAATTTTTGTGAATTCGTTCATGGCAGTAAATTTTGTTTCTCTTTTGCAGAAAATTTAGAGTAACATTATTGTGCACATGTTCATTGAATACAACCCACCCTGTTAGCAGAATTATTTACTTCTTCCACAAACATATTGTTTCCTTTATCACTAGCCAATTCAATATACCATTGTTCAAAAGCCAGGAGAAATTCTTCTATTGAATGACTAATAAAATTTAAAAAATACAGTTTGAAATTATGGGAGAGTGTTATACACCAGTGCACGTTATATGCCAGAATATATGGCAATTTATACATAAATATATGTACATAAAAACAGAATTGCAGAGAATGTCTTACTTGGTCAGGAATTCTTTTGAAGAGATTCAAAACAGCAAGTGGATCTAAAATAATCTGCAAAATTAAAAGTATTTTTTTTCATACAGCTTTTGATGTTTTTATAAGAAACTGTATTACATCATCAAACAATATAAATCTTCAAAATATCAAATATTTATCAACATTTTTATTTCAAAAGATAATCAGTACTTGTGTGTGTATATATAATCTCTCTCTTTATATATATTAGATGTAATAAGAAGTTATAAAACGAGTTCTGAGTGAACATCTACAGTAAAATAGCATACTAATCAACTTTTTTTTACATATAATTTAACAGGAACTGGTTCAGTTATCAAATCAACATAGAAATTAAGAGAAAAGTGAAAGTAAAGCTGAAATTTTAAAGGTGAAAGATGTCATACAATGTCATTTGATTTATTACAATTTCACACAAGAAAAAGCGTTGCAGAGGCCTGTTAATAAATTTTTGATCTCAGAAGGAAATCATATTAAAAAAAACACCTGCAAATTCCAGCTTTGATATTTTAAAGAGAGGTATTCCAATGTTAGCAATCAAATACACTTTACTGAAGGCTAGGCATGAGGATTTGCAAGCACTGCTCAGTCAAGATACAACTAAAATGTAAAAAAAGCTTGCAGAACATTTAGGAGTATAAAAAAACACAATTTCTAATCATCTACAACCAATAGGAAAGATTCAGAGGGCAGGAAGATGGATGCCACATGTATTGAGTGAGAGTAAGAAGAATAAGCTCACTTGAAGTATAGAAATCTGCATACAGGCAACACAGAAAATCTTTCTTGTAAAAAATTGTGTTAGAAGATGAAAGACAGATATGTTATGACAATACAAAATGAAAGAAAACTTTTTAAATGAATTCAGGTGAAGCTATGAAATCAAGGTTGAAAACATTCTATAAGGAATTGTTGAAGCTCAGTGCAAGTATAATTGTAGAACATTACAAGTAATAATAACTGAAATCAAACAAAGGAGTCCATTTAAAATGACATGCTGTTAATTATTAATTGATTTATAAAAAAAGGTTGGTGCCCTGTAAAATTGCTCGAAGATAAACAAAAGGCCTCAAGTTGCAAAGGGCACATTAGTAATGCTTGGCAGGAAGTTTTGGGAGCACCTGGCTCATAGCCCAACATAGCTCCTCCCGATTATCATTTGTTTTAGTCAATGAACAGTGCCTTATCTTCTGGATAGTGGATAAAATGATGACTTCATCACGTCAAAAGACAAATTGTTCTATTCTGCTGGCATATGTTAATTGTCTGCTTGATGGTGAAAGGTGTTAGATAATATTAGAGAATATTTTAATGAATAAAGGTATTATTTTCAGCTCAAAATTACATATTAAATTCTCTGAAATGCACTTCACATTTAATTTTAAAATGTTAATTAACTTTGTCTACATATATATCAATAGATAGATAGATAGATAGAGAGAGAGAGAAAGAAATTGAAAGTTTAATATCTCTCTGATAGCATAATCCTGCATATATAAAAATAAAAAAATAATCAAAATGTTTAACATATAGAAGAAAATTCAGATATATATTAATCTGTAATTAGTGTTTTTTTCTTCTATGCTCTGTAGATACATAAAAAACATATATAAAATAAATATAAATGAAGGATCTACAATTATGCTTAATGAATGTTTCTTTTAAAAAAATAAAGATACAGATTTATAATAGCCTATATATACAAAGAAGTTAAAAATAAGCCAATTAGTTAGCTCTTTCCAATTGAAAATTATTACAGAGATTTTTCTTACGCTTAACAGATAATAGAAAGAAAGCTGTTTATAAAACATTTCCTTTTTTTGTTTCAACTAGGAAAGATGAAGGAAAATCAAAAGTGCATATAATGTAAAAAGTAGTACCTGAGTTACTTTAGTTCTACACTGTTCCAGTTCTTTGTTACTACTGATTGCTTCATGAAAATCATCTAAATATTCTAAAAGATAAGGATCACCTTTTTTCTCTTTTTTAAATTTATCATGTACTATTTTCAAGCACCCTGCTTTTTTAACTTGACCTGAAATTTAAAAATGTCTAAATTAGTATAAAACAAAGTTCAAGCAGGAATATTAAAATATACAGAATAGATACATTCTTTATTTATAGAAAGTAAGAGTTTGTAACTCTTTATTATTAATTTTTATATAAGGCATTATTTGTTTAAAATTAATCTAGAGCAATTTGTCTTTCAAGTTTATAACTTCATGTTCAAATTTCAATGCCATTTTTCTGCATAAAGAAAATATGTTTCCTTTTTTAAAAAACAATAACTCTATTGTATTAAACAAGACTCAGATATTCCAAAAGTAATTCAAAAACACATGTAGCTTAAGTTATATATACTTGATAGAAGAAAAAAAAGGTATTTCACATTGAAACTAACATTTTGAAAAAAAAGGTTATCACCATTTCAATATCCATTAAATTACAGCTAACAACATTAATATTATAAACAGATAAAATCCCAGAGTTTCTGAAAATTCAAATAGAAATATACTACGTTTAATCCAGATTAATAAAAACAGTAATCATTTTGAAAAGTGTAAACTAATTCTAACATCAAACTTAAAGAATGGAATACATTTTTCATCTCACACACACACAAACCAAGTAAATTGCAATGAATTTTTATCCTTGATATGACTCTGAAAGAATACAATCTCTTTATAGTCAATCTTAGTGCACATTTTCCTAAAATTACTTAAAATAAAAGATTTAATGTGTGCATTTTAGTTCACTATTAATTTAGCAACAAACATTGTAATACAATTTCATTTCTAAATACATAATTAACAGTCTAATATACTTATGATACTGACATATACATTCTTATGTAGCACAGCAATATTATTAAATATAATTCTTTGTTAACTGCAGTCAGATTTCCTTTAAAGACACACAGATTAAGAGATTACATGTGACTATCAAGTTTTTATAATAAAAATTGCTGTTTTTGATAAAATAATGTACAGTATTACCATTTGTTGCATTGCAGAATGGACATATAGATTTCTTTACACAAAGATCTATAATCTGCTTTCTCAACTGCTTTTTTTGAAGATAGTTTATATTAGGTCGCTTTAGAATTTCACTGTACTTTTTTCTCTCATTAGGATTTAGAAGAACACCAGAACATGTCTGCAATAAGAATCATTCATGAATAAACTGCATCTGATTCTAAATTAAAAACTTTCAATTAAGTAAAATAAAATGACTTTCATATAATGTCAGAGAATTTGATTAGATTTGTTTTATAAATAAAATGAAAAAAAATAATGATATTTACTATACAATAAAACAAAGAACAACAAAATTAAAAATACACGCAATTTAGAATTTAGGGATTCATATGAAATTCATTATGCTAAATTTATTCATTAATTTTTTTTTTTTTTTTGCATAACATAGAACAGATTCATGGCAAAAGTTTCACTTCCTCAAAGAGTAATACAATCCATGAACAAATAGGTTCTACGTAAACAAAACTCATATTAAAAAGTTTTAAAGCTTCAAAATAAAAAGAAAAAATACTTAAAATAAAAATAAATAACTAAATAAACAAGACTATATAGTGTAACATAAATATTTATTAAGTATTCATTCATTTAGCTATAAAGGTTATTAATATTAAATAATTTGTATAACTTATTTTAAATTTTTAAGAAAAATTTTGCTGTTTTTTTCTATTTGATGTTTGAAAGAAAATATTTTTATAAAAATGAAAGTAAAAAAAAAAGTTTGCAATTCTGAAGTAAGACAAACCCAAAAGTGTTAATTGATTGCTATTTTATTTTTTCTCTCTCAACAAAGCATTAAATGCTAATTAAACATAAATTACACCAGGTAAACACAGTTTAAGAAACTTGAACAAATCTTCTCAAATATCAAATGAATCTTTTAATAACCTTTCTTAAAAAAGTATAATAAAATGAATCTAGCTAAGCAAAGTTATTTTATGATGACTAATATTTATTATTCCAATACAAATAATTTCTGAGCAAAACTATTAAGACTATTATAACTATTAATCTTCTAAAAAAAAGGAGGATGGAAAGGAATTACTTACCTTACATATACTCTGGAGAATATTAATAGTTGATTTGAAGTACCCAACATGAAAAACGGGCAACTTTAAATCCAAGTATCCAAAGTGTCCAATACAATCTTGTACTTGTTTACCACATGTAGCACACTTCATATTTTTTCGACTTGTTCCCTATTTATAAAATATATAAATGAAACAATTACTTCAATAATTAATATTAGTTGTTTCAATATAAAATATATTACTATAAACTAATCATGTTTATTACAGTGTCTCAACATTAGGTTTTAGTTTTCAATACACCTTATAATATATCCTTGTCTTGTACAACTTAGTCAAAATGCACACAAACAACATAGTTTTTAAAATTTAAATATGTAGACTTTTGTACCAATGAAAGTTGCAGGAAGATTTACTTTTCTGCCTCATTTTAAAAAACGGGGTGGGAGCTGAAGGTCATTGACTTGTAAGAGCTGTTTAGACTGTTCAAAAGGGAAGATTTTGACTTGGAGGATAAGGAGCATGAAGAAAACCCTGGAATGTTTGAAGAGGCAGAATTAGAGCATTATTAAATTCAAATCAATTATCATTTCAAATATAACAAGAATCTTTGGGAGTGACTCAACAAGTAATGGGAAGATTTTTGAAAAAAGCTGCTCCAAAAACAAAAGTGGAAGGGTTTATTATTAATATTATTGAATTGCATCAGTAACTTAATGAAGAAAAATGGAAAATCCAAAGCATAAGAAATTGTAAGTGTGAGTCAGGCATATTATTAACAATATCAATGCAACCAAACATTCACAAATCAAACCTCATGCTCTGTGTTTGTTGGGAGCAGCTGAATGTGGTGCATTATGAACAACTAAAACTCAATGAAACCACCACAAGAGACAATAACTGATGAGTTTGAGCAGAACATTAAAGGAAAAACAGCGGAAATGTGAGCAGAAACAGCAAAAGGAGATTTTTCAGCATAATAAAGCTCAATGACATGTTTGATTGCCAGTCAAAAAATTATTAGGAAATACTCAAATGGGTTATCCTACCTCTCCTGTTACATATTCCAGGGATTACTCTTTCAAACTTTCATTTTTGTAAGGGATGCAAAAAACAGGTTTTATAGCTTGCCACTAAAAACTAGTAGTTTTTACAACATGGAATTCAAGTGCTACCAAAAAGAAGGGGGAAAGTAGTGGCTAGTAATGAACAATACTTTGAGAAATCAAATTTACCATTTTCTTTTGCACAAGATCCGAATTACTCAATCAGAACTAAAATCAAAATAGATTTACTTTGCATCAGTCAAATTAAAAAATTATGAAACATCTAGATCCCAATATGTATTAAACATGTTTTTTCTCTTCCATTAAAGTTAAAAACAAACAAACATTTATACTGAAATAGAATGATTTCATATTCATAAGAAACTAAGGAGCCAGCGAGAAAAAAAGTACCAACAATAAATAATTAAGAAAGCAACCAAAATAGTATTTAAAGAGAGAAAGAGAGAGAGAGAGAGATGACTGTCAGCCAGTCATTAAAACATACATACATTTTGTAAAATATTTACAAATACTTTTGATGCAGTCAGGGATTATTTAATAATACAACACTATTTGTTAGTTTCCAATAAAAGCTATCAACTACAATTCTTGACTAAACTTATTAAATATTGAATTTGATGAATTAAACACAATGAAGGATTCATCAAAAATTATATTAAAATTTTTCTGATAATTAACAGAAAATAACCAGCAATTTCATTTTGAAAAGTTAAAGAAAAAAATAACACTAAAGGATAATTCTTTAATTTTTTTCCTATATTAAGGAAATCTATGGCCTTTTCAACAATTTACATAAGTGAGGGGAGATAAGACTATGAAAGTTTTTTAAAAAGATCATTTAATGATATTTTTTACCATTTTGGGATCCAGTACACCATTTGCTGCTGCTTCATGGTTGCTTCCTTCATACAAATTAAAATTCACACAATTTAAATGAGCTTGTTGTCGTATATCAAGACTACTTTGCAATCCAAAACTGATTTTGTCTCTGTAAAAATAAATATATATACATAACAATTGAGAAATAAAATATGTTAAAACATTGGACAATTAGTAACCAAGCGCTTATATACCTTATTTCTATTACAGTAGAATGTTGTTTATCTGAATCAATTGGGACTGCACAGTTCGGATATGCGATCGTTCGGATAACTGAATGCGATCCATACAGTATATGAAACCGGACACTATACGAATATTGAAAATCATCACATGCGGGAAACGTGCTTGAAGAAAAAGCAAAATAGGGGCAAAATGTTGCAATTTTATCTTTATTGTAGAAAATAATCACATATTTTTTGCTGTACCATTGTACACCTTTGTTTACTGCTGCGAAGTCTCTGATTCTCTTGAGTAGCAGTAGTTGAGTAGGACAACACTCTGATTGTTGTTCATATCACTCCATAGCTGTCTCTAATGCACAATCAAGAACAACATCATTTGCTTCCTTCATGATTTTCCTTTTCTTCGAGCCATCTTCTGAGTCAAGTTTTGACGCAAAATTTAAAATGGTTTCTTGGCTTTTTTTTATGACAGAAACTGTTGACTTTCCAACATTATAAAACTGTGCTAGAGACACTCTACTTTCTCCCTTTGCGAGACGGTTCAATATTTTAAGTTTTGTCTCTATGTTCAAGACACTGCACTTCAGTTTTGAATTCGAAGCCATAGCAGTTCACAACTCAACAAAAGAGCCCGTATACACTTGGAAACAAACTGACCTAATACTCCGTGCAGATGTTTACCAAATCACATAACTGAAATTCCCCAAATATCCCTGACCTTGGGTTTTCCCATCACTTTTGGCCTCACACAAAACAACTGTCGAGCATTGCACTGTTCGAAAACATATTCATATACAGTACATGTAGTTGACAAAAAAAAAAAAAAAAAAAAACTGGTTCAGATATTTTGATGCTCTGGATAATCAACGTTCAGATAAATGGTGTTCTACTGTATTTACTAAAAATAATTACCATCATATAATGGTTACATTAACATTAATGTAAAAAGTTCATAATATTTAATGTAATAAGCATTAATGTCCAAGACCATATCAATAAATGAAATTTGTGGAAAGAAAATATTCATTTAAAATGCCAATAAAATAAAATTTAAATGTGAATTATAAAATACATTTTCAATTCCTATTTTTTATCATTAGTTTCTTTTCCCTTTTTTTACAATACAATGCTCATATATTACCAGAATCATAGTGGTGGAAGTTACTAGAGTGCATTACATTAAGAAAGCTTGCCATCATTGCCTCATGGTAACTTAGAAGGTAGTGTCTAGATTTGATCTGGCAAATGATTCAAACATTCCAGTTAGTATCTTACATTCAAAGCCTATGCAAAACGACTGGGGTTTCTTGCAATAAAAATGTAGATTTTTAAACATATTAGGTTGTAATATAATTTAAACTGATTTTAATATTGTAATGATAGCAGTTTTTATATTATGCACATTTGTCATATTATCACATTCATTTAATTATCCAAAATAGTATTTAAAAACATTTTAAGTGTTTTGTTTTCTCTAAAAACTATTAAAGAATAATATCTTACCTTTAAGCCTTTAGCTAGAATTTTAATAAACACAATTGAACTCCTTTAAAATTTAATAAATTGCACGATTTAAAAAAATTTTCTGTTCCCAATTAAAATGAAGGCACTTCTTCCCCATTAAACAAATTATAAAACCCGAAATATTTCAGCAGTTGGAAATTTTTTTTTATTGGTTTGTATGAGAAAAAATGAGATTTTTTTTTCAAATAACATGTCATTTTTGTCTGAAACAGAAAAAAACTGTTCTTGTAAGCAGAAAATTTTAACAGGAAATGGCGAAGGTCATTATTAAATTTTTATAGGTGCAGATGAGTCATGAGTGAAACCTAAGGAGTGAGTCTTGAGTAGGACAGGAAATTCCTTTTATTTCATCAAAATAAAAATGCAGGGGATTTTTAAGATTTTTATGATTATGATACATTTCATAATGGACTGCCTATATGTGAAACAGAAGTTGAGGAAATTATTAATTTGTTGGAGCAGAGAACAAAATGTTTGGTCCTGATGAATTTGTTAAGAACTCTTATTATCTCCTAGATGTTTTAAGCTTTTTCTGTTTAATATTTAATTAAATTAATTGTGATAATAGTTAATTGAAATACAAATAAAGTGTACATCATACAGAAAAGAATTTGTTTATCAATAATTTAAGCTTATAACAATAAGAAAAAAGCAAGTTGAAGAAGTGTTGAAAAATCCCTCATAATAAAATGTAAAGATGCTGAATCACAATGTAACTTTTAAAGTAAAAATATATTTAAAAATTATATTTTACATAAAATTACGTACAATAAAAGTTTGAAAAAAATTAAAGGAGCATTAAAAATTATACAAAAGGTGTGTGTGTAGGGGGGGGAATCTAACAACACAATTTTTTTTATTCCGAACATAACGAAAAGTAGACAAACTCTTTGTTTGCGTGGAAAATTAGGAGGTAAACAAAAATAATATTCTTATAAAATATAAGATATATATATGTATATATATATATATATATATAAAATAATAAGTTGAGTTTTTAATAGTGATTTTAAAAAATTTCCAACACAAAATCATAATTACATTAACAAGTATAAAGAATAAAATTAAAATTAAACAGTTAAAAATATGAAATAAAAGTAAATAAAAGAATAAATTGAAAATTTTTTAAAACACTTTATTTTAAAACAATATATATATATATATATATATATATATATATACTAGAGGACCCGACAGATGTTGTCCTCTGTACACACATCTTAAATTCAAAAATTCCAAATTTTTATGAATAAGTTTTAACAATCTGGACTGTTTTGAGTAAAAATTGAGTAAAATTTCAAACACTAATTACACCTTAATGTAATAATTTAATTAACACACGATTTATTTCAACAAAATAATAACACAAAGTGACAAAATATTTTCCTGAAATGATCACAGCACCAACTGTCGGGACCAACTTGAATTATAATAAAAGATTTTTAAATATTTGATACTGCGATCACAGCGCAGTCTGCCGGATCCAATGTAAAACATTTCAAGATCAACAATTTATAAATAAAAAATTAATTAAATAAACATTTCTAAACCGATTTATAAATCTAAACCATTCTCGAGTCCACTGGAACAGACAAAAACTTTCATCAAAATCGGTCCAGCCGTTTAGGAGGAGTTCAGTTACATACACAAGCACAGAAGAATTACATATATAAAGATTGTTTGAAAAGATATTAATTAAAAACGCTAAAAAGCATGAATTGTCAGCATTTTTGTAACAATAAAGACCGGGTTTTGGCCAGTTTGGCTGAAAATCAATTTTCGACGCCAACTTACGTCTTTTTCAATTCCTACTATTAGCTTATGATCTCTAAACATATTTTATTTGTTTGTTCATTTATTTATTTATCTTGGTGGAATTTTCAATCGTTAATAAAATACATTTTAAATCGCTCAACTGAGCTGAAATGCAATGTACATGATTATTTTGGATGACAATACAATAATTTAATTATAATGAATAAAAATTAATTGATTAAAACTAATTATTTAAAAAATTACAAATACAGCCACGTTGGCGACCCTTTTGGCAACTGATGTCAAAATTTGAAAAGGGTTTTTTCTCACGTGTTAAAGCATTCAGTTGAAAGGAAATTTTATATACACGATTGTTTTGGATGACAATACGATATTTTAATGATAATTGATAAAAATGAATTACCTCTTAATGTTGTGATTCTGTATATACATATTTATATTAATTGCAACTATTTAATAAAAAGTAGCTAAAATAAATTTTTTCTTGGTTGATCTAAGTAGGAATTGATTTTAAATTTTTTTTTATATTACTTGTTTATAACAATAGCATTGTTACAACAATGCAGGTGAATGTTGAGTTGTATTTTTGAATGTTTTTAATTAATATCTTTTTAACTAATTACGATATCAGACCGAATTGTGAATCTAAGCCATTCTTGAATTTACTTGAACCCACACAAAAAATTTCATAAAAATCGGTCCAGCCATTTAGGAGGAGTTTACTGACAAACACACACGCACAGAAGATTTTTATATATATATATATATAATAAATTTAAAAAATGACATATAAACAATGAATACAATAAATAAAAGCTAAGAAGTAGAATATAACAAATTATACATGAAAGATACTAGATAGAAAATTAAATAAATAATATTGTATATGAGCTCAAATAAATATACACTACTTCACTGCGCAGTAGCTAAGTTGTAGTGCATCATGCTTCCACATCACAGGTCAGGGGTTCTATCTCCTGGTTGGGAAAGGTCTACTCAGCCTTTCATCCCTTCAGTGGATCAATAAATGAGTACTAAGCACGCTTGGGGATTAAACATTGGGGGTTTCATGCCAGACTGACCACCTGATCAAAACATCTGTTTTTGCACCTCAGCGCCTGAGGTCACACATACTAAGAAGGGCACAATAGGCCTAGGTCTTTTTTTAGCCCATAAAAGGGTGTTATTTTTTTTTTTGAATTCCTTATACTTGGAAGATTAATGATTAAATTTTATTTTAGTGCACAGCATTATAAATCATCAATTTGGCAAATTATTGTCATCATACTGGACAGAATTCTAATTATGAAAGATGAGTTTTTGGCACAAGTAATTTCTACAACACCAAAAATAAGAATTAAACTAGAACAGTACTAAGACCAATAAATTTTAACTGCAGTATTTTTCATCGGCCACCAAAAATGTGAAATCTATCAATATAACAAATGAGTTTTTTTTAGAAACAGCGCCTTCTTAAATAAAAAAACTTTGTCAAATACAATAAATATATATCATGGCTCAATCACAATATCAGAAAAGTTTCAAGATACCTTACAATTACAGAGTAATTTAAATACTTTTCCTGTACCAAACGTGACATAATCAATATGTTTTGCTTATTTCAAGAGTGCAACTACATTTATGCACAATAAACTGGATGTCCAAGGTATGTAAAAACTCTTAACTTCATGCTTTTTTTAAAAATTATATTTATTATCGTGAGTTATAATAACAAAATATTATGCAAATGCTATATTTTAGAAAAAAAAACTTGTGACAAATAACAATAAGCCAATATTTGCATTTTTCAAAAAAAAAAAAAGATATCAGTCAATATTTACATTTTTTTGGACAGATGAGATTCTCGAAACTGTTCCTTTACCATGATAATAATTTTTCAAAACTGTTTAATCTTTAGTTTTTAAAAGTTGAATACTTTACGCGATCAAGTAATTTGCACATGCTCTTCGCCACAATGTTGATGTTAGGAATGCGATGTGTTTCATCATTTCATTTCAAAGCGGCAAACAGCAGTTGTTGGCTTTACCTCAAATATTATAAATCACAGAAGAAATCCCACAAAGATCCATGTAAAAATTAAAAATATTTCAAGATTGCTGTATCTGTTGTTTTTTGCTTCATATTTTTCTTGTGTTACTATACAAGCACAAATATTCTTAAAAAGTCCATTATCACAGCCAAATATATAATGTGTTTGCAATGAATGAGTTAAAAAAACGTATAAAATCGTATTGTTGTTGATACCTCATGAAATCACGTAAGGATATTTCACCACAATATTTCCTTTAATTTTCTATTTTGTTCGGTTAAATTCATTAACATTTCTCTTTCCTTTCTCTTAAGAATTTAAATGACTGCAAGAAATTATTTTTCTTAAAGTTATGATGGATTTTTATATAAAATTGCTACATAATTGAAATACACGACATTATACCATTTTCTGGCTCTCCTGCCTTCCATAACACTAACTAAAACTTTTCGAAAATAAAATCTCTTGAGACTGAAAAGTTAAATATTTAGATATGATTTTGACTTTCAAAATAGCTTTCCAAAAGTACATAAAATATAAATTTGTGTTAAATGCTGGGAAGAATTTCATCATTGCATATCTCTAACAGACCGGTACTACTGCAATTTTCCCCAAACTAAAATATTCATATGTAAAAAGATCATGTAGCGAATAATTCAGCGCAGTAACTATGAATTGAAAGAGTTACATTTGTTATAGTTAAACTTTGAAGGTTTGGAAACAGCGTGTGTGTGTGTGTGTGTGTGAATGATATAATCAGTTAATTGAATTTGTTCGTAATTGAGCTCTATGCTTCTTTTGGATCACTAATGCACTTGAAGTGATTTTTAAGTTAAGGTATCCGACTACGTTCGGAACCGTGATTTTAAAAAAGCGCATAAATGGATAATTTTCATGATATTCAGTGTCACTCAGATTAGAATACATACATAAAATTGTTTTAAGGACATTTTGACAAAAAAATTTATTTAAATATAATATTTTGGCAAAAATTAACTGAGAATAATCTTTTTCCAAATGTTCTCCTTTTGTGAAAAAAATGGTTCTATTATAATAATATTTTGCCTGTATATAGCTCAAACCTCTCTACAGAGGCTCAACTATGATTTTTGAAAATTCACATTATTTTCAGAGTTACCACCAATTAAAATAATTATTCAAGTTTTTTTCTTAAAATTGCTCCCCTCTGTTGTCGTAAAACATGAATAAACCCACTTCTAAGTTACATATTTCAAAAATTCTAGTTGAACCTCTGAGCAGAGGTCTGAGCTATATACAGGCAAAATATTATTCTATTGGAAGAATTTTTCACAAAAAAGAGAACATTTGGAAAAAAGATTTTTCTAAGTTAATTTTTTGCCAAAATATTGTATTTAAATAATTTTTTTGTCAAAATGTCCTTAAAATAATTTTATGCATATATTCTAATCTAAGTGACACTAAATAGCATGAAAATTATCGATTTATGCGCTTTTGAAACTCACGGTTCCGAACGTAGTCGGATACCTTAATATAACGCAAATTTGGTACAATGTTTGTCAGTAAATAAATATATTTTATATTCAAGATGATGTGTGTGTTGTTTCTACACCACAAGTCATCAGACCCATTCTTCTCTATATTTCCTCAATATGGGACACACAGTAACTCAATAGTGACATACAGCGACTCGTGTAAAAAAAAATCGAAAACAGACTGCACAGAAGAAAAATTAATCTTTGTGGTTTATCCGCTTAACCACTGCAATTGAAACATTTAAAAATCCAAGAAACAAAAAAAAAAAAAATCATAATACTCATCTTACTATGAAATTTTACAATAGATTAATAGATCATGAAAGTTTCTTTATAGGAGCTCATTTAAACTTTACACACAATAAAATGATAATCCCACTTTTGAAGATAGTGCAAAATTTTAATTGCTGTTTGATAGATTTCTATCCCCAGGAAGATGTGGGAATAAGAAGGAGATGAGTTGGAAAAAAAGAGATATTCCAATGAATATATAAATGACATGTTTCGAGACAGAAACAGACGTAATTTTAAAAATGATCTTTATTTGATGAAATCTATACAAGCGCTAAAACTGAGAGGAGAGAAAAAAAAGAACGTCGCGTGAAAACTAAGTGGATTAACACTTAAAACACAGATGTGATAAGTATCACGGATTTTATGAGTGTACTTCAAAGTTAATGATGACATATAGGGCTATTAAATCTAACGATCTGGAATTAGACATGTTTATTGGCTAGGCCAAAATTATTTCGGAAGAAATAAATGGGTGATTAGTTTGATACTTGAAGATGAAATAAAAAAAAATATGAGTTAAGTGCTAGATAGGGAATTTAATTTTTAATCTAATTTAATTATCCTTACATATATATATATATATATATATATATATATATATATATATAATCTGTTTTAATATAAAAATGTAATAATTTTTTCCCTTTTATTGAGAAAATGAAAAATGAATCTTCACCTACATTCATCATGATACGTGACTCAAGGACCCTCAAAATTTTCCTCCTTACAAAAAAAAATCATTATGATGATCTTGCGGAAAATTTTTTAAAGGCAAAAACTCCATTAGAGAAACCACCCACCCCACTCCATTAACCAGTTTAAAGAAAGCATATCAGCAAATGCAATCCTTTTTTTAGTTCTATATGCTTATCAGTAAGCTATATTTATAGTTATGAATATATAAAATCTTGATTTCGTATTATAGCTACAATTTCAGTTATTGACAACAATTTAGATTAAATTTACACTGACCTCCAAAAGCTAAGACAAAAATTTTTTGTGTTTAATTTGAAATATAATCGATATATAAACACAAGAAATTTAGAGGCAATGTGCATTAAATATTTTTTTATTCAATGCGACGCAGAAATTTGTATGTTTAAGACAAGGGCGTAGGTACCACCGTATCAATGATACGGAGCCCCAACATGTGTAACTACAGTCCCACTAACAGGACTTTCACATCTAAAATAGGGCCTCGAAGGAATTTTGATACAGGGCTCATTCAGAACTACTTACGTCAGGGGTTTAAGACAAAGATTGTTTACAACAAATTAAAATAGCCTTAACAAAAATGTCAAACCTTGAAGAAAGCAGTGTATCACAGTTTTACGTTAAAAGATGTTTTGAAAAAATTACCAAAAATGGTTCTAATAAGGAATATATCCATTTCTTTCAACGTATTTTCTGTATATTTACTTTTTATCCTTCCATTTAAGCTGTCAGAAAATGAAATTGGAAGCGAAGAACAGTCAGAATATATTGATCAAGGCTCTCGTCTGTTTCATATCAGTGAGAGTTTTTTTTCTTAGCACTCGAAGGCCTATGTGACAACCGACAGAGATTGTTGCCGAAACTAAGATTCCAACTCCTCAGTAGCTGTGTCTTTTAGTGTTTGAAGGGCCGGAAACCCGGGATCTCGGTGTTTCTTCAAATCCTGAAATCTCAGGATTAAAATAGCTAATCCCGGGATTTAATTTTTGCCTGAATTACATTTTGAAAATATTTTCCTCACAAAAAATTTTCTAAGAATTTAATTTTCAGAAAAATTATATGTACCAGTAAAAACAACAATCGGAACCTTCTGCCGTGGAGATAAGCATTTTGTTTATAGCAGACATAGCCATAAGTTTTAAGCTAAAGATGCTTAAAGATGTTAACAGTGTTATAAGTAAAAAAAACTATATGCAGCTCTCATTTCTCGTATAGAACAATGTCGCACAGATCTAAGTGGTTTACTGCAATACTTACACAATGGTGTAAGCAACGCCTCAGGAGTAGATTTTGTCACATTTCCTTCTTGAAATAAATGCCGAAAATTAATAGTGGACCTGCTTGAAAAATTTGATGCTTCAAACCCCACTTCATTATTAACAAGTCTCATGCAACTCGATCCTCTATTTAAAATGAGGCAACACTTGAAATTGATTCACATTCTGATTCCATAACTGAATCAATTTGTACACAAAAACCATTACGTGTAGCAGAAGAACTAGATAAGTTATTAAAGATGGATATGCACCAATATGCCGCCTATTAGATTTGAGACACTGTCATCAAAAGCCGCAAAAGAAATGTCTCTTTTTGAAAATGGAGGGAAACGTGGTGACTACCTGGAAAAAACATACTCCTATTTAATGACGATAAAGCCTACTATTGTAGAGTCTGAATGAGCGTTTGCTCCGCATGACAATTTGTAACAAAAACAAGAAGCCGTTTGAACGATGAAACGCTGGACGAGCTATATTTTTTAAAATGTTATTTATATAGAAACACAAGAAATGAAGAAATGTTTTTTTAATTTCATTATTTACTATTTTTTTGTTTTTTATGATGAATTAAGTTTTGTTTCAATAAATAATAATATTAAACCAATTTTTTAATCATGTGTTTCCAGTTTAATTATGTAATTTCAACTATGCTAATCTGTAAGTAATTTTTATAAATAGCCCAATCCCAATACCGGACCAATTACGGTATCCCGGGACTTGGATAATGTAATCCCGGGATTGAAAATATAACACGATATTGCAAACCCTAGTGTTTTTCAACAATGTTTTGAAGAGTTGTATCCCGCCGTGTAGGGCAGCGATGCACGTTAAATCTGTCGAGAGCTGAAACGTCCTCCCGTTGGTGTGGTGTGGTAGTTAGGAGAGGGGGGTGCCAGCTCAGGTGTCGTCCACGTCACTTGACCATGGTTCAAAATTACATGGTCCGTCGCCAAAAGTCCTCGTGCAGCTGAACAGTGCGACGTTAATCTTCACTCACTCACTTGAAGAGTTGTATATGTGGGGCGATGTTCTCTCCAGATCTGCAGACGCCCAGAATAGCTCGCCAGTGTGAACCTCAACTCTTCTAAGAATGCAGAAACCCATTGCTGTCTCGACCAGGAAATGTGTTCCGTTGCCTAACATGAATGGGCACAGCCCTATCATCTTGATTCAAGGAAATACACACACTTGATTGTCTTGCATAGAAATCTGCCTTGTCTTCACACCGTTGTAGCGAAGTTTCTTACTCCTGATGCGACAAAGTAACTGCATCAAGATGAGGTGTAGTAGTGTTCCCTCTCTCCTATCGGGTCGAAAGAGTTAGAAAACTCTTTTACTCAGGTACTGTAACTTATGGTCGACCTGGAACATGACTACTAGACACGGAATCTTAAGATTTGAATAGATTCCATACTAGTTAAACCACACTATGAGACTAGCACAGTGATTCCCAAAGTGGTCTATATCGACCCCAGGGATCTACGACGACGTGCAAGGGGTCCACGTTAGCGAAAACATAATTTGAGGGCCCATGAGGTGTAAATGGGGGTCTATGATAGTGGCTGTCATTAAACCAGATTGTGACTCTGATTTTAAAAGAAGATTTAGTCAAATATATATATATATATATATATATATATATATATATATATATATATATATATATAAGAAATATGTATTATACCAAAAACAAGAAATATGTATTACCAAAAACAAGAAATAATAGATAATGAACATAACAAGAAATAGCGTAATAAAAATATAAAAGCTGAACATGAAGAACAAAATTATAGAGAAATAAAAAAAGAAACTACAAAAAAGAAGAACCTAGCGAGTCAGAAAGCAATTTCGGACTTAGGACCGAATAAGTGGGGTTAAACTAGTTTGAAGGCGCCAACCTTCCCCCTTTGCAACTCGGTAGGAAAAACCAAAAAAAAAAAAATAAAATAAACAAAAATTCAGAGTATGGAAAACTCAGAGAGTATGATAAAACCACTCACTACTATTATGTAACAAACTCTCCCAAACTCTTAATGCAGAAAAATCGCAAAATAATTACATAAGAAAAGTAGAAAAATCCTAAAACAATTACATAAGAAAAGTATTTTTCAAAAAATAATTTAACAAAATTTCTTTACTCACAGAGCTTTTACGAAGAGAATCAAGCGTCTTGACATCAATGAAAAGCAATTATTCACCAAGTTAAAAAATTCGAAAATACATAAACACATCTTTTGAGCTGACTTTTAAACCATCCAGCAAAGACAGGTATAAAATGACGACAATCAAATATGGTAAAATTTGAATTGGTTGATTGTCAAAAATGTAAATTTGCTAGGCTCTAAATTGGTTGGTTGTCAACAATGTGTAAGATGTTCAAGATGTGTGGGGAAAAAATGTAAACTGTGAAATGAGTGTTATGATATAATCTTCACAGCAAGACCACTAACATTCTGCCTTTGAAATCCTATTGTTGTGTGGTGGTTTTGGAATTCGAAGTAGCAAGACAGTTAATGTATTTGTGATGAATATAAGTTCTTAAGAAATTAAAAGGGTATTCATGATCTAAACAACATTGAAATTTTTTTTATATTATTGTATTTATCTATTTTGTGGGTAGTTAAGTTATCATTTCTAAATAAAAAATTCAAAATGATATTTCTGTAAATTGATATATGCAAGTTACTATTCCATACAGGAATTTTAATTATATGGAACTTAAACGAATCTCTTTTGTCAAAAATGTTACTGACTACATTATTGTTAATAAGATGCAAGTCTAAATCCAAAAATTCCACCATATTAGAGTTGAAGTTAGTTTTAAGGAGCTTGAGATAATCAGGGTAGAACGTAATATTTGGTTTGTATTCACTATTTTTACCCAAAATTATTAAATCATCTATATAACGATAAATCAAGTAAGAATCATTTACAACATGATCAATTTAAAAAAAATGTAAATATAGGTTCGCTAAACAATTACTAGCTGGACCACCCTGAGGTAATTCCTTTGATCTGTTTATAAAGATTCTGATCAAATGTAATGAAATTTTCTTTTAATACGAGGTTAACAAGAATATCAAATTTTTCTTTTTTCATTGAAGTATATAATTCATATTTATCATAAATTAACTGTAGAACCTTAATCATATCGTCAATATCTATAGAATTAAAAAGGTCCTCGAAATCAAAGCCATGCATGGAAAAAATTAACATATCCTTAGTAACTCTAGCAATCTCTAAGCTATTTTTAATTATTGCCGTGTTTTGTAAGTTATCAATTAGATTTTGAAGAAGAGATTGTAAGATCTTCCCAGACTTCGTGATATATGTATTGTATCCATTAGTGATACTACGGAATTTTATAGGGCTTTTATGAAATTTTGGTGTTGAATTGACTCAACACACACACACAGTAAACACACGCAGTGGACTGTAATATTTTTAATCTCTTTCTCTCTACTCCGTACACAACCTCTCGGAGTGAGTGTTACACTTACACTGACGTTTTTCTTTACAAGCCGCTAGAGGGCGCTGTTCATTAACAGAACTAACATACCGCCCCACATTGCACTGGTTTAACCATGCAATCATTGTTACTAAATTAACATTCATATTGGTTACATCTAGAACACTTTACACACATTCAACACTTGACAATTCTCAAGAAATACAATTACATAAATCATTATATAAATTCAAGATTTCACAAATAACAATATTTTTTTTATACAAATACAAAATCACTTTACTAACAATGAGTAAATTTACACACCACCAATGGTACACTATATGAAAAATTCAAATTATATTTAAGGATCTTCCATTGGTAAAACACAAATTTTTGATATGGCTCTTTTACATGTACTATACTGAGTTTTAATTTTCACTACACGTACTTTTTTATCTTCGCCATAATACAATTCTACGATTCTACCTAATGCCCATTTATATGTTGGTAAATTTTCTTCAATTATTAAAACCAAGTCTCCAATTTTAACGTTATTCTTCTCAAACATCCATTGTCCTCTCTGTTGTAATTGATTCAAGTAATTACGACTCCAAAATTTCCACATTAATTGAACTATCTTAGTTATTTTTTGCCACTTTTGAGATTACTCTCTTTACATTTTGTCAAATTAGGCTCTTCTAGCGAATTTAAAGACCTATTAATTAAAAAATGAGCTGGTGTAAGCACTTGGAAATCATCATCATTGTTTGATAGGGGGCAAAGCGGTCGAGAATTTAAAATTCCCTCAATTTGTACAGTGACCGTAAGTAGTTCCTCGTACGTTAAATTAATTCCATTCACAACTCTTTTAAGTGATATTTACATGACTTTATGGCCGCTTCCCAAAAGACCTCCAAAATTGGGCGACCTCGCAGGAATAAATTTCCACTCTATTCCTTCTGCTGCTAAGTAATTAGCTAATTTTTTGTCTGGTTTTCTGACTATTTCAAGGAGTTTTTTAATTTCATTGCTAGCTCCGACGAAATTTTTACCATTGTCCGAAAACAGTTTTTGCACATTTGCCTCTTCGAGCCATAAACCTTTTCAACGCGGCAATGAATGCTTGCGATGTTAAATCTGATACTAACTCAATATGTACCGCTTTAAACACAAAACACACAAAAATACAAATATACACTTTAAGCAAATTTCCTTTACGTTGTCCTTTATTTTTAATGAAAAAAAAGGACCACAGAAGTCTACTCCCTGAACAATTAAATGGATAATCAGTAACAAGTCTCTCTTTTGGCAAATTACCCATAATTTGTGTTGACACAATTGGTTTCGCTTTAAAACATACAATACATTTATATACAATTTTTCTGCACATTGACCTACCATTCAACGGCCAAAATTTTTCCCGAATATGATTCAGTAAAGATACAGTTGCCACATGTAAATATTTCTTATGAAAATATTCTATTATTATTAAAGTTTTATTATTCTATTATTTTTTGGTAAAATTATCTGGTGCTTTTTATCGAAACTTAACTCTAAGTTACACAATCGTCCTCCTACTCTTACGACACCGTTGTCATCTAAAAAGGGATTCAATGTCTTTAACTTACTGTTTGGTAGCACACTTCCCTTACTTTTAAGATGGTTAATATCACTGGAAAATTCTTGCTCTTGCACCTTTTTTACCAGATATGTTTCAGCTTTCACAAATTCTGTTGTTGTGAGTGGACCAGTCACTTTATTTATTCCCTTTAAATTTTCCACGAACCTGAAAAAATAAAACTTAATACACGTAAAATAGTTATATAATTATTGCTTAGATTAAGAAGGTCGTTTAAAAATCATTAACATGAATATTAAGGTATCCGACTACCCTAAAATCGGGGATTTGGTCAAGAATTGACAAATTTTTTTATGATTCTATTTTGTAGACCAACTTATTAGCTTTATAAAATTACCAAGTTTTTTATTTTCCGTTCACTAGAACAAAAGTTACAACAGTTTTAGTAAAAGCAGATGACACTTCCGGTTGGTAACTGCCGACCGGAAGTGGGATTCTGAAAAATCAAAACTGAAGGTTTTTTTCGGTTTCTTTCCACTTTTTGAAAAATATATTTTGAACTAAAGTATATTTTAATATTTTGTTTAAACGCTATTAAAAAGCCTCACTTATTTTTCTTTATAAAATAAGTTTTCACATCTGGCAATTTCAGGATATGTGTTTATTTACTTCTTAACGTTTGATATTACTGCTAACTTTTTTCATTCTAGTTTTTACTGAAATAAGTTCATTTTGATTTTCATATTTTATAAAATTACTTATTTAGTATTCTTTAAGTTTCTGCCATGGGACATGAACGAAAGATACGTCAGAAGAAGCGAAAGTTTCATGGGAATTTCCGCACTGCTCAAAAAAAAGTTAGTGAAGGAAGTATTAGTTCTGAAAAATTGGGAAGAGGATTAAGTGACACTTTATTTAATGTTGATTCCGAAACTCTTTCTGGTAATAGGATTTTCGACATCGAAATACTGATGTCAATATTCTCTATTCTTTCTTGTCCTGTTTGTTACAATCAAGAACTGTACTTGATTGAAGACTCAAGACTTGGTTTGCAGTCAAATTTATGTCTCAAGTGTAAGAACTGTTCATTCACAAAAGGATTCACTTCCACATCAAAGGTGAATAATTTAAATATTATAAACCTTCTTTTTGTCTTTGGAATGAGAATTATTGGCAAAGGATTTTCAGCTGGAAAGAAACTGTTCAGTATGCTGAATATTCCTTATCCGTCAAAATGTACATACAGACAACATGAAATTAAGTTGCTGCATGCTGCGTCACAAGCTGCAAACAATTCTATGTTGGAGTCAGCAAAATCCATTGCAGAATGTTCAAATGAGTGTGGCGTTAGTGTAGATGGTACATGGCAAAAACGTGGCTACTCTTCATTGAATGGATGTGTTTCGACAATTTCTGTGGACTCTGGAAAAATATTAGACATTGAAGTGCTCAGTCAATATTGCCGAGTGTGTACGAAAACCGAAAAAACATCGGGATTCTCCAAAAAAGCGTAGTGTCACATTTTTGTAAAAATCACAAAGGATCAGCGTCTAATATGGAAACTGTCGGTGTTTATAGGATTTTTGAAAGGTCTGAAGCAAACCGCAGTCTTCGATATACGTCTTATTACGGGGATGGGGATTCAAAGGCGTTCAATAATGTGAAAGACATTTATGGTTATGATAGCGTAGTTAAATATGAGTGCATAGGACATGTGCAGAAGAGAGTTGGCTCTCGTTTACGAAAGCTGAAAAATGTACAAAAGGCTTAGGCGGAAAAGGTATATTGACCGACAAATTCATCGACACACTTCAAAATTATTTTGGAATTGCAATTCAGAGTAATGTCGGCAATTTGTCTAACATGCAGACTGCAGTCATTGCTGCATTTTTTCATTGTTGCTCCACCGACAAAAAACCCATGCATGGACAATGCCCTTCTGGATCCGATACATGGTGTAAATACCAAAAGGCCAAGCAAGAAGGAAAACTGTATAAACATAGAACAGCTGGCTTACCAAATGCTATATTGAACACAGTGAAAACCACCTATATGGATTTATGTGACCAATCACTTCTTGAAAAATGTTTACACGGAAAGACCCAAAATGCCAATGAAAGTTTTAATGGTGTTTTTGTGGAGCATAATCCCAAAAGAAACTTTTGTTGAACTTCTGACATTAAAATTTGGTGCATTCTTGGCTGTATTACAGTTCAATGATGGATCTAAAGGGATTCTTTCCGTGTTGGAATATTTACACATCCCAATGGGTTATTTCATTCTGAAGGGATTTTCAAAGGTTGATGACGAAAGAATTGTCGACTCGGAGAGACATTCATTGCCAACTACAAAAACAAGAGAAAAAAACTCAGAGGACTTAAAAAAGGAACTGTGCATTATCTGAGAAAAAGGAAGGTGTCACGTATAAATGTGGAGAATTTTAAACCTGTATGTAAGTATTAATATTTAGAAAAAAAGTATTTCAAACTTTAAAATGTGTTTTACTCAAAATGTGTTTTTTCAGAAAATGTTCAAACGGGGACCGTGATTGCTCAAAAAGTTTTGAAAATAATTTACTGAAATTTCTTGTGTATGTTCTGTATAATAGTAGAATTGTTTTGATCTTCAGAATTTTAAATCACTGCATTATTACAAAATTTACAGTCCCTTATGTGAATATAACTACTGTTTTTTTAAGCAATTTCGTATAATAACTAAGATAAAGTGCTCTATTTTTGTAAAAATTAAAATATCTCTTATCGTGAAGGTCACTTCAAACAGGAATAACAAAGTAACACATCAAAATTGAAAAATTGAGGATTTGTTCATAAAATTTTTTTACAGAGCGGGCCCCGTTTATGTAATTTTTTGTAAAATTTAACCAGTTTTTCCCAATTTTCATACTAATAAAAAAATTTCTTTTTTAATTTTAGGATTTTTTTTCTTAAAATATACCAAATAAATCTAAAAATCACAAAAATCTCCATATCTCCATTTTTTCAAAAAAAAAGTTGTCGCAAGTAGTCGGATACCTTAAGCACCGATTGAAAGTTTTCAATTTGTTCATTAACACAGTTTTTCAGTTCTGAATTATATTCATCTAGCTTTCTCTCTACAGTTTATAGTTCGATTTGGATAGTCATCACCTGAAAGAAATGTTGGTCCATTAAACCATAAGTTTTGTTGCAAAAGTTTCTCAGGATCGACTCCTCGGGAGACTAAGTCTGCGGGATTTTGATCAGATGGTACGTGTCTCCATAACTGATTAGGATAGAGTTCTTGTATCTTGGCAACCCTATTTTGAACAAAGGTCTTTAAGTCCATCGGTTCCTTTCGAAGCCACGCCAAGACGATCATCGAATCCGACCAAAGATATATTTCAGCAGTTTCTAGTTGTAAAGCAGCTACAACTCTTTTCACAAGTTTTGCCAATAGCACTGCAGCACACAATTCAAGTCTGGGAATTGTCAGACTTTTAATAGGCGCTACTCTCGATTTGCTTGTGATTAACCGAACTAAAGTTTCACTCTTCAAATTTTTAGATTTGCAGTAAACTGCTGCACCGTAGCACCGCTCTGAGGCATCAGCAAAGCCATGGATCTCAATAACTTCTGGAAAAGCGACAAGAATACGCCTTGGTATCTCTATATTGTTGATATTCTCTAAGGATACTAGGAATTGTTGCCATTCTCGATATTCTTCAGCTGGCAGAAGGTCATTCCATTCCAATTTGCTTCTCCACAAACGCTGGAGGAAAATCTTTGCTTTGGAAATTACTGGTGCCATCAGTCCAACAGGATCAAAGATCTTGGCAATAGTAGACAAGACGTCTCTTTTAGTATAAGAACTGTCCAAACAGACTTTCACTTTAATCAAAAAGCAATCTAGGTTCGGTTTCCACGACACTCCTAACGTTTTCGTCTCTGTTAAAGTTGCAAAATTGTAATTCTGTTCGGGATCCGGTGACAATTTCTCGTGATTGGCGCAAAGTTTATGCAACTCCATTCCAGCACTTTTCAAAATTCCTTTTAATTGTTGTCTGAGAACAATTGCCTCCTCTAACGTTGCAGCACCACAAAGGACATCGTCCATATACAAGTTGTTCCGTAAAACGGAAGCTGCTATAGGGAAGTTAGCCTCTTCATCCATCGACAATTGGGTTAAAGTTCTCTGTGCTAAGTAGGGAGCACTTACAGTGCCATAGGTAACAGTTGAAAGTTCGTAAATTTTGGGTGATTCATGTTCACTTTCACACCAAACGATTCTCTGCAGATTACGCTGTTTAGGGTTAATTAATATAGTTCGATACATCATTTTAATGTCTGCTGTAAATGCATACGTGTAAGTTCTGAACCTGAGCATTTGCGCGTATAAGTCCTCTTGTATCACTCCTCCATTATATTGAATGTCATTTAAAGATATTCCATTATCAGTTAACGAAGAACAGTTAAAGACAACTCTAAGTTTTGTTGTGGACTTTTCTGGACGATAAATTCCATGATGGGTAGCGTAGTATGCTATTTTGGGTTCAGTTTCGTTAGTCACTTCCTTCATGTGACCCAGTCTTTCATAATCTCTTAAAAATTCACGATATAAATTTAAATAATTATCATCTCTAGCTAAGCGATTCCACAGCGATCCAAGTCGTTTGAGGGCTATGTCTTTTGAATTACCCAAACACGAGGGTTCCTTTTAAGGGCATAGATACTACATATTTACCTTCTTTAGTTCTAAAATGAGTATTCGCGTAATGTTCCTCACAAATTAGCCTTTCTTTATTTTTAACTATCGGTTCCTCATTTCCTCTAATTTCCAAAATTTTTCTAAATTTTTATTCAAATCCTCATCACGAATCAAACCACAGTGAACCTTAGTTTCATTTATTGAATCTAAATTACCCGTTACTATATAACCAAATACGCTGTTGACTAACAGTAATTGCGAATCTTTTATTTTAATTCTTTCCGGTTTCAATAACTCATAAAATATATTTGCACCTAATAATAAATCAATTTTGCCGGGAACATTAAATTTAGAATCCGCTAATTCCACAAATTTATAAAAATCAGAATTTATTTCTAACGCTTTCTGCGGAATAAAATCAGTGATTTTTTTAACTACGAGCATATCCAATTCCCTTTCGAAAGATTTATTTTGATTAGAAATCGCAACTTTAACACACCCATTTACAACCATAGAAGCATCATTTAAACACGAGATTAATGTATTTATTCTTTCGGTCTTAAGTTGTAATTTATTCGCGCACTCATTCGAAATTAGACAAGTTTCACTTCCCGAGTCTAACAAGGCTCTAAATGTCTGCCATTCTGAATATTTATCTTTCACTAGAATTAAAGCAGTACTCAAAAGGCATTTGTTTTTAAAACACGCCGTTGCCACGATCTGTGTTTCGTCTTCTTTCGGAACGAAAGATTCAGCATTTACACTAAAGGCGAATCGGGGTGGTTCCTGGTTAACGTCTGTCATCGTCTCAAGGGGGAAGAAGGAATTCCCTTTCCTTTCTCTGGGGTAATGTAATAGTTTGTTATGCGGTTTCGAGCAGAAACAATTTTTTGATCTACATCTACTAACGCTGCATTGAGGTGAAAAACATTTAAAACAAAGTCTATTATTTTTAACAAATTCTACTCTTTCGTTTACAGAAAACATTTTAAATTGTGGGCAAAATTGTAAGGCATGGACATTATTTTTACACAATACACATTTATCATTTTTTAACTCGGAAAAAAATACATTCGATGCATCTCGCGGTATTTTAGCATTAAATTTGTTTTGTTTATTATAATTAAAACGCTTGGAATTTTCACAAAAGGGCTTAGAAAATATCTCATTCTTAATTTTGCCTTTCGATGACAAATACACTCTGTCGCAAAAAAATATATGCACCCAGAAGAAATCAAGCTACAATCACGAAACTCGGCAAGAATGAAGTCTGGTAAGAGATATGCAAATGATTAAAATTTCGAAGCCAATGAGACAAGGCTAAGTGTGCTATGCGCATATTAGTTGCGCAACTGGGAGAGTTTAAAAGCATGAGTACGAGCGCCGTACGGCTATCCAAACGAATCTGATGACTTTGATAGACGATATTGAGACTTAGGATACCTCTAAGACGTAACCGGCGGCAGTACGAGCAGCTGACGGACTTTTGATAGGGGCCGTATAATAGGCCTCAGAGAAGCAGGTTGGTCGAATAGACGTATCGGCCGCCACCTCGGTCGGAGCGATATGGTAGTTGCTCGGTGTTGGCAACAGTGGATCACAGAAGGTAGAGTGTACCGTCGCGGAGGGTCAGGACGTCCCAGGAACACAAATGATCGCGAGGATCGTGCAATCAGAAGAGTGGCTACTTCGGCACCAACAACGTCGCTAGCATCGATTCAACGCCACTTACCTCCTTCCAGACATCCAGTGCCATCAAGAGAAACCATAAGGAGACGACTGACCGAAGTTGGCTTGAGGAGCCGACGTCCGCTAAGACGCTTACCACTGACCCCACATCATAGGCAGTGTCGACTGGATTTTTGCCGACCTCGGGCAACTTGGAGTGTGACAGACTGGAGACGTGTCATCTTCAGTGATGAATCCCGATTCAGTCTCAGTGCTGATGACCACCGCACACGTGTCTGGAGGCGCACCGGCCAGCGATCCGATCCGGCATTTATTGTCGAGCGGCATACAGCAATTTCACAAGGTGTGACAGTGTGGGGAGCAATTTCTTGGGACACACGATCATCTTTAGTGGTCCTTCAAGGCACTTTGACAGCTCGCAGATACGTGGACGATATTTTAACGCCGATTGTGCTACCCATGCTATCAAGTCGCCCAGGTTCCATTTATCAACAGGATAATGCTCGTCCACATACTGCGCGACTCTCCCAACAATGTCTTCAAGGATATGACGTCCTACCATGGCCTGCCAGGTCACCAGATCTTTCGCCAATAGAGCATGTCTGGAACGCGCTGGGAAGGCAACTGCAGCCGTCCCGAGATACAGGAGAATTAACTGCGCAGATGCAAAGACTATGGCAGGATCTTCCACAGGGGGTCATAAGTGATCTAATTGAATCGATGCCACGCCGAATTTCGGCTTGTATAGCTGCCAGAGGTGGCTTTACTACTTACTGATTTTTAACCTTTTGCAAGCTGTAACCGCTTAATAAAATGATATTTTGTTCTGAATTTTTAATCATTTGTTTATTTTCATATACACTACATGCATACCAAATTTCGTGAATGTAGCTCAATTTCTTCTGGGTGCATATATTTTTTTGCGACAGAGTGTATATATCGCACTCACGCCCTAACTCTTGTGGTTTAAAATATTTCTCTCCCTGTTTTATACTCATGTAAGACAATAATTCTCTGTCGAGTGTGTTCATTATTTTATCCGATACAATTAACTCACACAATGATTTAAAATCATTCACATTGCGCAGCTGACAATAATACTCAAATGTCGCGCATAATCGTGATGCAAATTGCACATAACTCTCTGAACTTAATTTTTGCGCTTTCTGAAATCTATTATAGCATTCTTGTGGTGTGGGAGAAAATTCTTTTAATACTAAATCTTTAAGCTTACTATAATTATTTAACTCTTCTTCGGAAACATGAATAAGTAAATTATTAACTCTCTCACCTAGAATATTTAAAAGAATTTCGCATTTAAATTGTTCGGGAACCTCTTTTATTTTGAATGCTTTTTCAAGCGACTGGAAAAATAAATTATATGATTCCACTCTTGAAGGTACGGGTATTGTTAAAGTTTTCACGGACTTTAACAAAGTCTCAACATTACAATTGGCGGCAGTTTCACAAACACTCGGATTTTGAATATCGAAATTTTCAATTAAATTCTTCTGGATATTTGCAAGCTCTAATTGTTTTTGCAATTGCGCTAATTTAATTCGTTCAAATTCTAATTTAGTTTCACTATCCAATCTCTTATTTTTAATTTCCGCCAAAGCATAATCGATTGCAGATTGAACTAATCGATTGCAGATTGAACTTTTTGTAAGCGTCACTATTTACAATTAAGTTTTTTAAGCCAGCGATTTTTGCTCCTTCTGGTACAGTTAAATTTAACTCTTCCGCAACGATTTTTAACTCATCTTTCCCTAATTTATTTAAAGACATATTTATGAATTAAGGACACTAATAGAAGGATCAATTAATTGCACCTACCTCCTCAGATCGCTGTTTCACGCTGCTCACTAAAGTTTTGCAATCGTTCTCTATTCACACTTCGGCAATCACTTATATATTTTTTTTTCACTGTGAATTTTGATAATCCACGGTTTCACAAATTCTCATATCCATAAGGTCGTTTTCCTCCGGTGAGGTGGACCATGAATTGACTCAACACACACACACAGTAAACACACGCAGTGGACTGTAATATTTTTAATCTCTTTCTCTCTACTCCGTACACAACCTCTCGGAGTGAGTGTTACACTTACACTGACGTTTTTCTTTACAAGCCGCTAGAGGGCGCTGTTCATTAACAGAACTAACAGGTGTTAAAAAAATACTTGGATATTTAATATTATTTAGATGAATATTCAGTCTTTTGTTCAAAGCTAAAAGACGATTATCATCTTCTCTATTATTGCGAATTGATTTTTGAAATGAATTATTATTTAAAATGTGGTTACTTAATATTTTACTGTAAAAGTATTTACAAATTATGGCATAATTATCAGAGACCTTATCAACATATGTAATCACGAACTCATTTTGGATATTTTCTATTGATGATTTAAGATCTTTATACATAATTTCATTTTCAACAGTGAAATCTAATTCCCGAATTTCTGTTGCTACATAAGATCTAAATTGATTGAAAGCTTCAATCGGCATTCCGTATTTAATTGCAATTTTAAGGTAGAATTTATCTAAATCTTTTATATGATTTGTTATATATATATAGAAACCAGATTTTTTACCTAGTTAACAGATTTATTAACTTAATTTAATGAGGTTAATTTGCAATTCCAAGGGGGCAGCATAAATTTTATTAAAACAAGAACCATTTCGGGGTTTATTTCTAGAATTACTGTCAAATCCAGCGTATAGCGCTCACTTTTAACACTAAAAATAAAATTGAAATTTACGGGCGCGTATTATACACCGGGTATAAAAATGAGCGCTTTAAAAATAAAAAAATAAGAAAAAAAAAAGATGAGCTTGGAAAAAAATTAGACTTTTACGTATATCGAAATACTGTTCATTTAAAAGAAATGACTTTCCTTACGAACTTAAGGAGTTGTTCTAGAAGTATACTAGTTTTTTCGAAAGTTTAGAATAATACATCGAATAAATGATTTCAAAACATAAGAACATTGCATACGTACATTTCACATTTCTTGGGAAAAGGGAGTGTGCGTTATACGGCGAATATACCTCAAAATTAAAAAATGTAGCTTGAAAGTATGGATGCCGGATTTTGTTGTAGTTATGTAGGGGTCTATCCTAAAAGAAAAAAACGTGACTAGGGGTCTATCCTAAACCAAAAAACGTGACTAGGGGTCTACGAGATAAAAAGTTTAGGAACCTCTGCTCTAGCAAAATCAGCTTGTGTGATAACCCATATCCAACCATTCAACTTCCCGCCATCACAACGAATCGAGTAATGAACTTCTCCTAGAAATTGCTTGATTCTCTTGAATATTGTCAGTGAAATTATCAACTATTGAAGATCAACAATCATTTACAAAAAAAAAAAAAAAAAAAACATGCATAAGTTGCACCTTTTGATTTTTGCACATTTTCTCTCAATTCTACACAAGTGTCAATTTTTTAAAAATAAAAGTGGTGGTTATCATTTTGAATCCTTTATATTAATTATAAAGCTATTTTTAATGTCATGTTTTTCAGTAAGGAGTTTCGAAAAACATATTGTGCTTGCATTTTTGGAGGCCATTGCATTCTCAGATTTCACGGTGAGGCTGAACACATCAAAATTACATAATGGGATATTTGTATGGTCATATGAAATCAATAATCAGAATTATTACTGGAGAAATATACTTTCAGGTGTACAGTATGTGAAAAGCATCATACATTACATGTATGATGCTCTTCGCATCTCTTCAGATATAAATTTCAGATACATTTAGTAAGCAACCATAATAGAATTCACGATACAGTTTGAGTGTCATAAAATCGTTTAAGATTTAAATGTAAAATTTATAGTTCAAATTCAATTTATAAATTTTAAAATAAAAGTAGGATCTATTCAGAGTTATTTAAGAATAATGAGCGCGAGAAGTTTATTGGTAGCAAATTGAATATCGAATATAATATAACAGAAAGTTTAATTATTAGTTTTTCAGGGAAAGTGTACATATTATAATTATACAAATTTTTTTTAAAAAATTAGATCTGCTTATTATTGCAACTCTTGGAGCTGTCCGGAAAGAATTGAAAAGAAATAGAGTAATTTAATTTGGTTGTATTAATTTCGTACAATTGGCAATGGATTTCGAAATTCCAACTGTCTACAATGTTTGAACAAGTATATATATCACTCTCGAAACTTTTACTTTACACCACACGAAGTTTCTGAGAGCTGCCATTCAGTATACACAAGAACCTAATATTCTCCATGATTCGAACCCTGGTTCCCCTTGACTGTCGTCGTAACATAATCACTTAAGGCCTTATCACACGAACACGTTTGCAGCAATTTTCCTACCAATTCCGAACAATTTCTACCAAGTTCCCATAGCAACGGTTCCGAACAACTTTTTCCCAGTGAACTGAAAAAGTTGCTCCAAATAAAAGTTGCTTGAAATTCCAGCCAATGGAGTTCTTCGGCGTCCTACGTCATAAATAAGATAACGGCTTCGGTTTCGTCAAACGCATCAAATATGACGTAAAATATTTTAAACAGAATGGTGCTCCATTTCTGTTTACGTCCATCAAATAAAGCGCGAACGAAATAACAGAATATTGGATGTTCGTTTCCGAAACAGAAAAATCGGTGAGTAATTTTTCAATGTGGAGATAGAGCGCGGCTGACGTCAGATCATGTCGTTTTGTTTAAGGCAACCCTTTATCCTGAGCCGGGTGAAAAATTGTTCGAAACGGTTGCTCCAAATATGCGTGTGTGATAGGACTTTAGCTGTCGTAAACTATACAGTATTATAAATGAATTAGAAATGAATCAGAAAGTTTTACAAAGTCCCATTATATTATCTATATATTCCCATTATATTATTTATATTCAAGTGGTTTTTCAATTGTATTTTGAGATTTATATATATTTACGAGATTTTATGAAATTGCAAGAGAGTATTTGATATCTGTCACATTACCTGGAAAGTTATTTTTAGATTTTTGGTGAATGATACATGGACTGCCAATATATAGATTAATATACACTTGAAAAAAGATGTACTTAATGTAAATAGAAATATAGATTAATATAAACTTGATAATTATTTTAGATTTGAAATGATTAACTGAAATAATTTATAAAGTTTTGGCTCTCTAAATAATACTTTTCTAAGATGCTAAGCTGAAGAGAAAAACGAGTTGTTGATTTCTAGATATTGGATTGCTTAGTATGTAGAATTCCGTAGAGGAGGGTTTGTCAAACTGTGAGTCGCGCCCCCTATTTGTCGTGATAACCCTACGTGGAGTGCAAACATATCGAAAAGTCGAAAATATAAAACAGTATCAAAAGATTAATTTACTGAAAGGAAGCAAAACAAAATACAGAGTGTTTTTTTTCCAGGTATAGAAGTTTAAGTTGGCATTACTTTCCAAGATGGCGATCGATTTAACAGCTGTCAAGTGATTTATTCTCAGTTTGGTTTGGCAATTCATCATGAATAGACTCACGCATGAAAAACGCTTTCAAATTGTGCAATTTTATTTCGAAAATAATGATCGATTTTCATAAGCGAATTTTGTTTAGCGATGAAGCGCACTTCTGGTTGAATGGCTACGTCAACAAACAAAACTGCCGCATTTGGAGTGAAGCTAATCCACAAGTGTATGTCGAAACACCGTTACATCCAGAAAAACTGACTGTTTGGTGCGCTTTATGGGCTGGTGGAATCCTTCTTCAAAAACGATGAAGGCCACAACGTTACAGTCAATGGTGATCGGTATAGAGCCATGATTACTAACTTTTTCATTCCTGAATTGAACAATCATGATGTCCAAGAGCTGTGGTTCCAACAAGACGGCGCAACATGTCACACAGCTCGTGCCACAATCGATTTATTGAAAGACACGTTTGGTGACCGCCTAATTTCACGTTTTGGACCTGTGAATTGGCCTCCAAGATCTTGTGATTTAACACCGCTAGACTATTTTTTGTGGGGCTATATAAAGTCATTGGTCTATGCGGATAAGCCACAAACGCTTGACCATTTGGAAGACAACATTCACCGTGTTATTGCCGATATACGGCCACAAATGTTGGAAAAAGTCATCGAAAATTGGACGTCCAGATTGGACTACATCCGAGCCAGCCGTGGCAATCATATGCCAGAAATCATATTTAAAATGTAATGCCACAAGATTATCTTTCGAATAAAAAAAATTCATGTCAATCGAATAATACATCGTTGTTTTATTGCAATTTAAAGTTCTATACCTCTCAAAAAAATACCCTTTACATTCTGACATAATAAAAAATAAAAACGCATTTACACTAATATTATATACTTAGAAATGTATCAGTGCTGCATACAATGTACTTCATAATCAATTTAAAAGTAATGTTAAGGAAAAGTTTAATAAATATCATTGACCCCTTTTTTGGGCTTGTCATATATTAAATTATGAACAAAACTTAATACTTATCTTGATAATTTATACGGTTTAGAATTAAAGTTGCATTGTAAGCTTTAGGTAACATCAGTGTTTCTCAAACTGTGGGGTGCGCCCCCCTGGGGGGCGCGAGCATATCGAAAATAAAAGATTTAAAAATAATTAATTTACTGGAATGAATTAAAACAAAATACTTTCAAACATAATAAAAAATGCACTTTTACTCTGATATAATTTATAGGCCAGCGCGCGCGATATTAAATCCACAAAAATAACTTCTTCAATACCTAATTAGCTATTTTTGATCCTATAACGAAATAAAAAAACTTATTTGATTTGCTGTAATCCCATGATGAGAGATTTTTTTATTACGCTTTCTGTTTAAACCTAACATACAACTCGTTCAGAGAAAAAACAGATCCCAGACGCAGAATCGAATAAAGTTTGGAACATAAAAAATTCATCATTGTCTCATTATTTTTGAAATACTGCACATTATAGCTGTAATCTGTTTAACCTTCTAAGTTATTGGTACGGTTAGTTATGACAACTCTCTTATGTCTTTGTTTCTCACTTAGGGAAGTTTTCTATGCAAAAGAGTTTTATGATATTTGGAAACCACGGAGAGCACTTTGATGGATTACTTGGCCAAGACTTATTTTTACGAGTATTCTATACATATAAAGCATAACGCGAAAAACGTTTTACACAATTTCATATAATTATAATGAATTATAACTTTTTACCCGGAAGTGGTCGCGCGGGACGCACAGATTACGAAATCGTTAATTCTGGCAAAACTGTTTATTTGTTACCAAAGAAAAATGGAAAAGTCCTTGAAAGTAGGTAAATAAACTTTCTCTTAATTAAATTATTCACTGGAATCACGATTTGTATCGTGTACAATAAAATAAATATTAAAAAAAAGGATCAGGGTGTCTCAATAACCCCGCTCGCCCGTATCGAGTGCGTGCCTGCTCCCGGGTTAAAACATGTTGAAGTCGTTTCGCTTTAAATATTAAAAATAATAGTTATTCTTCATCGGAATTTTATATTATTGTTCATTATTTAACATCAAATATAAATGCTAATTCTGTGAGGCTTAAAATTACCATTCGCTTAAAACTAATTATAATTTGAGCAACCATTTTAAAAAAATCATTTTACATTTTTGTAAACATTGTCGAGCATTTGGCTTTGCACTCCTTACAATTTAGCGATTATATCAATAATGTTTTATTTTCTTATAAATGGACTCGTGCAAAAAGCGGGCACTTCAGACGGTATACTTTTAATGTATCAGTGCTTTTTTATAACTAATTAATTAATACTAAATTAAGAACAGATTTAATAAGATATCTATTTTTATAAGTGCTTACGATTATTCACCCTTGTTCTTTTTCTATATTTAGCAGATATCTATGTATATTTTGTCTTCTAAACATTTTGCAATATGTTCAATTTAAAAATTAGAGAAAGGAAAAATAACATATTAATTATCCTATTATTTTATTTATTTATTTTTTGCTTAAAAGTAGTATACAAAATTTTAATACTTATGTTACTAATTTGTATGGTTTAAAATTAAGATCGCCTATTGTAGCTTTAGCGTCAAAGTGCATTATTATTGCATTCAGTACATTATCAATGTATAAAGGGGGCGCGATAAAAATTGTGATCGAAAAGGGGGGCGCCAGTATTGAAAGTTTGAGAAGCACTGGGTTACATAATTATTGAATTCAATACATTGTTATTGTATGGATAGGGGCGCGGTGAAAATAATGATTGAAAACTGGGTGGCAAGTATTGAAAGTTTGAGAAGCACTGGGTTACATAATTATTGAATTCAATGCATTGTTATTGTATGGATAGGGGCGCGGTGAAAATAATGATTGAAAACTGGGTGGCAAGTATTGAAAGTTTGAGAAGCACTGGGTTACATAATTATTGAATTCAATACATTGTTATTGTATGGATAGGGGCGCGGTGAAAATAATGATTGAAAACTGGGTGGCAAGTATTGAAAGTTTGGGAAGCACTACCGTAGAGAAATTGCTCATTTCTTCTGTGCATCAAAACTTATTAACTCTTAGAAAAATAAAAATATTATTAAGTGAATCACATTTTAAATTTTTTTAGAAGCCAATTATAATAAAAGGGAAGAAATAAATGTCTGGGTAAATAGTTTACTTTTTATAGGGGAAAAAAACCAGTAGAAAACTTCGTTTTTACTTGTTGTATCATTGTAATATTGAATATAAAAGAAAAGCTAAAATTGAGATGTAAAACTTTTCAGTGATACGCTGCTTGATTTACGAAAGGATTGAAACCGTTAACAGTTAAAATAATTCATAATAACCACAAAAAAAATTAATGCTGCGAAAGTTTGCGAAGTTAACACATTATATCAGCGCTTCTCAAACTGCGGGGTGCTCCCTTCAAGGGGGATGTGATTGCTCTAAATGTGTGTGTGGGGGATTGATTGATTGATTGAATATTAACTGTTCACTATTATAATTTTGAATCATTGTCAAGTGACTGGACGACACCTGAGCTGGCACCCCCTCTCCTAACTACCACACCACAGCAATGGGAGGACATGCTCTCGACAGATTTAACGTGCATCGCTTCCCTACACGGGGGTCTTTAGTGGTATGTCATGACATACCTGCCATGGTCCGATACCTAACCACTGGGCTACCGCAGCTCTAAATGTGGTGGGGGGAGGCACGAGCATATCGTAAAGTCGAAAATAAAGGATTTTAAAAAAATTATCAATTTACTGAAAGGAAGAAAAACAAAATATTCTGACGTAATAAAAAATGAAATACACGTTTACCCTGGCTTATATACTTATAAAAGTATCAGTACTTTACAATGAGTGAGACAATTTATCAATACAAAATTATGAACAATTTTAATAATTACTAGTGACTCCCTTGGGATTGCCTTGCAGAGCAAAGTTTTTTCAAAGGAAGACGGTTGCTCAGACGTCCGATAGGCTGCTCAGATGGTTGCACACAAGTCCGCGAGAAGCCAGTTGTGATGGGTACAAGATAGAGAGAAACAGAGACTAGACTATTTTTCTGTTGACATTTATACTTACAGAAATGGATGATTGAGGAAATGAATACTTAATTTAATTAAAATTTATTTTTCAATCTATTCCAATTTAAAAGTTATAGAAAGGAAAAGTAACATAATACTTATCCAATTACTTAAAGGTGTAACTTACTTAAAGTATCTACTACTTAAAATAAACACATATAAAATTTTAAAATTTTTCCACGGGCTTATAATTAAGGTCGTATTGTAGCTTTAGCGTCAAAGTACATTATTAATGCATTTAATACATAGTTATTGCATGAGGGAATGAAAATTCTTGGGAATTGTGTCGCAAATATTGAAAGTTTAAGAAGCACTACATTATATTAAGATCTAAAAAATAAATAAAATGTAACAGTCTAATTCATGTTATGAATTTGAATGCATTTGTTTCTACGTGTTGCTTAGGGTTGGTATCAGGGATATATATTTTTTTCATTTAAAATATTTCTATTAATTACTAATGCATAATAATGCAAAAAACTAGTTTCTTTATATCTCTTGAATATTATGAATATCAAATTTTATACCAAACAAAACTTCTCGTTTCAATTATGCATAATTTTTATAATTCTAAGTTTTATCCAGCATATAAATAGAAATTTATTTCAGAATCAAGGACGCCTAAAGATTTCTTAAGACCCAGGGCCGCTATGCAAAAGTAGGCCCCACATGTGACCCTTTAATGCAGACAGTCTATATAGTATACGTTGTCAAATACTTGTACAAACTGTAATATAAACAAATAAATGTGCATGGCTCACAATCTCACAAACTGGCTCGAATGAATGCTGTCTTTCGGCTAAATGAGTAGTGATGGTGCATGTTAGTAGACCCAAACAAGGACAATGGACATTATATAATGTAGCCTTGCCAGTGCCGATTTAAGCTCATTTGGGGCCCTAGGCGCAGAATATCTACAGACCCTCTTGGCACTGGAGGATCGAAATTTATAACCAGTAAATGTGGTTAAGTCCAGCTTATCCGGGCCCCCGAGCATCCGATGGATAACGTGGCTCTGAGTCTTGCCACTGTTGCCAGTTGGTCAAATAGATCGAAATTCCCGCCTTTTCCAAGAATATGTCCGAGACCATTTGACTATTAAAATTATTTGAATCACCATCTTATTAAAATTGATTCGAGAGTGAGACGAGGCCCCCACCAAGACCAAGGCCCTTGGCCCAGTTGGCACATGCCTTAAGAATAAAATAGTTAGAATATTAAAATTTGTAAAAAAACACGTGTGAAAAAGTGACGTGGTGAAACATTTTTCCTTCAATAAAAGAAGTCTGGAAATCAAATCATTACACCCTTTATTCATGTGTGTAAAAAACATACATACTAAATATACATAAAATTTTCTTAGAAGTTATAACAATTACAAGTAGTTAGGACATTCTCATTTCTATAAATATTGTTAATATCCATTGAGTTTCAGAATAAAAGAAACTATAAGAGTAAACAAATTTTGAGATATTTTTTTTTATACTAACTTTACTATGAATGATTTTGATATCTTTATTGTTCATTTAACACAAAACTATATATCACATACGTTATATAAACGTATTTAAGTTGGACAAAAACTATTACAAAGAATATGTATATCTATGATTATTTTTGAATTAACTAAATTCACAGCAAATTGTGTTTATTTGCGATATCAATTGTTACACGTACCAGCTGTTTACGTATTAAAAACAAACAATATAAAAACAAATGAAAATCATTCAAAATAGTAAAAAAAGAACACCTTTATATTCAAAATATACAAACAATTTCTCAGAAGGCAAGTTTTCACATACAAATTTCAATCTGTAAGGCATTCATGCTTCATTTCAACTATTTAGCGAAATTAGCATGACCATTAGCTCACGCACACAAAATAATCTGTAGTTGTTTTTGCGATAATTTTTAAAGTTTTGACGTACATTGATTTTCACGTATCATCAAAATTAGAGGTTCATTTTGTAAAATATGTTCAATTTAAAACTTTTAAAACCTTATTTAGATTTTAAAAATTTAGAAGTACAACTAAATTTTTTAAAGCAAAATGAATATTTTTAGATTTTGAACAATTCTTTAAAATACCCATGAGCAGTTTTTATTAGATTGTTTAGGAGAGAAAAAAATAAACAATAAGATTTATTATTTCTAACTACTGATATTCACACACACCAAGAAAAGATTTGATAAATTTAATGGCAAAAGATAGAGAATTTCGTGAAAAAAATATTTTTAAAAATAATGATACAGCTGAATGTTTAAGTAATTTTCTTAAACATTAAGGTTAATTATGAAGATAACTTTCAATAATCTTTTAATTGATCTTTTAATTGTGCACTTATAGATTTATTTAACTAAACAACATTACATTAAAGGAAGTGAAGTAAACAAGAAAAAGTGATTAACTAATTTACATTATAAAAAATGTAATATTATTCATGATATTTAATTAATAAATTTTTCAGTCAACCTCCTTTTTCATAAAATATAGTGTTTGATTATTGAAGTACTTTTCCATTAAGCCGCCGTAAGCGATAGAGTTTCCAAAAATGATATAGCTGACGCCAAATGAAATATTCTTGCTGGTCCATTTGAAAAAACTTTAAAGCTATCTTCGGCTAATGTTAAAGAATAGGAGCCATATTCGGAATATTTTTTTCAGATATAAAAGTACTCAAACATTAATATTATATATATTCTGGCTACACTATCCTGTAGAGAATCACTCATTTTTACACGAGTTGACACATTTTTTCTTTTATAAAATGTGTTTTGCATTCCCCCCCCCTATACCGTAATGTTAAATGAGCTATCCCCTTACATGTTAAAAAAAAAAACTAATTATTTATGAAATATTTTGAAATTTAAAAAAACACTATTATAAACAAATGCATGAGTTACAATGTCACAAATTTTTATAAAAATTGTGAGGCATTTTTTTCTGTCCGAAAATGTGTTCCACGTCAAGTTCGCACTCTCGTACAAATGGCGAAAACAGCCTTAAGCGATTTTAAAATGTTCATGTCTTAGAAATAAAAAAAACTCTTAGAACTGACATTCATTAACATACGTATTTTATGCGTTGGCTCTCCAATAAAACGATATTTCCTCAGTGTTGTCGAAAAATCAAGCATGCTTTGCGACATTTGCACCGGTAAAATGGAAAAGTACCACTATTAATCTCTTTCATCTACAAATTTTCTAAATGTAAAATATGATCTATGTAACCAAATGATTAGTTTTACATAATAATCATATAGAATTCTTCAGTAAAGATTTAATTATGTTACTTAAAATATTTAATGGCAGGCACTTTAAAATGATTCAATGAAGCCTAGTTTTTAAAATTCTTTTCCAACATTCGTTGAGATTTGCAAATTAATGAGCTTAACTAAATTGGTTAAAATGTCAAATGTTTACGTCAACAGTTAAAATGCTTTTTTTTAGCTTACAAATTCACAAAAATATTTGTGCATAAAGAAACATAAGCAACTTTTCGTTCTTGATGTCAATCAATACAAAAAGAATATCGCAAAAAACACCAAACAAATTTGTAGCATTGAGTCAATGCTTTTGTACAAAATGGATACTTTCATCACAGCCCTGAGCTTCTGGAAAACGTATAAAATTGCTTAATATTCAGACACTATTGTTAGGTGGACTCACATCAAAGTCATCATCGTCGTCGTCGCTAGGTTTGGGTTCCGTTACATGTACCAGAAGTTTGTCTGAAGGGATGGATCGGAGTTGGATGTAAGATGTTTTCGTCAAAGGGTTGTCTTCCATGTTCAGTTCTCTTAGAGAAGGGGCAGCTTGGACTTTGGAAATGTCTACATCTATTACAGTAAATAATACATAACAATTAAATAATTGCCACAAGAAATCGATTAAAAATCACTTAAAAGTGTTATGATATTTTTGAAAACAATTCGTGGTAAGATTCTGTTTTAGACCACATCCTTAGCAAAGAGAAAAACTAATTAGGCTAAATTACGCCAGCAGCTCATTTTTCTGTATTGAACCTGTCTAATATATGGATAATAGTTCGGCAGCTTGGCGATAAGTGAAGATGTTGGCTAAAATAGGATCCAACCACAATTTGGATTAAAATATCAACACATTAGATAGCACACATGGAATATCGAAAATCCCAATGATAATCTAAATCCTAATTAAAAGAATAATAAGTAATAGCGAAAAGAAAATTAAAGCATAGGGGAATAATATTTTGGTATTGGTATCAAAGTAATAAAATTACTAAGAATTTTATAATTATTGGTATAGAAAATTCGAGTGAGTGAATGAATATTAACGTAGCACTGTTCAGCTACGCGAGGGCTTTTGGCGATGGACCTCATAATTTTGAACCATGGTCAAGTGACGAGGACGCAGTGGCGTAACGTACACCACCGCAACTCCCACATCGTGGGGGGACCAGGGTTCTAAGGGGCCCAAAGCCTGACTGACGTGAGTGCCTACCCTTTGTAAAATTCAACGTGGGGGCTCAAAACCCGACTTCGCAGGGGGGCCCAAATGTTCTCCGTTACGCCACAGCGAGGACGACACCTGAGATGGCATCCCCTCTCCTAACTACCAAACCCCTCCTCGGGAGGACGTCTGAGCTCTCAATATATTTCACATGCATCGCTTCCCTACACGGCAGGTCTTTAGTGGTACTGGGCTGGATCGCATGATACGCCAGCCACAGTCCGATAGACCACTAGGCTACCGCGTCCCCATAGAAAATTTGAAGATTTGATTAGTTTATATTGTATAATTTACATTGTAAAAAATAATTTTGGAAAGGGAAAATATAGGCCATAAATATATACATAAACTTATTAGGTAAAAATGAAATTGCATAATGACACTTAATGCTTTATCGAAAATATTGCAACGGTAGAAAAATACTGTATGAGAGTCAATGTATTAGCGTTATTAATTTCACAAAATTATATACATTTACGATAAATCGAATTTTTTTGGTTTGCATGCAATTTTAAATAGTGTCAAATATACAAAATATATGTTATGTAAATATTTATTTAAGATTAATAAAAAAAAGTATCTTATTCTCATTAGCAAAAAAATGAAGCAGTAATTTTCAAAATGTTGAGCTGATAACATTAATATACAAAATGTTGATGAAAAGTTCTATAGCCATTGAAAGGATGTAAATTGGATGGAAAGGTATACTTATGAGTATGTAGGATTACTCTCATGATTTCAAGTATATATTTAGATGTAATAAAATATATGCAATAATTTTAAGGTATCCAACTACGTTCGGAACCGTGATTTTAAAAAACCGCATAAATGGATAATTTTCATAATATTTAGTGTCACTCAGATTAGAATATATGCATAAACTTGTTTTAAGGATATTTTGACAAAAAAAATTATTTAAATATAATATTTTGGCAAAAAATTAACTTAGAATAATATTTTCTCCAAATGTTCTCCTTTTGAGAAAAATTGTTCTTTTATAATAATATTTTGCCTGTATATAGCTCAGACCTCTCCACAGAGGCTCAACTAGAATCTTTGAAAAATTCGCATTATTTTCAATTGAAATAATTATTGGTGTTTTTTTCTTAAAATTGCTCCCCTCTGTTATCGTAAAATATGAATAAACCCACTTCTAAGTTATGTATTTTAAAAATTCTACTTGAGCCTCTGTAGAGAGGTCTAAGCTATGTATATACAGGCAAAACATTATTATAATAGAATAGAACCATTTTTCTCAAAAGGTGAACATTTGGAAAAAAGATTATTCTAAGTTAATTTTTTGCCAAAATATTATATTTAAATAATTTTTTTTGTCAAAATGTCTTTAAAAGAAGTTTATGGATGTATTTTAATCTGAGTGACACTAACTATCATGAAAATTGTCCATTGATGCGCTTTTGCAAAATCAACGTAGTCGGATACCTTAAGCAGTTTTCTAAATCAAGATCATAACATTTCTGCAATTCATTGATAAGAAAAGGAGCTTCGAAATACGTACCTACAATAAAGTTCTGCTTTAAACTCAAGAAAACAAGGTGTGGTATTTTGAAAGCAACTTTCGGCAAGATCATGAAATCATTGTGGGACAAGTCTAGTCTTAAAAGCTCTTTGAGATCTTTCAATTCTTCTGGTAGTGTGCTTAGACGGTTGTTGGACAGGTTCAATTCTATAAGAGATCATAATATGAAAAACAAACTGATTGTATAATTAGAATTTTTTTTCGGTACTTTTGTAGTATCGCAACCTATCGGCGACATTATATGATACGAAGCACATGGTTACCAATTCATCATCGCGTACAACACACAGGAAAAAGGAGTTGCCAATTTGGCGAGTTATTAATAGATTTGGTGATTGTTGCGATAATACCTATAAGTACCTTTTTTAAAACAACATTTAACTTTGAAAATACATTTCAGTCGAAATGTCCAAAGCTGCTAGCTTAATAATAAAAAGCTTAAGTTAAATTATTTTGTTTTAGTGTCTTACAACTCAAACGAAAAAAATAGAGCATGTTATTTTAGCACTTATTTATTCTAAATGTTTCATGTTAAATGGCAGTGGCGTAACGTATACCTCTGCATCGTGGGGAGAGACAGCATTCTAGGGCAGTGGTCCGCAACCTTTTTATCGCCGCGGACCGGTCAACGTTTGTTAATTTTACCACGGCCCTCTGAGGGGAGGATGTTGATTGTTTGTATTTTAGACTGTTTTGATTTAATAATTTTAATTTAATTGTATTTAATAGTGACTTCTGAATAAAATATAGCTACACCAAAAAATGAATATAAAGTGATATAACAAGGAATATTAAGTGATTTTCATAAAAAGTAGCCCTAACCCAAGAAAAATATACCACAGTAAATAAAAGAGAAATAATTTAATATTTCTTGTGCGGACCGGTAGTATTTGATCCACGGACCGGGGGTTGCGGAACACTGTTCTAGGAAATCAAAGGATTGACTGATGCCGATCCGGCTTAGGACCCAAAACCTGATTTAGCAGGGGACCCTAATATTCTCCATTTTTCCTCTGTTAAGGGCTACGTCAAAAATGTCTTAAATTTGCAACCTTCTGATTCCTGATTGGAAGGTTAATTGTTCAGATAGCGTACTAGAGACACCATTGACTAGTACGCTTAATTAAATAGCCTGACTCTATGATTTTAATAAAAATACAGTTCATCGTTCAGAAAAATAATGATCCAAATTAAGTTGAACAAAAAAATTCTGTAGATAATGAAAAACAGAATACTTTAAAGCCAGCAAGGCGAATAATCTATCATACGAGAATTTTTAGCCAATTACGGCTAATTACCAGATATATTGATGATTATCAGTTACGAGCTAAATGATCATCAACGTCATCACAATAAATGATGTTTCTCTAGCAGCCACTCAAAATATAGTTCAATAAAGTTTAAGCATCTTTAATCAAAACTAATTGAGCTTCAAAGACTTCAAAACAAATTTTTAGAATGAGTCAAAAAAAATACACAAGTTAAAAATTTATTTCATTTACATTAGGGCGGTGTGAAATTTCGAAGAATGAGGACTTTGAAAATTTTATTGTAATTCAAAATTGCGAAATCCGTCATAAATAGACTTCAAAAGCACGCCCGTAATCAATGAAATATTTTGCATTGCATATTTCTGAGCTGTACCTTTATATAGTAAGTATTATACATTTAATGGGTGAAGAAAAAAATCATTTAGATAGTTAAATTTAGATTGCTCTAATAAGACCTTCATTGAATTACAAAACAATTATTAATTTCTAAATATAATATAATTTTTTTTAAATTCTAAAAGTAATGAATGTATGTCCTACATTATTTTCTTTACTTTAAATATTAAAATTGAAATAAAAAGTATTCTAAAGCAATAGTAAAATACACTTAAGCTAATAAAAATTTTAAGGGAAAAAAGACTATTTAAAAAAAAAGCCGTATAAAATAGTCAAGTGTAGTCTTACCCGAGATATTAAAAAACTTCATTGGTAGCTGTGGAGGAATCTTTCTGAACACATTTGAAGACAAATCACAAGAAATCAACACGGTGTTTCGCATCAAATGATAGACAGCATCTGGGAAGGACATCAGCTGGCATTCTGACAAGTCTGAAAGAAAAAAAAATTTTAATGGTAAATATCTTATGATAATTTAGCAATGAATTTTTCAGTTTTTTAAATTTTTTTATCGATAACGATTTGTATCTAGCACTTCTCAATAGAGAATAGATATCTGTATACTATAATCCGTTTAATCCGTTTATTATATATATATATATATATATATATATATATATATATATATATATATATTTCAAACCTATATTCTATGATGAAATGTAGGTACTTAATATTTATAAAAAAAAACGTGAATATTTAATTATAATTGTCAGACATGTCTGCTTAGTGTTTGAGTTGTTTCATTTAAAATTTCATTTTTACCTTATTCTATATTACAATACATTAATATAAAATAAGTAATTTAGCTTAGGTTTTTGTTCTCTAACTTTTTTCAATGTTTTAGGATGGAATAAACTATAAATGTATCTCGAAATCAAAGACTGAGTTATTATTCTAGCCGCAATTTCGTGAAAAGAAAAAAAAAATGTCCATTTGCACAGTAGCTGAAAAAAGATCCACGCAGTTGGATTTTTGCCAGTTGAGTTCTAAAACAGCCATCAGAAAAGGGATAAACAACCTCCAAACTTTATGATGGAAAAAAGTGACTAAGTTTTGGAACTAACTTGAAATCTTGCGAACGCCAGAAAAAATATGCGTCATTGCTCTAGAAACTGCGTCAATTTCTTTGGAACCATCCATCTTGTGGAAGAAACTTCGATGTTATCTTTATTTTTTCAAAAACTGAATATATATAATATCCAAGATAGTTTTAACGATGATCCTTATAGTTAAAATTTAGCGTATCTGGTTTCACAAAAATGTATAGTTTTTATAGTACCTAGCTAGATATTTAATCGAAGAAAAGTAAATTTTTGCCTAAGATTTCATACGATCAATTTTTAATGAAAATTAGTATTAATCTCAAATTATTATTCATATCTATCGATTCTGCATTTCTTTAAAAAAATGTTTGCTTTTCATACAAGAAATTTTAATCAAAAGACTAAGAAACGAAACAGGGAAATGTGCAAAGTACAAGTACATGACTTGCAAATACTGCCAACTGGAACTGATGACCGGTTTTGAATTAAATTTCGAACATAAGATATTAAAGACTTTCCTACATAGTTTTGGGCTAAAGCTTTTTGCGATGAAGTTTTTTTGTAGAAGGCAATTAACTGTGAATCAATTTAAAATTAACACCATAATTTAATTATTATTGAGATTTTAAGTCGATTCCAATTTTATTTAGATGAGATAAGAATTCGGTATATATCAAGAGCATACCATCTTATTTGCAGTAGCATTATTTGCGTTCAAATAAACTTATTTTTCCTGCGTGTAATACAACCCGTATTTGCTCTGTATGAAAGGGCTGATGCACGTTAAATCTGTGAAAAATCAAAATCCATAAGTTGGTGTCATGTAGAAGCTTGGATTATATGGTGCTAGCCCAGGGATCATTCTTGTGACTTGACCTTTGCAAATAGACTAATGTAGCCTCTGCATGTAACGTTAATGTACACTGAATCAAATCCCATGTTCTGTCTTCTATAATTCAAAGTGAAAAGTTAAAAGTAAATCTTAAGAGTAAATGAAAAATTACGTATGTGTCGAATTTTTCTTAATTTAATGAGCGTGTGATGAAATGTGCATGTGTTAGAATCACGTGAACGGTTAATAACATAGATATATTTTCTACCGAAGATAAGTATTCTGAATTTCTGCTAAAACTTATTGACAGCTTTATCATGATTCGTTGATGTTAAACTTTGCTTTTGCAGGTGATTGCGCCTTATTCATTTCTTTAAATACCACCTAGATTCTTATTTTTCTTTTAAAAAGGGGTGGCAACAGTTGATGTTTGATGCGCTGCAAGCAAAACTACGCAGTTTCAGACTGAGAGGGCATTGGAGGACTACAGCCAGCTTTTCCAGGATGTGGCGTGAAAACACGTTTCTCCCTGAAGAGATTACGTAATTCGCATTAAAAACAAGGTTGGCTCAAAAGCAATGAACGTCATCTGTGATTCTTGGCAGTGATTCTGGGTTGTATGTGCCAGACAGGATGGCGATAACTGTTGCAAAAAACAGATGGCGTGTTCATTTTCAAGGGGCTTTCACATCCACCGAGACACACATTGCAATGTCTTGCACAACAAAGAACGTCGGAACACGTGAGCGGAAGACATTCTTTCCGGTGAAGATTCTGGACACAATCTGGAGGGTAGAACCTCATCAGCCGAACCCAATTCATGAATGGGGTTTGAAGGAAATTATAAAATGGTAAAAAGTTCTAAAAAAAATGCTTGACTTTCAGAGCAGGGCACAAAATTATTCTTATTGATAGAGTACTGATGGGGGAAAAATGCTGGCACAAAAACATTATTATTTTTCGTTCTATCGCCACTAATTAATATGATTTGGAATATTAATAGTTTCAAGTAAAACATTTAAGGACATTTTGATTCATTCAGGTAAAATATTGCCTCTTCGAGAAAATTTTGCAGTTTTTTTTAAATAAATAAAAAAAAAAATCAAAATTTCATCATTAAAAGTTCTTAAATTTATGACGCAATATATTACATTGTTCTTAACTTAATGTTAAATATTTTTTTATTTTGTGCTCTAGTAATTTATAAAAAGAAAAAAATCCAGCACATAATTTATTTTGAAAGATAATTTATTACAAAATCAATTTTTTTAAACAAATATTAATTTTAAAGAAAACTTCAGATGTGCGTAGATACCCCTAAAAATAGAATATTAAATATGAACTTTGTTGTCAAAAAAACAAAACTGTAAGAAACTTTCTAACGGAGTTGCGGAAGGGAAATATTGATACACAACGGGTAGCAAACATTTTTCTGAATCAAACACTATTTTCTATTGTTTGGCTTAAAATCTTATTACCTTTAATAAGAAATGGAAAAGAAAATTCCAATTATTTTTATCTTTTTAGAACATAAAGAATAAAATAATGGGTATTTTTTCCCATAAATTTTTTTACCTCACATTCTTAACTAATCTAAAAAAATCGTGCAAAAAAAAAAGACAGAAATTTAAGATTATTACCAATCTTAGCTTAAAATTCTCTCATTACGTGGTCACTTTCCTTTTAAATAGTTTTTACGACTGGTTGCCACAATTACTAATTAATTGTTGAGTTTTTTTCTGTTTCGAACGAAAATTAAACCTAGCTTCAGGTTTCTAAGCTAAAAGAGTTAAAAAAGGTCAATATTTTAAAAACTGAGTTTAAGGAATCAAACGATTTTCTAAAAATAAATGATCCATAACATTAAAAAAAGGAAAATATTTTTGCAATACATTAACGAACGGTGGAAAAAGTTCCTTTAACGGTTAAATTCTCTTTGCATGATAAATTTTTCCCATCATTTCAGAAACATGACATTTTCTTTCGATTATCTAGATTGCTCCATGGAAATTCTTTTTAGCCGAGTTAGCGAACAGTCATTTCTCTCATGTAAATCTTATTTATTAAGAACTAGGCAAGTAATCGATTTTTTTCATTATTCACATTCTTGTCCATTACAGAAAAATTTGAGAATTGTTTTGACATTTTTTTTTGACGCAGTATAACATCGCAGTTTTGGAATTTATATATTATAATAATTTTTTCTTCTTAATTTTAAGAATTAAATTTTATATTTTTGTGTGTGTGTGTGTGTTTTTGTAATGTTATGTTTGTCGTTGATTATTGTTTTCAAATACATATTTTGGACATATAATTAAGATTATTATCTATACAATTAGAATTAAAAGGATAAGCTAATCAAAACTTTAGAATTATTATGCTTCTTATTCTCAAAATGGATAATTCATTTGTAAAATTTATTCATGAGGAAAATATGTATCTTGAAAGTATCGCTTAATAAGTATAAATTTGTATAATATTTAAAAATAAATGTGTGCTTGAATGCATGTTAAATTATCCTGATTTTTTAGCTTTTTATCTCAAGGGGGTTAAATAAATTAATGAATAACTGAACTTAACTTTTTAAACTTATTATTCATGTTAAGAAATTTTACTTTTACAATTGTGTAAAAGAGGTCTAAGAAGAACCAAATACATAAAAGTCACTTTTAAGCAAGATTATCTCAATATGTCTTTAAATTATTTAAAAATATTCATCAGTAATGAAAAAAAATGTTAATATTAATTTGTTAGATGTTAAACTCTTGTCATTTTTATATTGCATAATCAAGTTAAAAATGGCTTTTTCGTAAATTAATTGTAACTCTTCAGAAAACTGATGATCATTGCGTGACAACTATATATTTATATTTAACAACTATATGATAATTTTGGTAATTTTAATATTTATCATTGTCTGTGAGAAATTATGAAATAAAAGACCTATTATAAGGATAGGGCATTTCCTCATGTAAACAAGAAAGCAAAGAGCTCTAAGCTATTACTTATCGGGCTTCAGGAATTAAAACAATTTATAAAATATGAAAGATAATTACAGTAGAACATGTTTTTCCTTTTCATCCGATTTTATTTTTGTGCTATTTTTTCTGTGCAATCTTTAATGTTTTCTATCAATGTACATATATACACTTCAAGGCGCTCTATTCATTGGTTAAACAGTCTCCAGACAATGCACGTTCCGTTGCTTTCTCTCAACGCGCCAGCAGTCTGCGCTTGCTAGAAGACAAAACTTTTAATTGAAGTGACATTACCAATAGTTTGATAGATCAGGGATTCAGCTTTTCAAAAAATTGGAAAAGAATTTTCTTAAAATATATACCAATTCCGAAAGTATTCTGAAATTACAGAAAGAGCTTCGATCAAGTATATCTGGTTATCGTGACTTTTACAAGCAACTAACCAACCGACCGTCGTCGCAAAAAGTTATCGCTTACTTTTATGGTGCCAAAAAGTAAATCAATTGAAATTGTATTTTTGAATGACGAAAGCAATTTTGAACTAAGTCGCAGGAAAATGTGCTCTTATTTTCTCATAAACTTCGTAAATAATTGACATATTTTCTAAGTGCGACTTTTTTTATGCGGCCCCTCTCCGCCGCATAAAAAATTCTCTGTAGTGTTTCAAGGAAGCTTTTTGTTATATGCAAGTATTTATGAACTTTTCGCACAATTTTTTTTGTGTGTGGTTTTTCTTATGCGGTCCCTATTTACTGCACAAAAACAGGTTTTACTGTGTAATTAATTATCTAAACATACAAATAGTAATAATGGGATATCACTTAGTTCGAAAAGGAAAGGAAGAAATACATTAGATAAAGGAAAAAATACTTTAGAGTAAATTTATTCACCTCAATTGAAAAGTGATTAAGGATTATTTATATTGTGAAAATGTTGATGTTTTCTTCAGTTTCAAAATTTATTTTTTCTAATACACTGTGTCTCTTGCAAAATATTAATGGTAAGATTCTCAATAGGAATGTGAGAATCCGAAGACCATCATAATCATTAAGGAGGATACGTTAATCAGCGGCGTAACGAGTACCCCCGCATTGCGGGGTGCCCAGGTGTTCTGGGGCAGTGCTCCAACCTTTTTATCGCCGCGGACCGGTCAACGTTTGATAATTTTAGTGTGGTTCACTGAAGGAGGGAACGTTGATTGTTTATATTTCAGATTTCTTTTATTTAATAATTTTAGTTTAATTGTATTTAAATGGGTCTTCAGAATAAAATGCAGTTACACCAAGAAATTAATATTAAGTTATTTAACATGGTGTATAAAATGATTACCATAAAACCCTAGAGAAATACACCACAGTATATAAAATGAAAATAATTTAATATTCTTGGGCGGACTGGCACTATTTGGTACACGGACCAGTACCGGTCCCCAGACCGGGGGTTGCGGATCACTGTTCTAGGGGACCCCAAACCTGACTGATATCCTGTACGTATTTGGGTTTGGAACCCAAAACCTGATTTTGCAGGGGGGAGGGCTAGAATTCTTTGTTATGCCACTGACTTGATACTGCAGTTCATAATTTAGGAGGAATTGTGGACTGTTGTTTATCAAGAAGGAAAATTGCAGTTCACACAATTCAAATAATTTTGATCAAATAGATTTTTTCTCATGAGGTGTTTTTTTTTATAAAATAAAATTATATCGAACGTTATTTTGAATTTTATAAATAGGACTGGACTTAAAAAATTGAATAACTTTCTACACTTTTTTATTTTAAGAATATTCTATAATTAACTTTGAAAGATGGAAGAATAATGAAGTTTGCAGTAAAAGTTACGAGGACTTTTTTAAGGGAAAAAAGATGGAAATACTTTACTCCTTAGAGAAAGATAGTTACAGAAAATGTCATAGTCTTTCAAGAAGAAAGTTAAAGTGAAATATGAAACGTTATCTTGACGAGTTTTCAAAATTGGGGAAACTATCTTAAAATTGGAATCTTATAAAATAATAAATAAAATAGTTGCGTGGCTTGACAAAACATGCTGTTGTACACAATATTTCTTTTTTCCATCTTAAAATTACATTTTAATTCTATGTGTTTTTTAACCATTTTTAATTACATAAGTGATGCCTTGGAAATAAAAAATTGCAGTTGCCTACGTTGGTAAAAATTGTCTCTGGAAAAAATTATGTAGAAATTCCACCAAGAAACATATTTCATAGTTTTGCATGCATATTCTAAAACGCAGATGGTGATGAGGATAACGCGCATAAGATTTCAAAAGATTTTGAAGTCGTAAAAAATTATGTATTTTATTTAAGTTTAATCGAAATTAATTTCTAAGAAACATTTTTTGTACGTGTAATATTTTGAATTAAAATGAAAAAGATACAAATAAAGAAAACACATTTATTTCTTGTTATACATTTTTAAATGTCTATTTTTAAGAGTTAAAAAAGGGATCAAATTGTGTTTTGTGTATTTATACATTTAAGTTATTTCTCATGTCTCTACTATGTTTTGGTATTTTTTGAAGAAATTATTTGTGACTTGTCTTTCGTCTTAAGATGCTTTTATCACATATTCATCTTGAAATGAAGTTATAAGAAAACTAGAATATAAGTTTTATTCGAAATAGCTTCGACTACTTAGTAGAAGAGAAAAAATGTTAAAGTACAAACTGCCTTTTTTATTCTCAAATTGCTTCATTTAGTAATACAACTGAGTGTATATATACCATATCTCTAAGTAACAATTCAATTTAAGAAATATCTTGAAGAAAAAAGATAACCGAAAGGTACGTCTCATTGTTTTTTTTATTGTTTCATTGACATTGTTATTCGAAGCAACACTAGAGATATTCAAATGACGAAGGCATCTAAGTTGGCATCCCTTTCCAAACTTTCGTACTACACTAGCGTGAAGACTTTCAATCTCGGCCGATTTAAGGTACCCGACTACGTTCGAAACCGTGATTTTAAAAAAGCACATAAATGGATAATTTTCATGATATTTAGTGTCCCTTAGATTAGAATACATATATAGAATTGTTTTAAGGACATTTTGACAAAAAAAATTTAAATACAATATTTTGGCAAAAAATTAACTTAGAATAACCTTTTTTTTTCAAAATGTTCTTTTATAAAAAAATTCTTCTAAAATAATAATATTTTGCTTATATAAAGTAAAGACTTCTCCAGAGAGTCTGAAATATTTTTTTTTTTTGAAAAGTTCACATTATATTTTCAGAGTTACCACCCATTGAAATAATTATCGGCGTTTTTTTTCTTAAAATTTCTCCCCTCTATTGTCATAAAACATGGATAAACCCACTTCTAAGTAATATATTTATAAAATTCCAGTTGAGCCTCAGTACAGAGGTCTGAGCTATATACAGGCAAAATATTATTATAATTGAAGAATTTTTCACAAAAGGAGAATATTTTGAAAATGGGTCATTCTATGTTCATTTTTTGTCAAAATATTATGCTTAAATAATTTTCTATTGTAATACTATTCTTAAAACAATTTTATATACATTTTCTTATCTAAGTGACACTAAATATCATAAATCTTATACATTTATACGCTTTTGAAAAATCACGGCTCCGAATGTAATCGGATACCTTAAATTACATCGCATTTCATACATGGTGAATCTTTAAATTCACCGGAATTCGAACCTTGACTCGAGAGAAACAATATCGGCTACGAGTTCATGACCATGACCACTCAGCTACCACTAAGATTCTCTCGAATGAAATATTCTGAAAAATATCTCTCCATCACTTAAAAAACTATAATTTATTTTAAATTTAAATTCATAGTAACATTATAGTAAGTGTCAATGCACTTTAAAATATTAGCACTTTACTTTTGTAAAAAGCACATTTTGAGAGTAGTTTAGTAATATAATAAAAACAATGCGCATATATTTTATTAAAAAAACAATCAAGTAAATATATCTTGTGTAAATTGTTTAGCTGTTTAAAACTTAATTAAATAGATGATAAGAGTGCTAGGGTGAAAAACAATTTATTTTATGATAAATCATCGATTTCTTCAACATCCTTTCAGAAGCGAAAGCATAGTTTTAACTTTTCAGATTTTTTCGCTTAATATGCATAAAATAATAGAATATTAAAAAAGACTTTATGAGTTCATAACTTTAGGAAAAATGAGTTTATTTTACGCTGGAATTATTCACACACGACCAGCAGCAGTTCTTAGAATAAACTCTAGCCGCTAGGGTCTGAAGGCAGCCTCGAAAGATTCCAAAATCATTGCGAAGATGCTGGTAGTACATTTTAAATAGTTTAAAAACATTCAAGATATTTTTAACATTAAAGATATTTTTAACATTCAAGATACATCAAGACAGACTTCAAGATATTTTTTAATTGTCCCGATGTCTGTCTTGAGTTAGCCTTGATGTGTTAAGGCTGTATTCACCTCAAGATCTTTTTCTAAATCGAACATTTTTTTTTCAAATAGAAATATGTTCCTCAGTAATATTAATTTATAATATTACTTCCTTACATTAAGAAGCAGTATAAATAATAAAATATTTGTTTAATATTGTATGAATAAAAGTATGGAAATTTTTATTTTTATGCAAAAGGAATTTTTCGCCTTTAAATAAACAGGAAAAATAGGAAACAGTTCTTAGTTCGTGTAAAGTGAATAAAAATTCTTTTGACTTTACAGTATAGGAAAATAAATATGGAGCATATTTTATATAAGGAAACTGAGTATTTTAATGGACTGAATAATTTAATAAATTTTGATGTACTGTGCATGTTATCAAAATGTGGTACTAATATTAAGGCGTTCTTCGATCTGAGATCTATTTTCCATGTTTAGTTTCTTCCTTTAATATTAGGGGTTGACAAACTTATTCAGTTGCATTTTGATCTTTTTGTACTATTTAAGCTCAATTTATCCATTAGAATTCTGAAAATTATTACTTTTATGAAAATTTTTTTATGATTTTATATTTAAATTCAAATTATAGTGCAAATTAATCATAAATACAAGAAGTAACTAGAAAAATGTACAAAAAATTCTGAAAATAACTATTTAAAAAATTAAATAGATTAAAGATGTAACAAAATTTCACAAAAACAGAAATATGTTTTGTTAAAAACTAATTATTTGCTTTTCGAGCAAAAAAACATTTAACTTATTTGAAATGTAACAAGAACATGAAACATAAATGGAAAAAATTTGTTTTAAAAATATTTAGAAGACATTTATAGACGAAGGTCACAACGAACACAAAGGAAGGATACGTTAATTAGAGCCCAAATAGTTTAAATTTAAAAATTTTAAAGTAGAATAAAGAAATATAAAGAAGCGCAAATATTTTATAAAGAAGACAACAATTTTTATTAACTTACTTAGATTTCTGTCTTCCTTAGCTGTATGACACCTACGAACGACTTTGGTGACCGCCTTCCCAGCCATGGCAACTCCTATCATCTGAGGGAGAATTTCACACATCCTGGCAAAGTTTGAAGGAAAAAAAATCAAGTTTATTTCAAGCTTCCCGGAGTAGCTTTTGCAGGAGCCACCTTTTCCCTGCTATAAATACAGTTGGAAGCCCCGTCACAAAAATCACGTGGCCATCGCCTTGCCAATTACCCATAGTCCCTAGAAAGTTGAGGAACACGAAGATGACAACAAAGAACCGACAAAAAATAATAAAAAAAAGATGGTTATACGCGGTGGAGTTTCGGGAGAGGGTTAAAGCACTTTTTCAGGTTGCAGTTCAAAGAAACCAGGAATAGATGTTTGGGGGGTAGAAGGTAGATGTTATGTCTTTTATTTATTTTTGGGAGACTTGTCTCAAGAAAAAGTAGGGACATTAGAGAGGGGGGGGGGGTGAAGAAAATAGACCGAGATTTGTATCACACCTGAAGAGATCAGTAACCTTCACCAGGCTTAGGGGAATTACCGAGGGGTTGTTCTTTCGCAAGATGCCAAGTTTTTCTGAGAAGTTAGTCTAACAAAGTGTTTTTGCAATAATTCGTAAAGTTGGGAAGTGAATAAACTCCAATTATTTGTAAAGCATGAAAGGCAATCGAGAAAGTTAAAGCAGCTAATTTAGAATGGTTCAGTAGTTTCAGTTTGTGATTAATCAAAATTAATTAGATAATGAACAATGAGGTTCTTTTTTCTCACATTTCAAGAAGATTTTTTTGTACATAGAAAGTGTGTTAAGCAATAGCGGAGAGACTAAGAGAGAGAACACAAAGCAATTTTTTTTCAAAATATTAATTAAATTTAACTCCTTGTTTTGATTAATGTTAGTTCTGATACATCGGCTTAAACTAGAAGTAATACCCAGAAAAATAAAATGTTCATCAAGATTTCCTTAAAATCGAAATATTTAATCAAGTCATTTTTGAAGATACTAACTTTCGTATATATTTTGAGTTTTTATATATTCAAGAAACTGTGTCCTTTTTACAATAGTTGATTTGCACGAGGAATATACGAAAATGAACAAATATACGCTGCATTTTGCTTCAGAGAAAAACAGTTGATATTTTTTTAGAATGTTAATTATTTAACACATGTTTAAAATCAATATTATTTTTTTTTACATTCTCTTCACTGTTGAAGAATTAGTTAAAAGGTTAAAGCACAAAATACTTATGGCGATTCATTACTGCCATAGAGAAAGGAACTTTTACATTGATTAATAAAAACGAAGAAATAAACGAGTAATTGTTACATGCTTAGTCAAATAATTCTTTATTATGATATTAGTATATATATTCATTAATCCTTTCACTGTTATTTTTAACCAAGACCAAGCATTTTTCATTCTTTTTGGGATGGTTACAAATCAAACGTTAATTTTTATAAACGAAATTTGGAGATTAGTATCAATATACATTGACAGACTAAGAACAGGTCATTACAGAGGAATGAAGATTGATGGGGATGGTAGAAGAACTTATAGGAACTGTGATAACTGTCCCATATACAGTTAAAACCCCTGCTTATATTTTTGACTGTCCAGCTATTCTTGCTGCTCTGTTTTCATCAACAAACCTCTATGAGGATAATGTTGATCAGATTGCCGGAACAATCATATGGGCCCAAGGTATTATCTGATTTGGTCTTGTCATGGACACTAAATCATCATCATCAATAACAACATGTGACCGATAACGACATTGCAAATGTAAGCAGTTTTAATTAGAAAGAGAAATTTAACTATAAAAAGAGCTGTATACGCTGAGAAACTGAGTGTAACGGAACTTTGATGGTTTCCACAATATTTGTAGTAATTATTGGTAAAATTAATAAATTGGCCTCATAATTTTCATCAGAAAAAATTAAAGATACCATTTTTAGACTGAATTAATACTTTTTAATAGTAAATTTAGAAGTTGTTGAGCTAGTCTTAAATTAAATTCTAAGCATCTTAGATAGTTAAGTACCGATTTATTGATAGTATCAATATTCAAAATATGTTATGGAATATGAGTGTATATAGCAAAAGCATTTAATTGAGTTAACCTGAGAAGTATAAAATAAATTCCTGTAGAAGTTTCTGGAATTAGAGATTTTTAACCAAAATAATATTAAGTGCTTTACAAATGAGCATCATAAGCAAGCAATTAAAACTTATTTATATACAATGAGTCTATAAAAATGAAATTATACGTAATTTTAACACATTACTGTAATTGTAAAACGCTTTGAAAGAAAAAAAATTAAAGAACTAAACTAAAAAACCCCTTTATATAAATTCTGAAGAGTAACTACAAGAAAAAGCGAAGGAAAGAGGTGAAAAATATTAATAAAAGGTACCATAGAACTGTATTTTTAACTTGTTGAATGAATTTTCACGATCAAAATCAATTGAATGATGAAGACATAAAAGGTGAACCGTAACAACACAATAATTAGTGTTTAAAAGTAGAATAAAGAAATCATCAAACATTAAAAAGTTTTTTGAAAGAAAAAAAAACTCAGGTTTTTCCTTCAAATTAACCATTACTACCAAATTAAATTTACTTCAAATCTTATAAACTTGAAATCTGCGTCAATTTAATTGCCTTATTTAGAAATTCTCGATTAGTCTCGATAAGTTGTGTAAGGATCTACTGCCTGCACCTGGCAACAGGTCGAACGAGACACACGATATGGAGAGAAGGATCTGGCAACGAGAGAGGGGAGAAGGGTCCGAACGAGGAGAGAACGGGGGAGCGGTGGCGCGAAAAACGTGGTCGGATAAAGGAAAGACTGCGGGACGATGGTTTGTAATCTTGGATCATCTGAATATATGCTTTTTCTTATGAAATGTCCCATGGAAGATGTGCAATAAAACAGAGGGAACAAAATCCTAACTGCAATTATTTTCTTTTCACAATTCGAACACGATCCGAAAAGAACCCACAAGTTTACAAGTTGATCTACAAAAATATAAAATCTCAATTTAAATAAGAATAAAATTATAAGCAAAGATTTGTCAATCTTAAATTACTTCAGTTTTTTTATTAATTTCTATATTAAGGGACTTTTTTTTAACGAGTCTTCAATATTTTGTTCTTTGTCAGTAATAAAAGGAGCTTAAAACAAACTGAACTTATTATTTTTTTTGTACGGAGAATCAAGTGATATATAACAAATAAAAATTAAGATATATTCTTAAAGTAAACTTTTTATATTAATTAATATATTATCTTCTTTGAACACTCGTTTCGAAAAATTTAATGAATTTTTTTAAAGAAAAATTGTCCTATTTTTAACATGTAGTTTGAAAATATTTTTCCACATTATTTAAAGAAAGAGTATACGATGATAAAAAAGTTTCTGTAATTAACTTTGTTAAAATCGCGTTTGATTTACATAATTAAAAGTAATAAATCATATTTTTAATTATGGGTCCAGTGACGAGAATGTGACATTAAACTATTAGCACACTTTAAATTTCCATTTCTCTTTAGTGAATGTGATGTACACAACTGTCTATTATTCTCCATCATAATTTTCCATGCTTTTTCTTCAACTAATCGTTATTCTACTGTCATACTAAGACTGGGTGGAGAATCTCGTAATTATAAACCTTAGTTATATGACGTGGGAAACACTTCATTTTTACCACTACATTCTTCTAAATTCTGCTCTTCACCGAGTAAAAATGAAAAGTTTTGGGATCTTAATCAAAAGTTGCCACCCACAAAATTTGCGATTCTCTTTCACAAAACTATCATAGTCCTATGAAAAGGCCAAATTATTAACCAATGTGTTGAAAATGAATCATTATCTTAAGGTATCCGACTACTTTCGGAACCGGGATTTTCAAAAGCGCATGAATGGATAATTTTCATGATATTTAGTGTCACTTAGATTAGAATATATGCATAAAATTGTTTTAAGGACATTTTGACAAAAAATATTTATTTAAATACAATATTTTGGCAAAAAATTAACTTACAATAATCTTTTTTCCAAAGGTTCTCCTTTTGTGAAAAATGCTTCTATTAGAATAATATTTTTTGTATATAGCTCAGGCCTCTGTTCAGAGGCTCAACTAGAATTTTTGAAATATATAACTTAGAAGTGGGTTCATTCGCATTTTACGACACAACAGAGGGGAGCAATTTTAAGAAAAAACGCGAATAATTATTTCAATTGATGGTAACTCTGAAAATAATGTGAATTTTTCAAAAATTCTAGTTGAGCCTCTGTAGAGAAGTCTGAGCTATATATATACAGGCAAAATATTATCTAATAGAAGCATTTTTCACAAAAGGAAAGCATTTGGAAAAAAGAATATTCTAAGCTAATTTTTTGCCAAAATATTATATTTAAATAATTTTTTTTTGTCAAAATGCCCTTAAAACAATTTTATGCATGTATTCTAATGTGAGTGACACTAAACATCATGAAAATTATCCATTTATGCGCTTTTTTTAAAATCACGGTTCCGAACGTAGTCGGATACCTTAATGAAATATATTAAAAAAATCATTCTACTTTTTTAAACGATATATATCAGGAGTTCAAATTCATTTGTAACTACTACTTTTACACCTAAATATCGAAATAACAATTTCAAATGTTCACTAATGCAGATTAAGTATAAATTTTGAATAATTTAATGCTTCTAAATTTCTATTTCCATTATAAGTGGATAATTTGATACAATCATTTTTTACCATCTTGAATTAATATAAGGAGAGATAACTAAAGTAGTTTAAATTTTGTACAATTCAAAGAATTTTTAATTTATTTTGCTTGAAAAGACTGAAGAATTTAAGTGATAATAACTCATAACTAAAAATAAAAATAGAAAACTGTTTCTGATCATGAAAAAAAGCAAAATGAAACACACAAACGGCTTGCGAGAATTCCCCTTCTTGTCATACACAATAAGCGTATTTAAATCGAGTACAATGATTCAGAATTTAGAAAAATTTCAAAGAAATATTTACTGGAAATGATTGTGGGCATATTTACCAGCTATTAATCATCAAACTTGAATAGACTTCAGAATAAAACACAAGTAGGCTGAAAATAAAGGCAAAACCAGAAAATTTTTTGGCAGCTGTACGATATAATTTTTTTCCCTTCAGCTTTTGAAAATTAATTTAAACATGTGCCAATGTTTTAACCTATTGTTAAAAATCCAATTTTAACAAACTGAAGTTTCTATTTCTATCAAAATAAATTTATTGCAATTTATTTAAATTTTTTAAGTCTTTTAAATTGTTCTTCTCAAGTAACTTTATATATAGTAAGTGTACAAGTAAGTTTGGAATTTTGACTCTTTTCATAAATAATAGAGAAACCAAACACAAAGTAAAAAATAGTTTGCATTGAAAAAGGATTATATTGTTATTTTCTTTTGTTTTTTCTTCACGATGAAGTTAAGAGTAAATGCTATTATAAAGTTCTATTGAATTTCAACAAAAGTTGTTTCACAAACACCTTTTTAAAAAGAAAATTATATTCATTAAGTATGCATTTAGTTTAAATTAACATTGTTCTAAAGCAGGCTTAGCTAATCCAAATGGTTTCACGGGGCATTCTGATGCCGCTTAACGTTGCTGTGAGCCACACACACTTAAGATACAAGCATTCCTTTCAAAAAGTAATACTTATACAAAATAAATTAAATCTTATTATTGTATTTTAATTAAATAAAATTCAGACAACAGTTTGAATTAATGAGATATTTGTTTATCCTTCCTTTCTTTTAATTTTTGTAAATCTATATTTCTTCTTAACATTGCACATCTTAGCTGGTTTTCTAAATTGACATCAGTTAACGGTGCATGTAATGAACTCGGGCAATTTCTTCCACTCATCATAACCCCCCCCATTTTTTTCATAATATGTAGATCTAAAAGCACTTACGTCGTTGAGCAATATATTTTAAGTTGGAATATACGTCTCCGATGTAATATAAATATTGTTAAAATTAATTTTTCATATGGACGCAAAAATTTTGTTTCATTTTATTGTTACGTTCTTACTCGATTAACTCCATTTGCAGATTTTCATATTGACGATAATATTCTCATATATATTTAATAAAATATTTTAAACACTTTATCATATTTTGCTTATTCAATTTCTTCTATTTTAACTCACACACACACACTCTCTATACATTTATTTATCTTGGTGGAATTTTCAATCGTTAATAAAATACATTTTAAAGCGCTCAATTGAGCTGAAATTTTATTTACATGATTATTTTGGATGACAATACAATAATTTAACTATAACTAATAAAAATTTATTAGTTAAATTATTTAAAGAATTACAAATACAGCCACATTGGTGACTTGTGTTAAAACTTTAAAATATTTTTTTCTCACGTTTTAAAGCATTCATTTGAATTGAAATTTTATATACACGATTGTTTTGGATGGCAATACGATACTTTAAGGATAATTAATAAAAATTAATTTCCACTGAATGTTGCGATTCTGTCATATATGTATATACATATATTTATATTAATTGTAACTATTTAATAAAAAGTAGATAAAATAAAAATTTTCTTTGTTGATCTAAGTTGGAATTGACTTAAACTTTTTTTGTATTACTTGTTTTGAGAAATGATTATCAAATGCAGTTATAAGTTTCCTCATTTCACTAGCACATTCAGAGACATTTTTAAACTGGTTTTTTGGGAAGTTATTTAAACATTCGAAAATATCAAGCATTATTTTTAAATTGGAATTCACACAGCAATAGCTTCTTTATTAAAAGCTTTGAAGAAGTAACAAGCATCGATTATTAAATTATCTTGTTATCTTATTTATCTGATTAAGTTTTTCTGTTATATCTATTAAACAACATAGGTCTAACAACCAATTATCATGGTTGCCTAACGAAACCTATTCTTTCAATAATATTTGACATTCGTGGATATCATATGTTAAACTGGAATTTACAGTTCCACTTCCGTATTGTAACACAATGACACACGCAAATTATCATTTATATGTTTAATATGTTATTTAAACACACACACAAAGAGCGAGTGAGTGAATATTAACGTCGTACTGTTCAGCTACACCAGGGCTTTTGGCGACGGACCTTAGTAATTTTGAACCATGGTCAAGTGACGAGGACGACACCTGAGCTGACACAAAAAATGATAGAGAGAGATCAATTTAACGTTGCCGGCCGCGTGTTTGCTAGATTTTTCTTGAGTTATTCTGGAGCTGTTGTTGACTAACCTCCCGAGTTTGAACCACAGTCAAGCATTGAGGACAGTAACCGAAATAATAAGCTAATCACACTCTTTTAATTTCCACGCTACACTACATCACCTCTGCGCTGTTTCAAGTGCCAGAGGTTCGTACACTCTCAAACTGCCTGCAGAGGACAATCGACGTGCTCTAGATGTGCATCTATTGGACATGCCTCCTCAGATTGCAGTCTGGAGTTGAAATGCGTCAATTGTTCACAGCCACACTCCACCGATTCTAAACTTTGTCCAAAATGGGAAACAGAAAAGGTGATCCAAGCGATTAAAACAAACAAAAACATATATTTAGAAGCCCGAAAATTAATAGCCCCACAACCGTCTCAAACCTACGCTCAGGCTGCCAAATCCATAACTGTGAACAATTCGTCTCAAACAGAGGAAAATATTTCAAAAATAAAATACCCACCTTTAAAATTACTTCAACCGCTTTCCTCCCTCCCTACACCAAATTTATCAACATCCACTCCTGCTGTTTCTACATCATCCTCATCAACAACTCAAGCACAACTACTTCCACATTTTCAATAGCAGCTACAGTGTCAAAGCCCGAATCACATATTCCTATATCTAACGCGCGCGCGCGCGACTTACTCTCCACAATAATAATGTTCACCCCTATTGAATCTGTCTCTATAATATCCACTTCCTCATCCAACCTCGGTACTCTATCCCCTCCACATCCAATAAAGTACGGGATTCCAAACAAAATTCAAAAACCCGTATAAGAAAACGAAAGAAAGAATTACTTAAAAAATTAAATGAAGAAAAAATAGAAATAAAGATGGCTCCATATAGACGTAAAAAACCAGCTCCAACAAAATACACAACGGATGAGGAAGACATGATTACATATGACGTAGAGGAAGATGAACTTGAACAACATCGTGATCTTGTTCAAAAAGAAGGGAAACGGTATTGGAGAGGATCGTTACTTTTAACACCGATTATATAGAGATAGAAAATGACATTTTTACTAAATACTTGTCGAGTTTGGTGGGAAATTCCCCCTACCAATCTGTTTGTTCATCTATTTGTTCGGATTTGCTTTTATATATATTTTGATATTTTACATTTTTTAACTACAATTTAATCCAACTTTTTTAATGGTATTATACTTTTAGAGTTTTAACGATTGTTTGGAGCAGTTTAGCCAAAGTTGGCTCTTGTGCCAATAACCCCAACTTTCCCTCCCTCACTCACTGAGGTCTAGTTTCATTTAAATGTAAAGTGGTGTCCATTATTCGATGCAGCTTTAGTTGAAGTGAAGCACTTTGAAATTTTGAACAATATTCTCCAAAATTTATATGGAAACTTGATTTCTATGTGAAATCAAATGGTATTTCGTATAAATTATACTTTCGCACAATCATTGTTTTTATTTTCTTTGTTGAATCACAAATTGTTATATAGAAATTCAATATATATATACAGTCAGGTCTCTTTTTATGCGGATTGTTTTTATGCGATTTTGAAGTTGTGCGGTTTGTATTTCAAACATTTGTGGTTTGTATTCAAAACTTTTCTAGATTTTTGTTATTATTTATACTGAGACGTAGATCGTAGTATTCCGAGAATCTCCGTATCTTTTTGGTGCTTACGTCTGCGACTCGGCTGCGACAGTCTTAGATTCGCATTCGTTATTTCAGTAGTATTTCAGTAGTATACCGATACGATATCATTATTTCGAAATTATATTTTCTCTTAGCGGTGCCTCGTTCATTTTTATATATATAAAAATTCACTTTAATAAGTGGCGAATTTAAGTTGTAATATAATAAGCAGCAAATTTTGATTTCTGGATTTAAAATGAGTGTCGTAAAGTTTTATTTTTCATTAGAAAATCGTAAGTGTAATTTTTTAAAATTTCTTTTCTAAGATTTTATTTGGCCCAATGGAGAAAAAAAACATCAAACAGTCAACTTCGTTGGAAACGAAAATTGCAATTTTAGATCGCTTAGGAAAAGTTGAGGATCTACGGCTATTGGAAAACATTTTAATTTAGGCGAATTTTCTGTCAGAGCAGTTAAAAAGAATGAAGCTGCAATAAGAAAATAGGTCATTTCTGGTACAAAATTAAGCACCAAATTTGCATCGTACACAAGGGATGTATTATCAAAAAGAACGGAGAGTGCCATCGCAATTTGGATTGAGGAACAAGTTCAAAGAAGGATTACTGTAAGTGGTTATTTAATCCAAGAAAAAGCTCTTCAGTTTTATTAGTCAATGAAACAGTCAGAACCATCAACTTCCACTTCCCAAGCTGGAAAAGAATTTTCAGCTAGCAAAGGATGGCTAACCGGGTTCTTAAAAAGAAATGCACTTCATTATATTAAGATAACAGGGGAGAGTGTGCGACAGCAGATGAAGGAGCAGCAAAAATATTTCCAGAGAAGCTAGCGAAAATTATTGAAGATGGGGACTATTCTGCCGATTAAATATTTAACGCTGATGAAACAGGACTTACTTGGAAAAAAATTGCCTAACCGTACTTGCATCGCAAAGGATAAAAAAACTGCAAGTGGACATAAAGCAAGTAAAGATCGAGTCACCTTATTACTTTGTAGCAATGCATCAGGAGATCGGATGTTGAAACCTCTCTTAATAAATAAATCTCTTAGACCACGCGCCCTTAAAGGTAAAGATTTAAAACAACTGCCCGGGCATTGGATGGCTAACCCGAAAGCCTGGATGACAACAGCTATTTTTACAGAATGGTTCAATAATGGTTTCGTACCAGAAGGGAAAGCCTATATGAAGGAAAAATCTCTCGATTTTAAAGTTTTTATTAATTGTTGACAATGCAGCAAGTCATCCACAATTAGAACATCCAAATGTTCAACTAGTATTTCTTCCGCCCAATACAACAAACCTTATTCAGCCATTAGATCAAGGCATAATTGCAACTTTTAAAAAATATTATATTAAGATAACGTACAAATTCATCTTGAATAATCTAGAAAATGAGTCCTTAACAGTAAAATATGTGTGGAAACAATTTTCTATTTTTGATTGTTTAATTCATGTTGCATCTGCTTCCGCTCAAATAAGACCTAGAACTTTAAATGCCTGTTGGAAAAAGATTTGGCCAGCATGTGTGACAGACAATACAACCCCTCAAACATCGACACTATCAGATGAAATAATTAATTTGGCACATGAAATTGGAGATGGTTTTAATACCTTCAGCCACGATGATATAGATGAATTGCTTGTGGATGATGCATTAAGTGACAATGATATTATTGATTTAACTTTAGTCTAACTGTAGACGGCGTCGTAGGTCTAGAAGATGATAATGATGAGGAAGAAAAATCAACTCCCCTCACTGGAAAATTAATTCAAGGTCTTCAACTTTGCAGTAAATTAGAAAATCATTTCCTTATTAATGACCCCAATTCTGAACGAGCCTCTAAATTACAACGTGAGCTGCAGAACTGCATGTCTGGATATCGCGAACTATATACAAAAATAAAAGAATCCTCATCGCAAAGTTTAATTACTGATTACATTGTCAGAAAAGGAAGAGCTACACAGAACGAGAATGAAGTTTGTGAAAATCCGTGGCCTTTACCACAAATATCTATTGCAGAGACAGTCTCTTCTGATAATGAAGGTGATTTGGAACCACTTCGCAAATGGTGCAAACCCTTATCAGATAGCGATAATGATTAAAAATGTAAAACTATGTGTATTACTTTTCCATAAAATAAAATGAATTCAGGTTTGAATACAAGTTTTTTTTTTTAGCTTTTGTATGAATTTCTTTCAGACATTCGAAGTAATTTATCATGCAGTCTATTTTTTTCATTTCTGCAATTTTTTTATGCGGTTTTAAGTTAATTTTAACTAGTTGTTTTGGTTTTATGCGATTTTAGAAACTAAGGAACGTATCCCTACTTTTTCCATTCAAGTAATGTCTTTTTAATGCGATTTTTTATATGCGTTTTTCGGTAGAACGTATCTACCGCATAAAAACGAGACCTGACTGTATATATATATATATATATGGTTGAATTACGTGATAAATATAAAGAATTATGTTATTAAATATCGATGTAATAGAATTGTTTTTAATAATAGGATCATGAAGAATACAATTCTATCCATATAGCAAATTCTATCGTTTTTAAAAGTTCGGTTTGTTTCATTGTATTAATATCACATCAAAACATCCCATCATCAAAGGACTTCGTAATTCCTATCCAAAATCCAGTGACGAGGATGACCTCTGAACAATACCACACTCATATTTTCAGTTCGCATCTACGAGAGACTAGACTCATCAAAATTAAATATATAGTATGGATGGAGGCGGTATTTTAATTACTAGAGAAATGGATTCGCATAACCGAAGGGTCACAACTTCATGTGTCCTTCTGCTCTCGTCTTCGTGTAATAGGGGTGATGCTCATAAACTCTGTCAAGTTTCAGTCCCCAAGTTTAAGTGGAGACTGAAGTGCCAGCTCAAGTATTGACCTCGTCATCTGACTGAAATTTAAACTTACGAAGAGCATTGTCTATATTTAGAGGACCTATGATCGGGAAGATATTAGTTGCAAGAAAATGTTTAATAAACAAAGAAATAGTGCGCTGGACCCATTTACATTGCAAGATGGTTTTTAGTGAGCACAGATTCGAAATAATGACTCCTTTTTAATCAATATTGTTGCCGATCTCAAAGTTTGTGACGTTGATCATTGAAATACTGGGATCCAATGCATAAGTTTAGTGAAATTTCGTATAATAAGTAATTAAAATATCTTAACTTGTTGGAAAGATCATGTATATTTTTTAATGTAAAAAAAAAGACTCATTTTATTTTTTAAGATTTAAAAAAAACTAAAATTTTGGAAAATAATGCAAATAAAAAGCTACTCAACACATACAGACAAAAATTCTTTTCCATATATTCAATACAGCCGTTTTGTTAATCTTAAATTTAGTCAAATTAATTGATAATTTAAGAAATAAGCTTTGTAGGGATTTTAATTAATGCATTCGCACAGTAACAGATATAAAAGAGATAATTTCTGAAATTTTTAAATATTGTTTTATAAATTAAAAAACCACCTCAAACATTACTTTAAGCATTTTGCTTCCTTATACAAGCAATTTAATTAATGGTAAATTAAAAATATTTTCTGTGTGTGAGCCATTATATTAAATGAAAGACATTTCTAAAACATGTGAGAAGTAATATTTCTTAGAATTCATTTTAAATTCCTGAATTCTAAGTACAGAGTTCTCTAGCAATTATAAGCTTTTTCTTATGGTAAAAATCTACTCATCTTTAATTTAATTTTAAGAAATTATACTTTGCATCATAATAATCCACGTAAAGTAATTACTGTCCTTTGGCATGCTTCCTTATGACGGTTTAAGCATGAAAAGAGAACGAAATAGTGTAATTATGCGAGCATGCAATTCCACAGAAGCTCATTAATAATGATGTTGAAAAAAACGCTGCGTTGAGATTTCGAAGGGTGCATAAAACAATGTTCCAAAAATTTGAAATAAAAATACACGCAATGCTTACAGGGGTGAAATACAAACTGAATCATAATTATATGTGCGATAGATATTAAACACATTAATTATGAATAATGACATTTATGTGTATAATTGCAATTTTTCACTCGCAAATTTTTTGCAGTTGTGGATCAAATTTGCTAGGGGAAATTATCCGCAACGTCTTCAAATGCTTTTCTGTTTACTTCGATCTGTAAATATTTTCTATATATTTAATTTTGGAGAATATTTTTCATTTAGAAAAGTAGTTCTAAGAGGAATCAGGGAAAAGCAACGGGCAAATTTATGCATCTGATCAAACTGTGGAATCAGCTGTGATGAGTTTAAATATTTTTCTTTGACAATATCGTAACGTTGCAAATTTATCATTTCTATTTGAATTTCAGAGGCAAGGGTTTCTGTGTCGGCGTTAAAAGGATTTTGAAAAATGTTGATGTCGTTTGCAGTTGCATCAAAATCTGAAAAATGAGACTCACTTAGAATGTTCAAAGCACTCAAAACTTCAACTGCAAAAACTTTTTTACATTGAGTCTATTTACTAAATGTCAAGGTCAAGTTAAAATGCATGGTTTTTTATTTTGTTCAATTGGAACAGATAACATTTTGTGTGTGTGGCAAGTGGCATTTTTTTTTCCAAAAGAACTTAATATAAGTACTGTGAAATACGTTTAAACTCTTGACACGAAATACAACGGTCCTGGCAAACTACTTTGTGTTTTCATGTATATTTTCTCTTAACACGAAACGAAAATCACTTAGCATGAAATTTTTCTTCTGAGAATGAGCAAAATACGGAACACTCCAGCCCTTCAGGCGAGATTTAAGAGGGATGTGAAATGGAAGAGAGGGGATTTCACATGTTTCGTAGAAAGGAGACTAGTTTGGTTTTGAAATACCCTCTGAATAGTCTGTGATACAATCCATTTGGGATTTTGTTCAAAGTTGAAAAAAAATCATTGATGCAGATTCCGACGATGAAAGTGAAACGAATAACGCAACTCCTGTAACCATCCGAAGTGAGGAGCATCATGAAAAGTAAAGGGTGTTTTTTTAGAGGTATAGAACTTTAAATTGCAATAAAACAACGATGTATTATTCGATTGACATGAATTTTTTTTATTCGAAAGATAATCTTGTGGCATTACATTTTAAATATGATCAAGCAAGGCGTAGATTCGTCGAATGGGCCCAAAATGAGATTGCCGTTGTTCCCGATTTTCATAAGCGAATTTTGTTTAGCGATGAAGCGCACTTCTGGTTGAATGGCTACGTCAACAAACAAAACTGCCGCATTTGGAGTGAAACTAATCCACAAGTGTATGTCGAAACACCATTACATCCAGAAAAACTGACTGTTTGGTGCGCTTTATGGGCTGGTGGAATCATTGGTCCGTACTTCTTCAAAAACGATGAAGGCCACAACGTTACAGTCAATGGTGATCGGTATAGAGCCATGATTACTAACTTTTTCATTCCTGAATTGAACAATTATGATGTCCAGGAGCTGTGGTTCCAACAAGACGGCGCAACATGTCACATAGCTCGTGCCACAATCGATTTATTGAAAGACACGTTTGGTGACCGCCTAATTTCACGTTTTGGACCTGTGAATTGGCCTCCAAGATCTTGTGATTTAACACCGCTAGACTATTTTCTGTGGGGCTATGTAAAGTCATTGGTCTATGCGGATAAGCCACAAACGCTTGACCATTTGGAAGACAACATTCGCCGTGTTATTGGCGATATACGGCCACAAATGTTGGAAAAAGTCATCGAATATTGACGTCTAGATTGGACTACATCCGAGCCAGCCGTGGAAGTCCTATGCCAGAAATCATATTTAAAATGTAATGCCACAAGATTATCTTTCGAATAAAAAAAATTCATGTCAATCGAATAATACATCGTTGTTTTATTGCAATTTAAAATTTCTATACCTCTAAAAAACACCCTTTATGTGTAGTTATTAAGTATTTCCAATTGTGAATAGTGGCAGCAGCATTCCAATGGTGAAATAAATAAAAAAAATGGACGTCATTGAACAATTTGATGCTAAAAAAGATAAGGCAAAGAAAAATATCATATTATTTTCCGAAAACATAATGAGAATTTTTGTTTTTCAAAAAGCTTGAAAATTTTGTATTAAATTTCATTAAGTTCTTGAGAATTTGTTTGAAATTTTCATTAAATGCATGCACACACATATACATATCTACTTAGATAAAATGTACTCTTATATATATAAACTTAATTTTGTTGAATATATATTTTGCAATATTCCTTTAGGTATCCGAACACGTTCGGAGCACTTTTTAACAAAACATATTTAAACATTATAAAGGCTTTTTTAGGACTCAACAGCAATAAATACTAATATTTAACTGACAATATTTAAAATAAATTGCCTAAATTTTACAAAAATCCCAATTGTAAGTGAAATTTTAGCTATATTTCTAACAAAATTTCAAAGCAATTAAAAAAATAGTAATAAACTTATATTAGTAAAAGTATTACGAAAACAATCTAGATGCCTTTATCTAGAGAATGTACTAAAATTTTAATGTTATATTAAAATTTGAAAATTTTAGAGTTTATTGAGTACACATAAGAAAAATCACATTTTTATGAGACCATTATTTATAAATAACAAGCCCTAACTAAAAATATTCATACAATAAGAAATATTTTAGTACATTCTCTAGAAAATAGCATAAATATCAGGTTAAAAAAGTTTTATAGAAATACATTAATATTTTGAGTAATCAGACTCGCCATGATAGATTTCGAGTAATTTAAATGCCCACTTCTGGTAAATCAAAGACCCACTTCCGGTTTTTCTAACTTAATAAAATTGATTGTAGCTTGGCCTTTAGGTAGAGTAGAAACAAAACAAAATATGTTTTGTAAAGCCAAAAGATAGCTCTATTCAATAAAAGAGAAAACAAAAATATCTGACTTGACCGAATTTGGTCATTTTCAACGTGTTCGTATACCTTTTTTTTTAATACGGAATTCTTTTAACACGAAAAAATATTTCAATCCCCTTAGTTTCATGTAAAACGATGTCCACTGTGAAATCGATAGGATAGAAGCTAGTTTTCTCCTTGCAATTTTTTTAATTGAAGTCATTCCTATGTTTCGTTAAATCAGTGTTAAATGACTTTCATAATCACTCATTATTTTGCAACTCATCCAGAGGATGTTTCCTTGTACTCAGGAAAGTTTTGATTATTGGTAGGAGCTCAAAACATCGTGTTAGAACTTTTTCGCTGCTAAACCAGAGTACTCTTCATTTCTCGAATCTCTTTAATAAACTGTCTGAATTGATGATTGAGCGTGCATGATCCGAGATAATTAACAGCTGGCATGAGTGGCTTTAAAACTTCAGACACGTCCAGGCATTTTACATTAAAAGAATGTTGATATATATGATAATGTACCTTAATAGTGTTTTGAGCTAACACGTCATATTATGGCCTTTGATACCAGACCAATGATACCTTTTTTACCACGTTAAAAGCTACCAAAATAAAATACTTTTTAATCCAGAGATGTGCCTGCCATACACATGCAAAAATAATTCTACACTGGTCTGTAAACACATCTGAGCAACCTAATTGGTTCTGGTGAAGAGATGATCTTGTTAAAAAAGCAATATTAGAATAATAATCTGAATTTTCCCGATCTTTACATGTTAACGGCCAAGTGAAGACAACATCTAAGCTGGTACTCGATTCTCGTATTTTTCACAGAACATGAAGGTAAGGACTTAGAGCCTGATTCAATAATGTGCATCAATTCCGTTAAAGGTTGGATCTTTAGTCAAATCCGGCACTGAAAAAATGTAGCTGAAATAAAACATATTAGGTTGGGGAAAAAGAAATCCATTATTTTTTCTGTAGATGGCTGTAGTGTCGATATCTCGTGAAGTAGCGGTCAAACAATTTCAAATTTATGCTCGTTGTCAAGGTGATAGTTCAAACTAAAAAAATTCTTTTGGTGTTTTTTGTTTGATCCATTCAGTTGTGAGTTACAGGGTGTTAAAAATGGAAGTCAACAAAGAGAAAATTTGGTACATTTTACAGTTTTCTTTAATAAAGGCAAAAATGCCAGCCAGGCGGCTGAAATTGTGAATAGTGTTTATGGTGCTAATACTGTATCAGCTAGTTACGTGCAATTTTGGTTTCGTCGAATCCGTTCAGGCATTTTTGATGTTAAAGTTGCACCTCGTACAGGCAGGGCCGGGGTCGAAAATGTCGATAAAATCACAGAAATAATCGAAGTTGACCGGCATGTTAGTAGTCGTAGCATTTCCAGGAGCTAAAAATCGACCATAAAATAGTTTTAAATCATTTACGTAAAGTTGGATTCAAAAAGAAGCTCGATGTTTGTGGGTGTCACTCCAATTAACACTAAAATAACATGATGAATTGAATTTATATCTGCGAAGCCTTGGCCAAAACGGAATGAAATCGACCCATTTTTTAAACGGATGGCGACTGGGGATGAGAAATGGGTCACATACGACAATATTTCTGAAAACGATCGTGGTCAAAGCGCGGTGAAGCAGCTCAAATGGTGGCTAAACTAGGACTAACGGCCAGGAAAGTTCTACTGTGTATTTGGTGGGACTGAAAAGGAATAATTTATTATGAGTTGCTTCCGTATGGCCAAACACTAAATTCAGATATCTACTGTCAACAACTGGAGCGTTTGAAGCTAGCAATTGAATAGAAACGGCCAGAATTGGCCAACAGAAGAGGGAGGTATTGTGTTCCATCAGGACAACGCCAGAACTCACATGTCTATAGTGACTCGCCAGAAACTCTGGGAGCTTGGTTGGGAAGTTTTAATGCATCCACCATATAGTCCGGATCTGGCACCAAGCGATTACCACCTTTTTCTTGCATTTTAAAACTTCCTAAGTGATAAAAAATTTGGATCAAGAGAAGATTGTGAAAATCGATTACTACAGTTTTTCGCCAATAAGGACCAAGACTTCTATGAGAGAGGCATTATGAAGCTACCTTTAAAATGGCAACAAATTATGCAACAAAATGGTGCATATTTCACCCAAATCGAACAATCTGCAGCATGCTAAACAAAGTCTTGAATTTCATGCAAAAATAATGGATTTCGTTTTCCCCAACCTAATATGTGGTCGTGAGTTCGCCCCACTGGCCTAGTCTTCAATGCTATCTGATGTTGAAAATGAAGGTGTATATAATCAGAAAGTATTCTATAATACCTGTCAAATATGTTCAAAGAGCTAAAACTGATTTAGAGACATTTTGGAGAAATACTAACCTAACTCTTCCAGGGGATTGGTTTAAAATGAGCAGTAAAATATTTTTTTACCGGAAAATATTTTTATCTTAATCTTAGAATACTTTAAAGATGTAGTCTTCTTAATAAATAATGGGAACGAAAAACATATATATTTTTTATCTTTATCCGTGTAAAAAAAGTGCGATTGTGACCTTGAGAGTGAGAAGTAAAAATTTTTAATACAAAACCACATATTTCTTCTTCATTTAATACTGAAAGGTATGATATCCATTATTTATGGTTTATGAGTAAGTGCAAGGATATAAATTTAAAATCTTGATACTTTTTTTATAAAAAAGGAGGAAAAACACAGCAAAAAGAATTGAAATAGTAAAAGGAAGACATTTACATGTAGGGGGATGAAGAAAAAGTTAAAATCCGCTAGAGGGTGATCTCGATTTTTGCAACGACAAATAGAATAGCGATTGAAAATATAGTTAATAAGATTATCGAATGACAGACTGTAAGAACAGCAAAAGTATATTAAATTATCTGCATAATAATTTTGAAAGCTATCAGTTTAAAAAGCTGACCCATTTCTTACTTGTTTTTGAAACTAATGAGCATTTTAACAATTAAAATAAGTTATCTATCGTATTTTTTCAGCACGAGCTATTTAACCTTATGTTTAATTAGTCGAATTTTTGCTTATTAATAATTAGCTGTATAACACGGTAACAGAAAAAAATATATATGCCATTTAAGATAGTTAAATATTTGCAGGGTTTCTCCATCTATTGGGCTGAAATCGAACTTGATATAAATACCTGTGCCTTTTATTGTGGCCACGAAAGCTTAGTGTTCAAGGACATGGACTCGTGGCTGACGTGTCATGAGCTCGATCCATGTGCCGTTGAAGACCTGCCGTGCAGAGAGTACTGCTGCACGTTAAATCTTCCGTTGGTGTGGAAGTTAGGAGAGGAGGGGTGTCAATCAATAGCGTAACATACACCCCCCGCATCACGGGGGGAGGCAGGATTTTGGGGAGGACAAAGTCTGACTGACGCCAAGTACGTACCCTTTGTAAGATCCAGCTTGGGGCCCAAAACATGACTTTTCAGAGGGATCTAATACCTCTGGTGCCTAATACCGTTAGGCCACTGGTGACAGCTCAGGTGTCGTCCCCGTCACTTGAACATAGTTCAAAATTACCAGTTCCGTTGCCAATAACCCTTGTGCAGCTTTCTAGTTCTACGTTAATATAACTTTTTCACTCACTTATGCTTTTATTTTTAACCCTTTTATTTTCCATGGGAAAGGCATTCAAACCATTCTGTCTTTGAACTGTTGAAGAATCTGTCATTTTACAAATTACAAATTTCAGCGGAATTAAAACTGTTTAATTTATTATTTTTCAATAAGATCTGGTTTAATTGCCCATTTCAAATTTTTATCCAGCTCAAACCCGACTCGCCTTTTAATTCGAACCGCAGTCAAAAGAGAGGTCAACATTTTGAGAGCTGATCTTCCTTTATATGCTATGAAAAGCTAACGAAAGGAATTAAAGCCCTGGATAAATATTATGAAAGTCAGCAGCAGCAGCAGCAAGAGAGTTTTCATTGGAAATTATTGTCGTGATTATTACCAACCAGGATATGCCCCAGTCCCTTATCAGTGGCTTAAAATAATTAATAATTTGATTGAATTGAAAACAATATTTATTAACATGTTTAAAAAAAGGATGTCGGTACTATCTACATAGTTAATTTATTAATTTAAACATGTTTACATATAAGTCGTTCTTGTATAATAACTAGCCGTTACTCGCCCGCTTCAATGGATATTTCATGCTATATATTGTATAAATATATACCGTTTCTTTTTTTCTAAATTTTTGATATCTAAGTCTTAATATTAAGCGTTCGATTGTATTGAAAAACATTCTTATAAATCTCCTCTTGATTTAAAAAGGACCAGACTTCTAAAGAAATTCTAAAATTGAAGTAGAACTATCCCTTAATCCCCCTCCCCCGAAGTGAATTTCCGCAAAACCTATGTTTAGTGTATCTATTCAATAAAATAAACATGCGTGCTAAGTTTCGGGTATAAAGCTAATAGCTCGAAAGCGAGTTTTTTTAATCCATAAGCCTTTTAACCCCTTTGAGAATCGAGGTCCGCAAGACCAGTTCTTAAAGAATATCAATTCAACAAAACAAACGTGTATACCAAATTTCATTACTGTACGTCTAGTATTTCGAAAAAACAGGATTTTTTTTCAATTCCTACCATTTTAGTTCACACACTCCCTATATATATATTGTTCAAATTTTCAATCGTTAATAAAAAATACTTTTTATTTATCCACTGAACTTCAAATACAATTCTTTAAACTTGAGGTGGATGACATCTGATGTTAATACAGTTTTTTCAAATATCAAATTTTATTTTTTAATTTTATTCTACGGTATTTCTGACGAAGTTAGATTTATTTACAACAGATGGAGCCCCTAAATTTTTCTAACGAAGCAGAAATTAACTTCAATCCCCCCCTTGTTTATCTACAGGATACAGTAATTTCCCGCAATCCCTCCTATTGGAGTAGATTTTCGCAAAATCCGTTCTTTGCGGATCTCTACTCCATGAAAGGAATATGCCAACCAAATTTCAAGCCTGTAAGTCAGTTCCGGAGATATCGTGACGAGTGAATGAGTCATTTTTCTCCCTTATTTATACAGATTATAAATGTATATAATAACATTACTTGATTGTAAGTCGTGTTTATATCATATATTATGCCTATAATTCACAAAAACAAATTCTATCAACCCTAACTTGCAAAAGAATTTTTTTCATTAAATTTTATATTGTCATTTCCATTAATTGTTTAATAAACGAAGATTGATGATTACATACTAATATCGCATATCGAAACCACACAAGAACTTTTTAGTGGCAGATCTTGTAGCTTTGAACCAATGTAAAGTGACGAAGACGACACATGAGCTGGCACCTGATTCTCCAAACTTTTACATCACCCCAACGTGAAGACTTTGAGCACCATACCCCTCTATACGGTGGGTCTTCAGTGGAGAATGAGTGAATATTAACGTCGCACTATTCAGTTACACGAGGGCTTTTGGCGACGGATCACGTAATTTTGAACCATTGTCTAGTGACGTGGACGACACCTGAGCTGGCACCTCCTCTCCTAACTACCACACCACACCACACCAACGGGAGGACGTTTTGGCTCTCGACAGATTTAACGTGCATCGCTGCCCTACACGGCGGGTCTTGAGTGGTACTGGGCTCGAACTCACGACATGCCTGCCATGATCCGATACCCTTACTAGTGGGCTACCTCAACCCTGGGGTCTTCAGTGGCACCTGGACTCGAACCTGTGACACGCCGGTCACGAGTTCATGACCATAACCACTAGGCTCTGTGACCATTCACGACTCGATAAAAACAATGCGGTCCTCAAATTAGCTACCCTGACCACTCCGCTTTCGCGACCGCCATCTGCTTAAGGCTGTCTTCGGTTAATGCTAAAGGTTAGGACTAGAATTTGGAACATTTTTTCAGATATAAAAAAATGAAACATTAATAAGATATTCTGGCTTCACTATCCTTTACAGAACATAATTTTTTTATCATACTTTCCGTTTTTAACAGAGTTAGTTCATTTTTTCTAGTATAAAATGTGTTTCGCGTTTTTTCTCCTATACCATGTTAAATGAGCTATATATATATGCCTTCACGTATTATAACAAAAAAGAAAGTATTCAGGGAATATTTTGGCATTTTTAAAAACACGATATTGTTAACAGAAGTATGTGTTATAATATTGCAAATTTCCATACAAATTGAGGCATTTGTTCTGTCTGACAATGTGCTTCGCGTTTAGTTCAAGCTCTCGTACTTTTAGCGAAGACAGCCGTAAGTAAACTAGTTAAAATAGTTCACTGCAGTATCATTTCTTATTACGTTTTCAAATATTTATAACTGAATTATCAAAAGTTATATGAAAAGAGGATTGTACTTCATATAAAAATTTTTTGATTTTGATTCCGAATTATCTAGACTGCTTTGAAAACTGTGCATTTTTGTAACACAATTTAAGAACCGAAATTTATTGAATCTTAGTTGAAATCCACATCGAAAATTTACCGTAATTTGAAAAAAATACCTCTGTTTTACAGATTTTATTACAGGTAAAATCCCCAGTACGTAAAATGTGAGTTATACCGAAGAAAAATTCTGGAGTTTAATTTTAAGTTCTTACTTATTGCGTTGAATTATTTCTCGTGACTGAGAGATTCTTTCTTGGTATAAATATGCGTTTTCGGGTTTTTGCTGTTTAAATCACCTCCTCGATTAAATTGTTTTTGGGCAATTTAACGTAACCGTGAAGGCTGAAATAAAAACGGTGCTTACGATGCAGAAATCAAGTAAAATGTATTGCTTGCGGAATAATCACAAACAAATCTTGCAAATGCTCGTAATAAATTTTCGTATTTGGTACGAATGTTCATAAAGATAAGTTTGGAAAATAAGTGAAATTTATGTACATCTAATGTAAAATATTTTTTATTTGATTAGCAAAAAAGCAACATTAAAAAGAATGTAAAGAAACTTGTTTTGGTGTACAATTTAGTATACTTAACGTTGGGTTTTTGGTATAGGTATTCATTTTCGAAAGCATGGACTTTTTTTAATTTCTGTTTGACAACATTTTATTTGCGATTTAATAATTTTCTGAAATCCGAAAATTGATTTAAAATTAAATGATTAATATAATTCACAGACACACACATTTCGTTTTCTATTTATTTAAAATTTTCTTCAGTACGAATTTTCGTTTTTTTGTTAGCAAATGTAATAGATGTTCATAGAATAGTTTATCAAATTAATATAATTCAAATTAATAATTTTTTCTAATTTCTTAGTGTGAGTAAACTAAATTCATATCAGACTTCCTGAATTATTTTCTAAATAGTGAATAAATTTGTTGACACGGGGGAAATGGTAAAAAAAATTTTAACATAAAAATTTCAGAAAAGTGCGATACAATTTTCAAAAAATAAACTTGCATATTTTTTTTTCATTTGCTATTATCCCTTAAGGCAACCTTCGGTTTATGTAAAGGAATAGGAAAAGAATTTGGAACCTTTTTTTCAGATATAAAGGAAATGAAACATTACTATGATATTCTGGCTTCACTATCCTTTAGAGAGCAGAATTTTTATTATACTTCCCGTTTTTAACCGAGTTTTCATTTTTTTCTGGTATAAAATGTGTATCGCGATTTTTCTCCTATACTATAATGTTAAATGAGCTATATATATATATATATATATATATATATATATATATATATATATATATATATATATATATATATATATATATATATATATATATATATATGCCTTCCCGTATTATAACAAAAAAGAATGTATTCAGGGAATATTTTGGCATTTTTAAAAACACGATATTGTTAACAGAAGTATGAGTTATAATATTGCAAATTTCCATAGAAATTGAGGCATTTTTCTGTCTGAAAATGGGCTTTGCGTTTAGTTCAAGCTCTCGTACTTTTACCGAAGACAGCTTTAATAAAAATATTTGGAACGACAAAAGAAAGAAAAATTATATGTAGCTCTAAGAAGATTAAAATACCTACTAACAAATTTTTTTAAAAAAAATATGTAACGGTAAAATAATTTGTGTCAAACTAATAATTTAAATTAATAAAAAAAATTTCTAAGCTTAGTTTGTGTAAACTAAATTAATATTAGACTTCCTGAATTACTTCCTAAATAGCGAATAAATTTGTTGACACGCGAAAATATTGAAAAAATTATAAACACAAAATTTCAGAAAAGTCCTAAACTACTTTTAAAAAAGAAACTTGTACAATTTTTTCATTTGCGATTCCCCTTTAGTTTTAATATATAGAACGACAAAAGAAAGAAAAATGTACGCAATTCAAAGAAAATTAAAACGTTTACTAACATAAATTTTAAAAAGTTTATATGTTACCGCTCATGTGCAGAAATCAGTTAAACTACACTCAGTGGCACGAGTGAGTGAATATTAACGTCGCACTGTTCAGCAACACGAGGGCTATTGGTGATGGATCTCGTTATCTTGAACCATTGTCAAGTGATGAGGACGACACCTGAGCTGGCACCCCTCTCCTAACTACCACACCACACATGTTTGAGCTCTCGACAGATTTAACGTGTATCGCCCCCCTACATGACGGATCTTTAGTAGTACTTGGCTCAAACTCGTCACAAGTCAGCCACGATCCGATACCTTGACCATTAGGCTACCGCGACCACAAACTCAGTGGCACAACAGCCCATGAAGACCAAGATCTACTGTGCTCATCTCAGTATACGTGACCATTAGGTGCTGAGGTGGATGAGCAGATGTACCGATCAGGTGGTTAGTCTGAAGCGAAACCCCTTATTGTTCAGTTCTCAAGCAAAGGAAGCACTGAAGGGATGAAAAGCTGAGTCGAGAAATCAGGTAATCTACAGATTAGTTAGTGATCCGTTAAAGTGCCAAAAATCTGTTTATTTCTGAAATTTAGGTAATTTTCTAATTACCTAGATTTTCTGCATAAGACCTACTAGGGACTCGCTAAAGTGAAGAAAAAAATCTTTGGTGGAACAGCAGCAACGTTTATGTACGCTTAAATTAAATATGATTCATTTTTTGATACTTGAAGAATCAAGTTAATACAATCGAACTTTAATTGATAGAACCAATCATGAATCAGTTGAAAAAACTATAACTTAAAAATAACTAATTTGTTTCAAGAAGATACTGGGGGAGGCATAATTAAATTTATTATAAGTTAATTTAAAGAGCTTTTTATCAACTGCCTCTGTCACTCTTTCTAAATTTTTAGGATAAATTATTCTGGGATTAATCAATGTTTTCATTCGAAATTTCTTACAGAAAGAAAGGAAATGAGAGAAGCAAATTTTTTGAACTTTAACTATACGGAAATCGCTAACGAGAAGATAAGTCAGTTAAAATGCGTAAAACTCTTGATTCCGCACTTTAACATAGCAAAGTAGTTAATCTGCTCATTAACGGGCTTTCGAGCCTAAACGGTAACATTTCTAATCAATTATTGAAGAATCGGGATTTTTTGTTTTAAATGCACCGATTATATTTTATTATTGGTGGAATCCTCAACAAAGCTTCATCTATTACCGGGGTACTTAACCCTGTGCCCGCGAAGCTATTTTTGTGCGCTCGCGACTATCCACTATATCAGGGATGGCGAACCACTGGCACGCGGCACAATATTTTGGGCACGCCACGGATCAAAACGATCAACCGCAGTTGATTCTTAAATCAAGGAATTTTCAGTGAGATTTTCTCACCAGAAATATTCAAGTTTATTATGTACCCTGATGCGACATCTTTTGATAAACTGAACTTGCCCCTATTCGATTGGTTGGAAATTGAAGAATTTAAAATGCGACTTACTGAGTTCTAGTCTAGTTCAATATGGACTCAAAAATTTATTGAAACAAGTAAAAAGTTAGAATCGATTAAAACAGAAAAATTAAAATGGCAATATAAGTAAAAATGCTAGTAACGAAATTTTGGAAGCATGAAATTCGATTCCAGATGCTTTTAAGTGTTTGAAGGAGCTGACTCATGCTATATTAACTATTTTTTCATCGACCTATGCCTACGAGTAATTTTTAGAGATGAATAATAGTAAAGACTCGCTTAGAAATCATTTGGCAGACGACTCCAATTCAGCATTCATTCTGCTAAAAGTAACATCTTAACCAATCCTAATAAAATTTATTTGTTATCTAATCTACAACAGCAGACATCACATTAATATTACTTTATATAATTTGAATTGCACGTTTAGCTAAAACTCACATTCACGACTATAATATACAAAATGTATTCTTCTGCATTAAATAAAGAGTTTTGTGTTGTTAGTATTTAGTTTTATTATTTTCCCCAATAATCACAAGTCAAAATTATTTGACGGCACGTCTACACTTGCCAGAAAAAGTCTGCGTACAAACACATTGCAAACATGCAATAATGAAAAGAAATCCTATTTTAAGAATGTTAGTAATTTCATAATGTATTTATTTTATTTCTTACACAATTGAGTAACTTTTCATAATAATTTGTGATATATAGCACACGTTGTGTTAAAAAAAAATCAAAATGAAAAATAATGCAAATGGCTACCAGAAAAGGTTTGCGTACATTTAAAAAAAGTCATTAAAAATACTTGACACCAGCTTTCAACTGAACTTTAATAGTTGGTTGGATTACCCTTACGTCTCAGAACCTCCGTCAGTCCTTTGGGCATAGATTGGATGTCTCCTCAGAAGAAATGGTATTCCATTCTGTGACGATCACTCTTTTCAACATTTTCTTTATGTAATGTGGTGTTGGCGAAATTTTCTCTCCGATAATTCCCATAAATGCTCAATTGGGTTTAAATCCGGCGATTGTGGAGGAGAACGCAACTTATTTTTGATATTGTAGAGAAGCTAGAGCTGAACATTATTGGCAGTGTGTTTAGGATTATTATCCTGCTGAAAGTAAAAGTCATCTCCAAAGTTCAAATCCTTTGCGCTCTGCTTCAAATTTTCTTTTAATATGTTAATATACCCCATATGATTTAATGTCAAGTCTATAAAGTTTAGACGACCCACTCCATTGGTGGCCATGCACCCCCAGACCATTACATCACCTCCACCCTACTTAACTGTAGGCACAAGACTCTTCTTCTCAAGAGCCGTTCCTTGTTTTCGCCACACCAGCTTACGCCTTTTTATGCCAAATATGCTAAACTTGCTCTCATCAGAGAATAGTACTTTTCCCAAAATTGTAGAGGCTTATTTACATGCTCATTAGCGAAATTAAATGCTTTTACATGTTCACAGGTGATATGTGGGGTTTTTTACGAACTACACGGCCATGATAACCAGCCTTTTCAAGCTTTTTCTTGTGGTATCTTCATGAAGTGTTTTTCTAAATATCTCTTTAATGTCATTTGCAATCGGAGATGCCCTTAATCGTAGATTCAGACGTATGGACTTGAAGACATACCTCTATTCACGGAGAGTCAGCTTAGATGGACGTCCAAAACGTGTCTTTGAAATTACAGATTTCGACGAAGTGTAATTATCGATCACTCTTTGGATAGAGGAATGTCTTCTACCCACAATCTTGCCAATTTCCCGAAGAGTTTTGCCTTCATTCCTAAGTTTTATGATAATCTTCCTCTCTTCAGGAGTAATCTCTTTTCCCTTTTAAATCCATCGGGATTTAACACAATTTACTTTCCAAAAATCTACAAAATGCAATATTTAAAGCTTGTCTAATAAAACTGGCACGTGTTAAAAAGTAAATTAAAGTTTGATTTGCTGGTTTCATTATTTTAATTTTTGTACGCAAACTTTTACTGGTAGCTATTTGTGCTATTTTTCATTTTTATTATTATATTTTAAACACAACGTGTGATATGTATCATAAATTATTATGAAAAGTTACTGAAGTAAGCAAGAAATAAATTAAATTCATTATGAAATTTCTATCATTCTTAAAATATGATTTTTTTTCATTCTTGCGTATTTGTTATGTGCTTGTACGCAGACTTTTTCTGGCAAGTGTATATCTCATTAAGTATTTCTTTAGAAAAAATGACGCGTTGATTCATATAGGTTCGCCACCCCTGCACTATATACTACAGCAATATCAACCGTCACCAAGCCATGGCCCACTACGATCTTTTGCAAAGCCGTGAGATTCGTCATACTTTTCAAGTCGTAAAATTATAGTACTCGCAACACTTTTGTTACCACTAGTACTGGTAACACTGTATTGTCTTATCAATTGTGCGGACTTATGAAATCTTGCGGATTTAATGAAAATGTTTGGAATCTATAGCCGAAGATAAAAAATATCCCCTTTTGAAAGAAGGAGCTTCAAATTAAAATACTGTTTGGGGTCTACATATTTATGTGAATCGTTGTTTTCAACAATGAACATAATTAAATCAACAATCAGATCTCAATTTAACGATAGCAATCTCGAAGATGCTATAGGATTGGGAATATCATCTAATGCGCCCGACTTCGATAAATTAGTGGATAAAGTGCAATGTCAAAAATCAAATTAAATGCATCTATTTTGAATTTTTTGTTACCTTTTTAGTGAAGGATATTGTGTATGATGCTTATGATTATTAAAGAATAAAGAAACATTAAAAATCGCTATTCTTTTTCTGTAACTGCCTCCGCAGGTAATTTCCCGTTTGTCAGGTGTGCCCAGAGGGTGAATAAGGTTAAGAATCCATGATCTATTGCCTACCATTGTAATATTTTGACTACTAGTATCAGATTTCCCAATTTTTAAAATCACTATCAAATGAAGATGATACCCAAGTTAATAATTAATTCCCACAATTTTGAGATCTATTGGATTTGAGTTTTCGTAGCTTTTATTAATTTACTTGTTGTTCTTTTATAAAACCTAGATTCAATCCTATGTTTGATATGACCCAGATAGAACCACATCCTACTTTGTTCATTAATTGAGAAGGGAATAATGTAGTTCGTAAGCACTTTTTTTTTGCAATATTTTTCAAGTAAGTTTCAAATGGGCAACTTGTTTTAAAGTATAAACCGCATTTTAAACACCACTGCAAATCGGAATTTGTTTTTATCTGTATACAATTGAATAGTCAAGTAACAATTCATAAATATATACTATTAAAGTTTTATAATTTAAGTCATTCACAAGTTTTTGATTTTTATTAATATAATCGTAAAAGGGATTATTTTACTATTTAATTTTCAGTCATTTGAAACCACAAATTACATGACAATATTGTGTTGACAGAAAAAAAAAGTCAGTAACCAAAAATAAAGAGTACACTTACGGTACACAAACAGTCGGCATTGCTTTTGGAAAAATGTATTGCATTTGTTGTCTAAATTAAAAACGATGTCTAACTGCTACGAGCTAGTCAGTTTCTGTTTTATTTTTTTAGCTTTGTATTCAAAAAGGAATATTATTTAGTACATGAATCTCCCATCTGTAGCGAGACGGGAAAATATGTTTTGAGTTTTACTGATGTTTTGATTGGCTGGAGTTTTAGATTGAACTTTTTAGAATATTCAATATTCCGTCTATGTTCCGTTTATTTGGTCGTCATATTTAAGATTTACTTGAGACTATAAATCACGACTGTCAGAGAGGCATGTTAGTAATGGGCTTGTCCAAAAGGTTTACATGTTTTGACTTCATCCTTTCAAAAACACTAGTCTGGATGGGATATTAAACTTCTTTTGGGCCTCAAAACCCTCATCTTGGCGTGGCATGGATGTGGAAAATAGAATGCAAGCTCGGGTGCTGAACTCGTTATTTGACCGTGGGTGAGTAAATATTAACGTCTCACCATTCAACTACTCGAGGGACTTTGGCGACAGACCTCGTAATTGCAAACCATGGTCAAGTGACGAGGACAACACCTGGGCTGGCACCCCTGTCTCCTAACTCCCAAACCAACGGGAGGACGCTTGAGCTCTCAACAGATTTAGCGTACATCACTCATCTACACGGCGGGTCTTTAGTGGTACTGAGCTCGAACTCGTGACAAGGGTAGTCACGATCCGATACCTTGACCACTCGGCTTCCGCGGCCCCGGTAGCCTGGGGTCAAGATCACGGACTCGTGGCATGAGTTCGAACCTAGTACCGCTGAAGACCCGCCGTGCCGAGAGTAGTACTTTAAATTTGTTTAGGCTCAAAGTTCTCATGTTGGAGTGGTTTAAGGTGTCCGAATACCCTAAAATAATGATTTTTTTCGAAAATTGACAATTTTTTTATGATTTTGTTTTATAGGCCATCTTATTAGCTTAATAAACATACCAAATTTTTAATTTTCCATTCACTAGAACAAAAACTACAACTGTTTTAGTAAAAGCAGATGCCATACCTTTACACAAGATGTCAAACTTTTAAATGCGTTTTACTCGAAATGTGTTTTTTTCGAAAATCTCAACCGGGGACAGCGATTGCTCAAAAAGTTTTGAAAATAATCTGTTAAAATTTTTTGTGTATGTTCTGTGTAACAGTAGAAGTGTTTTGATCTTCAGGTTTATCAATCACTGTTTTATTTCCTTCATTTATGTAAATATAATCATTGATTTTTTAAGCAATTTCATATAATCACTAAGTTAAAGTGGACTAGTTTTTTTGTAAAAATTAAAATATCTTTTATCCTGAAGGTCATTTCAAACATGAATAACAAAGTAACACAACAAAATTTGGAAAATTGAAAATTTGTCCATACAATTTTTGTACAGAGCGGGCCCCGTTTATGTAATTTTTTGTACATTTTCACTAGTTTTTTCCCATTTTAATAATAATAATTTTTTTTGTTTTCAATTTTAGGATTTTTTCCTTGAAATATACTAAATAAATCTAAAAATCACAAAAAAATCCTCATATCTCCATTTTTTCAAAAAAAAAAAGTTGTCGCAAGTAGTCGGGTACCTTAAAACTACGCGGTCCGTTGCCAATAACTGTCGTGTTTTGATTTAGAGTATACTCGGCAAAATTAACACTTCGAAAGATATTCTAAATTTATCATTGTATATATTACATTAAAGGTAATGCTTAATTTATTGCATATGTTATATATTTGGAACTTAGGAGTATAACATATAGTCATATACACTTATGTCCATAAATTAAGGATAATTCAGAATCACACAGAAATTGAACTCTAAAATAAAAATTTCACCTGTAGAATTGTCACACACATCTTGAAGAAGAATATGCAAATTACAGGAAACCACCAGATGGCGCTGATAGTACGTCACAATGACGAGAGTGTAAGAGAGGGGTATATAAGGAATGGTGGCAAAGAAGTAAAATTGTTCACAAGCGCTTTAAAAGCCATTCAGTGCAATAACCTCATAGTTATGGCACAAAGGAAGCATTTGGATTATTTTTTACGTGGTAGAATTATTGGACATCTGGAATGTGGATGTACCTAGCTGGAAGTATCCGAGGAACTTGGAATCGCCCAAAGTGTCATCTTCAGGCTTTGGCAACGATTCCAAGAGGATGGTAATGTGAGTAGATGTTACAGCACAGGTCGCCCCCGAGTTACAACCGGTATTTGGCAGTTACTGCCAAAAGAAACAGACTGAGCACAGCATCAGGCCTGTCTCGTCAGCTCTCTTCAGCTACCGGTACGACAGTTTCAAGGCAGACTGTGTACAGACGCTTAGGGCACATTGGTCTATATGCTCGTAGGCCTGTCAGATGTGTTCCACTTACCGCAACTCACTGTCGCCTGCGATTAACCTGGAGTAGAGAGCATGCATTGTGGACACCACAACAGTGGTCTTGTGGGATGTTTTCCGACGAGTCCAGGTTTAGTTTGCAGTCTGATTCTCGACGGACTTTATTATGGAGAGCGCCAGGTACCCGTTACCACCAAGAGAAAACCGTTACGGTGGTGCAGGATGGCTCGTTTGGGGAGGAATTATTCTCGGTTCCAGAACTGACCTGCATGTTCAGAGTGTAACGATGACAGGCCACATCTATCGGGATGTCCTTCTGGAACAACATGTACGTTTGTTTCGGGGTGCCATGGGTGCTGAATTTCTGTTTATGGATGACAACGGCCGTATTCACCGTGCAAACATTGTAGACGAATGCCTTCAATCGGAGGATATCACCCGTATGGATTGGCCACCATTCTCACCGGACTTGAATCCAATAGAGCATGTGTGGGATATGCTTGGCCGACGAATTGCAGCCCATCAACCCCCTCCCACCTGTCTACCGGAACTTCAGAGGGCATTGCTTGATGAGTGGTGTAATATTCCCCAAGTTCAGATTGATAATTTGATACTCAGCATGCCTAGGCGTTGTAAGGCCTGTATTTCATCGTCCGGGAGACATATTCTGTATTAACGATCATACTAACCATGTTATACTGTTTTTTGCAAATAGGTTCTTTTTTGAAATTTGCTCCAGGGAGTAAAAATCGAAACTTTTATTAATTATGTCATACATATAGCATCTCTTTTGCTCTTTACCTTTTGCTTAATAAATGGACTTTACAAATAAGTCAAATTTGTTTTGCTTCTGTCTCTTTCTTTGCCTGAACTTCATTATCCTTAATTTATGGACATGAGTGTATGTAATTGAAATTTAAAGCTATTTCTTTGCTTATGAAATTCTTTCACTAGTTGATTTAAAATGCTAATTTTTTCTGGGGATCTATTGTTTATAACTTTAAAAAGATCCAAATTTGATGGAAAAAAAGGATAAATTCTTTTTTCCGTAACAGAATCGAGCTTACACTTATCTACTTTATTATTGTAATGAAACTTTTCTGTACAAAATTATCAAAATCTTTCGGGAATCAAGTAAAAGAAATATTTCAAGGCTGTTTTATATAAATCACAAAAATAACTCTTGGAAAGTTTTCTGATAGTAAAAAGAAGATGCGACAATTTTTTGCCTAAATTGAAAACTCTGATTTTAATGAAAATTACCCAAATTTTGTTATATAATTAATTTTATAATTGCTTATTCCTCTTTTACTAAGACTAATTTTTTTAAAAAAAATTACTAAAAAATACTTTTAACAGTTCGATGTTAATATTCATTATACTTTAATCAATGTATCTAATATAATAAATTGAAATAATTTATATACCCTGTTGCATATACGAATCAAATTTATTACCACTCTTACAGAATTCAACACCAGGACCAATTAGGGTTAACTTAATAATTTCGTATTTAAGTAAGAAATTTTTCAGATTACTGTATTTAACACACACATTAGGTGAAACATTTAGAAAAAGTATGAACGAGAGAAAAAATTCATATATTAAAAACGTTTTTCAAAAAACGCAATTCGAGTTTAACTCATTGAGCAACTTTTGACGTTATAATGCTTATTTTGATTCAACAAAAACATATTTTTTTTTTGTCTAGAATTGTAAACATTTCCTCAACCAATTCAGAAAGGAAAATTTCTAAACATACAAACAAGGAATCTTATAAACATGAATATTCTAAAACTTCTGATATAAATAACACAGTAGCGCAAGGTACGCTCGCGCATCCAAGGGGGTGACCTAGAATAAGGGCCTCATCTAGGGAGCTTAAAGCCTGACTTTGCAATGGGGCCCTAATATTCTCCGCCACGCCATTGAAATAACATCTTTTCAAAACTATTCATAGTTTAGCAATGTATCATTAAAGACATACATTAACCTTTATCCATAGTTGTATCTAAACATTCGTCTGTTAGACTACCCATCCCTCCAGACTCATAATTTGTTCTTTCTTTTCATCTAAGAAACGTAGGATGACAAAATACGTACGCAACTACTGCAACAACTAATTTTCATCGCCATTCTGTTTTTTATACATAAAATTGAGATGTTATAATACTTCTCTTAAAATACATATAAGAATATATTTGATTTTAATTTGTGTTCTATGAATCGAATGACCAGTTACATGGTAAAATCGATTTGAATTTAACTATACAGAGCTAAAATGAGAATTCGAACCTCCATTTTACAAAAGAAAGGAATGAAAAATAATGGATGTACTTTATTTTAAATCGAATAGAGTGCAAAAGTACATCCCATTTTGTTGTATAGAAATTAGGATCGGCTAGATTGTTTTTGTGCAAGGGTTTACTAACGCCATTCTATGAAGCAACAAGAGAGTTTCGTATAATTTTGAACCCCGACTAAATGATGCGGACAACATCTGAGCTATAGTATGCCTCTCAGAACTTTCACACCACACCAACGGGAAGATTTTGAGCTTCGTCAGATTTAATTGTATTACCATCTCTACACGACAAGTCTTCAGTGGCACTATGGCTCGAACCTATGATAAGCCAGCAACGAGTCCATGCCATGACCACTAGGCTAGGCCAGACACGATTGTTTATTAGTGTCACATTGAGATGCAATGCAAGGGCTATTAGTCGTAATATGAATAATGATTGAGTGCTGAATACAATCCCGAGCTGGCAACCCACTTCTAAATTTCCACTCTATGTTGACTTGGGAATTTTGAGTCTTAATAGTCTTAACATGTATCTCCTTTATACACGATAAGCATTTAGTGGCATCAGGGCTTGAAGCCATGACTCAACAGATATAATGCCGTTCACAAATTCCCTACAATGACCCCTGTCGCGGTTGCCATAGAGTTAGAAGGATATCTTATCTCGTCAGATGCCGTCTTGATGATTTGGTGGTGCCAGAAATTGTGATATCATACTTCAATGATTTTTTTAAGTATTTTGTCATGATAATCAGTTTAATTTTTTCAGCCTTTTAGATTTCAGTAATAATAATAATAAAAGATATGTTACGTAAACGAACACACAACTAATAGAAAATACGACTGAAAGTTTCCGCATTTGCTAGAATAAAAAGTTACTTATCTAAAAATAAAATTTCCTCTTATATATTTATAGATTGGCATTCTATCTAAATTCATTGCATTCATCCTATAAACTTTACCTCTTATATGAAAGGTTATTGTTTTTCCTCTGTATTTTCACATCGTGTTATCTTGAATTTTCTAAGACGCATTCGAATGTTGAACCTCATCAAAACGATCGTCCAAAAATAATTCTCTTATAACGAACCCCTCTTCCAAGTATTTTAGTAATCCGATAAGAAAAATATTCTCAAAATATTCGACCACAAGGTTACTTCTCGGCATAAAGTTTAAAACTTTTTTCAGGTAGTATATTGTATTCCCCTCCCCCTTCAAAATATAATAACTGTGAAAGTGAATGATAACGGCTGAACACAGAAAATTTAGCTGCTTGTTGTTAGCTGGCGGGTGTCCACCAAACGTCACGGGTTGGTTTGTTTTTATTCTCAAGGCCCATATTTCTTAATGTTTTGTTTACATCCTTCAGAAAATATCCGGTGAGCATCATCGGTTAGTGCCGCAAACGTCGTAAAAAATACCTTGTTGTTGTTATTTTCATCTGACGTAACTAGATTGAAAACTAGGGAAATGCGTGTTTCGGTCTGTGTATGTAATTTTCTAATTGTGAAAAGGCAAAAGCATAGTAAACATGTTGCTCTTTGTTTATAAATTATTACACAGAGTTTTCTAACTACTGAAATACATTTAACTAAATTTTAGGGTGTCTAACCAACATAAAACCTATACAGGATCTATAATCGTTTTAATAAAGTTATGAAGTCCACATGGATTAATTAAAAGTAATGTCTTCACGTTATTCAAATGTTCTTAGTGCATTTTTAAAATAGGATCTGACGTAATTAAAATTTCATTCGACGAAACAAGGTTGAAAACTAGGGAAATACGTATTTCAGTTTGCGTATGTAATTTTCTACATGTTAAAGGGCAAAAAAGCATAATAAATATGTCTTACCAACTGAGAGACGTGAACATTCAAATATTTATACTTAAATACAAATCGATGCTTTGTGTGGGGCCTTGATTTAAAAATTGTTATCTTATGCATTAATCGTCGCTCATGAAAAGTTTAACGATCCGGTATATGATTTCTATGAATTGTTTTTCTCTATATTTACACATCTTATGTTATCTTGAATTTTCTAAGATGAATTCGAATGTTGAACCTCATCAAAACGATCCTCCCAAAATAATTCTCTTACCTTATATAATATTTCAAGTATTTAGTAATTCAATATAAAAAAATTTAATGAATTTTTTATAAATGAAATGAAATTAATATTTAAATAGGATAAAGGGAATTCTTTCTTTATCTTTTAAAAAATGAAGCGTTGCATTATTTTGAATAAAGTATATCATTTTTAACATTTACGGAGATAGTAGGGAGTTAACGAGTTTTGTAAATTTGATAAGTGTTGCTAAATAAAATAATGTTTTAGCCTTTCCAGTTAAACGCAAATTTAAGAAAGAGTTTTGATTCCTAATAGTTTGAAAAGTTTTTAAAAAACTACCTCTTAAGCCATAATTCCATAAGAATATTTTTTATTTTCTCAGAAAACATTATTTTAGGCAATGCAATCTTAAGACGTTGGTAATTCTATTTTTTTTTAGAAAAAAGGAAACTACCTATTGTCCAGTTAAAACTGGCCATTTCGAAACTCAATTCCTCCAAATAATATGTTAAATTCAATTAAGTCCCAACAGAAATGTCGCGGCAGTTAGAAGACTGAAACAACAATTCAGTTGCCATATTTCTTTTTTACTGCGGCGCAAAATTACGAGTTCCATTACCAATAGCTTATTGAGCAGTTTTAGATATATAGAACGGCACTCATTCAGTTTTATTTCTCTCTATTTTGAAGTTTCTAGAACAGGGCTCGGCAACCTATGGCACGCGTACCACATGTGGCACGCGGTACAATTCTTAGTGACACTCTGTACTACTACCAATTTGTCAGTTTCTGAATGTGGATGGAAGTTGATAAATTTATAATAGACTTTATTTCAAAAACATCTTTAGGGGATTATGGACCTTTACGGAATTACAAAAAAATCTGAAATGTAACTCTAACGATAAATTTACAGCAATTTTGTAAATTATTGAATGTTATTTGTTGCTGGAGAGATTTAATTGTTTGAAAAGAAAAAAATTCAAGTATTCTCTGCTTTCCGCTTTTGGTTCTACGTATCTAAGTAAAAAAAATCTTTGGACATTTGAAAAATATTTCGAGCCTGGAAAGCAATTGTTTAACAATTAAATGCTCTAAATTAGGGGTACTCAACCTTTTTTTCCTGCTGTGAGCCGCATACATATGTCAGCTAATTCACGCGGGCCACATACATATGTTAGCAAGTTCACGTAGGTCGCCTCATGAGGATAAGGAGGAAGGGGGAGTTAAAATGTGGAAAATTTATCAAAATATTTTAATCGTAATGAAGGAAAATACTTATATTTTTTACGCGTTGTCTATTTCTTATTTTAATAAATATGTTTAAAAATACATAACATGTATTCAATTACAATTTTTTTTATTTTGTTGAAGAAATAGTTATACATAAGTTATGCTGTTTATTTTTATGTTAAGAAGTATCTTTAAATGATGCACAAAGCATGTTGTCGGTGTAAGATCAGTATTTCTGGCAAAGAGATTGCACGCCGTATAGCAGTTAAAATAACACCGAGTCGCTGCCTCAGCGAGAAATGGCGAATAATCAATCTGTTAGACGACATCTGGATGCTTTTACCCACGGTCGAATCATTGGGAAGTTGGAGGAAGGTCGCAGTGTGACAAGTGTGGCTGCAGAGTTCGGAATTGCTCACAGCATCGTTTCACGACTTTGGAGACAATTTCAAACTACAGGAACAGCTATCCGGGGGTTCAGTAGTGGTCGTCCACGAGGAACCACACCCGCAGATGACCGGTATATTGTCTTACAGGCCAGAAGAAACAGGCGGCAGACAGCGGGAGAAATCGCTAGACACACGACACAGGCAACTGGACGACCGATATCGCGTTTTACCGTGGCCAGAAGACTGCACGGTGGTGGTCTGTTTGCACGGCGCCCTGTACGGTGTGTACCTTTAACGCCTGCCCATCAAAGAAGGCGTTCTCTGTGGTGCCGGGAACACTGGAATTGGAGAGACAATGAATGGGGACGAGTACTCTTTACAGATGAGAGCAGATTCAGTTTGAGTAGCGATTCTCATCGCATACTCATCTGGAGAGAGCGGGGAAGCCGCAATCATCCCTCGAACATCATTGAAAGGGACAGGTATGGAGGTCGCGGTGTTCTCGTTTGGGGAGGCATCATGCTTGGTAGTCGTACAGACCTTCACATCTTCGACGCAGGTTCAGTCAACGGGACCCGTTATTGCAACGAGATTCTTCTTCCATATGTGCGTCTTTTTAGAGGCGCCATGGGTCTGCAGTTCCTTTTCATGGACGACAATGCACCATGTCATCGCACAGTAGCTGCCGAACAGCTCTTAGAGAGTGAGGATATTGAACCTATGGATTGGCCGGCACGATCTCCGGATCTCAATCCCATCGAGCATGTATGGGATTTTCTAGGCAGACGCTTGGCATCTCGTACCTTACCACCAGTAACTATTCGGGAGCTTCGATTGGCGCTGCAAGACGAATGGGCAGTAATGCCTCAACAACTCATTGACACCCTCATTCTCAGCATGGGCAGACGCTGTGAAACCTACCTAGCAGTCAGGGGAGATCATATCCCCTACTAAAGACCGGATGTTTCTTGCTGGACACCCATCACAGGGATGTTTCGGCCTTCAGTCGTATTGAGCTTCATGCTACTTTTTCAATCAAGCTTCTTTTTATCCCTCTGATTTCTCTTTTAGTAAGTGTTGCTTACATATTACACATGTCCTTACGTATTGGGATCTTACGGTATTAAATGTGTTGATTTGGAAAGCTTTTGTACAAAGTTATATTGAAAAAACCGTCTCGTCCTTAGTTTTTGCACACCAGTGTAGTTTTAAAACGAAAATGTATTTTGAAACTTCTCTGGTGTATAACTTATCTCACATGTATGAGAATGAATGAAATTTTTTATTTTGTGATTTTGTTTTGCTGTACATTATTACATCACATAGAAGTAATGCATTAAATAAAGAAAGAAACGAGTCTTACAGTAGAGAGTCGCATATGATGTGTAACATCTGACATGTTCTCGTGGTAAATACGAAATGTTAACTTTTTCCTGAAAAAAAAATATGAATCGGGTATGATTGGAAATAATTTTTCTATCGAATAATTATATCTTTTAATGAAAATTGTATTTAATTATATATATAACAAAAGGAGTAAAAAAATATTTTATCAAAAATAATTATTCTTGTTCAAATTGGGGAAGAGCGAGACAATAGACTCATGATAACTA